>CAJGYO010000011.1:0-341403 GCA_904845875.1 Miscanthus lutarioriparius
ATCTTGCACGATATGCTTTGTCGATGGAATATATATGATTGTCTCAGGTATGTTTATCACTTCTCCCAATATGCTTGGTGCTATTGTGGAAACGGAAGGATTCAAGCATCTCGTCCATTTCCATTTGGCTATGAAGGCCGGATGGCGTTAGAGATGACTAGTCTCGTGAGACGGTGGGAGATTAGACTATTCTGTATATCTAAATCTTTCTGTATATCTAAGTCTCGTGAGACGGTGGGAGATTAGACTATTTCCATTTGGCTACGAAGGCGACGTTTGGCACGGCGGAGGGGTCGGTCTAGTTTCATGCATTACCCCATCCGCGGTTTCCGCAACTGGAGGGGTTGAGCTAATGTCGCTTGCCTCGACGGCTCGAGTGACGTGCTCGGTGAGCTCACTAATGGGTACGTCCGAGTGGAATCCGGGTCCGTCATTCGTAACGGGTTGGCATAGCCTCATATGGCATTCCACTGCCCTTTAACCCGTCTCCCGGCATATGCCCAAGCCGTTCCGGAGACTGACTTAGGTGGCCCGCTGGCCTCCCCTCGATGGAGATTCTGTGGGCATGGCTCGAGGTTAGGACCGAACGAGAAGGTTGAGATGACCATGTCTGCTTCGGAGCGGATCGGGCGAGGGCCGCTTGGGCTCATCTGCGTTTTCTCCTCTGGCTCTGTTTGACGCGAGGCGACCTCAAGCCCTTCGCGGGCCGACCTTCGAACCCTGATCTAGTCGTCGCTCATATCAAATGAGACAACTACCGCTTCGTGACGCAACACGAAGCGTTGTGATGCAATAATTGCATATGCAATGCTTGGATATATGGGATGAATGTATGGATGAATATATGGATGCATGCATGAGAATCGATGAATGAATGATCATGCATAAGAAAATAAAAAAAGGGTTTTGGTAAAGTTACCTTGATGGCTCGAGTAGCGGGTTCGGGAGCTCTTTATCGGATATGTCCGAATGGAACTGGGCCGTCGTTCATGACGGAGTCGGCATAGCCCGCATGGGGCATGCCATCGCTTCCTTACCTGTCTCTCGGCAGCCGCCACGATCGACTCGGGTGACCCGTTGGTCTCTCCTCGATGGAGATCCGGTTGCCAGGCCCTTCCAAACCCCCGCACAGGAAGGCGGAGGGTCGTTTGTATGCGGTTGCGCCTTTTTTCCTGCGCCCAGACTATGGTAGTGGTGGGCCCTACCCAGGCCACATCCTGTTTAACCAGGTGACGTTTCGTTGGGCAGGGCGCGTCCCATCAGCCAGGACGCGTCCCACCGCATGCCTCCATGCGTTAAATAGGGGAAGGGAGAGGGTTTTCCTCCCATTCTTTCGCCTTTCTCCAACTGCTGCATCTTCTCCTTCTTTCTTTTAGCCAAGCCCGTTAGTGCGCCGCGGGATTTTCTAGGAGAGAGGGTAAAGTGAGGGAGAGGAGAATTTATAGATCCGTTCGTGAATCTGAGGCATGATGTCGAACTAGAGGCCTTCCACCACGGACGAGGAGGTGCTGGCCGCCTTCGCCAAGAAGGGGTTGCTCCCGTCGAAGGAGGTGGCGCATTGGAGGGCTCCTACACCGGGGGAAGTTGTTCCGCAACCCTGAGCCGATGAGGTTGTCTCCTTCCTCGCCTTCCATGAGCGCGGACTTGGGTATCCCGCGCAGTGGTTTCTGCATGGGCTCCTCAACGAGTGGGGTCTGGAGCTGCAGCACCTCAACTCGACTGGGGTGCTGTACATCGCCGGTTTTGTCACCGTCTGCGAAGCCTTCCTTGGGATGGAGCCGCACGTAGACCTCTTCTGGCGGATCTTTAGCGGGCGAGCCCTGTCTGAGGGGAAGCCGCCCAGAACCGTGCCAGTTAGGGGATTCGCCTTGCAGAAGAAACCGAATCCATCGACCCCCTACCCTACGTACTCCCCCTATGCCCTAGTTATTTGGACCGGACCGGACCGGACCGATGGTCGGACTGGTAAAAGACTGAACCAGAGACTACACCGGCTCGGTTCACTTAAAAGACCGTTCATGCAATCAGACCACTAAAAACTGGTTGAACCGGCCGGTTTTTTAAGAAATCGGTGAACCGGCCGGTTCTGTCTGGACCGTCCCGGTCAGGAGCTCTGGTCTCATAGCGCACGCGCTGTTGTCTCCTCACGCCTGTGTGCATATATCCGGCCGGGCCCAACACAGGCTGCTATCTTGCCGCCTCGCTTTGTGAACGTTTGGAGGACGTGTGTGGGTTGTGAACATTTGGAGAGTGACGTGTGCGTGTGTACATTGCTTGCCACGCTTCATGCACTTCTTGACTTTGGACGCCGCATTTTTAATTTCCAAAAAAATGAGCTCTCTTAATTAAATAAAAAATATATCCATCTTGATTATTTTGATGAGCTCTTCCCAATAGTACACTCTATTTCAACATTTGAGATTATTTTGATAACCGTGAGTATTTAAATTACTATTTAAATCTTTTTGGAACCAATTGGTAAGTTCTCTATATATTATCTTTTCATGCATATTTTTTATATATAATTGTAGCTAGATTAGCTGGAAAATGGTTAAATAATTGTCTTCTTTATTAGATTACTTGTATATATGATCAACTATATGTTGCTAATTATCGGTTATATTTCATTATATTACACCGGTTTGAAGTATTTGTAGGCGGTTCAATTCATCCTGGTCCAAAACTATCGAACCGGTGGCCCAATTGGTTCTTAACGGTTGGACCAGTGAATCAGTGAACCGACGGTCTCACCGGTTCGATTTCCAATCCGGTCCTAATAACTATGCATGTGACTCTAATTAGGGGCGGCATGGTGAGTGGTTCTACATTAAGAACCCAATGGAGGTGCCATTCCTGTCATTCACCGGAAGAAGGCTGAAGAGGAGGGAAAGCTAGTCATGGAGTCCTGTCGGTCGGCAAAACAAGTTGGAGGTTATCGAGGCGGAGCTTTAGAAGCTTGTGCAACATGGCCTCGATGGGTTGCGGGTCTTCCACACCTTCTTCCGCCGTTGGGTCGCCTTGTTGGTGGAAAGAACGCAGCTGATGTGGGAATACATTGGCCCGACGGATCCTGACCACGCGTTGCTAGAGGAGTTGCCGAAAGATGAAGTTTGGAGTCGACTTGATCGGGTGCTGCAGTTGAGGGACAAAGACTCCCTCAAAGGGACGCCCGGACCTCTACATGTTGCGAAGCTGTCCAATCTGGTATGCCCCCTCTTCTTCTCCCGTGACCTTTTCCCTCTTGCTCTTTTTTGTTTTGATTTTGAGTTGCCCATTTCGTAGGGACTCACGGGTTACAAATCATGTCCACACCTTCCGAGGGGACCAGAGGGCGTAGCTTGGCAAGCTACCCAGAAGGATGCGGCGCTTGCCAAGAAGAAGAAGAAGAGAGCTGAGAAGGCCCGGAGGAGGTTCAAAAAGGAGAAGGAAATCAGCTGATGGGTCTGGAGGGGTGAGAGCCGGAGTGACGTGGAGGCGGAGCTCGAGTCGGAGGAGTCCACGGAGATGGGTGATGACACAAGTGCCTCCGAGGACGAAGGAGACAGGGGTGCTATCATGACCTCAGTGGTGCACCGTGAGCCTACGACCACATCCATCAGCGGCGGGCATGATACGGAGACGTGCGGCGACGTTCCTAAATCTAGGAAGCGCGCCACGAGCAAAGACACCACCATGGAACAAGAGGCGAAGTGGGTGCGGTCGCCGCACCCTTCGGAGGCGTCGTTGGCTCCGCACCACCCCTGCTTCGAGTGTGGCGAAGTACGCCGACCGGTCGGAGGAACGTGTTCGTTCCCCTATATCTTTGGGGTCGGTGCGTGTGCACGACCCCCAACAGGGGATGTCCCTCCAGTGGCTCCGGTGGTTTCGCCACAAGCTGGCGGTCGCGGCCATTCGCGGGCCGATCGGGGACTGGCCGGGTCGGCTCCTCCCTCGATCAATACGGGGGGCGTGGGTTGTGACCCGCGGGCGGTCCTTGTCCGATCGGCCTGCCGTCAGCTGGTTGGGACTTCAGGGCTCTACCACTTTCGTCTAGGTAAGCATTCATGCTCCCTCCTATTCTCATAGTAGAGCTTTTTGAGTGTGACTAACCCGTGCTTGTTTGACAGCAGCCGGGGGCTGGTAGGACTAGGAGTCTCCACACCTCCTGTGCGGGAAGAGTGGAGACCTAGCCTATAGTGGGTCACGATGAGCGGCAGAGGAAGCAGACTGGCGGCGGCGTGACCTTCCTTACTGGGGGTTACGTCCTTCTGGCTAGTTGCAAGCATGGCAGCAACAACGGTGGCGGTGATGGCGGCAATCCTCGTGGTGACGACAGAGGTTGGGTCGGAGGTGACCCTCGTGATCCCTCCCCCAACAGCTACGAAGGAGGAGAGGAGGGAAATTGGGCTCCCTGCCTCGCCTAGTGGTGGAGGGCATGGTTCGCCCTCCTAGTCAAAGCTGGAGGGGTCGGGAGGAGACATGGCTAGGCCGGAGGTAGAACATCTGCCGGTGAGCTGTGGAGTCCAGGTAGTGGAGATCCCCTGCTCTAGCATGGTAGGCACTAGGGTGGACCCGCCAGCCATTCCAACATCGTGGGAGTTGGTGATGATCCAGTCGTCGCTTGATAATGCGATGGCTAGATCTTCCAGCGGGTCAGGGGTGACCCTCGATATGGTGTAGCCTTACCCTGATGAGACAGGAAAGGCCCGGTTCGTCCTTCATGACGAGGAGGAGGTGAAGCTCTAGCACTTGCTTGGGGAGAGAGGACTATAGATGGAGTCCGATCTCACCCTTACCAAGGCGAGGCTCAAGGAGGCCTTGGAGAGGGTTGAGCTCATCCAGCAGGCCATGACAGTTGACCTATCACACTTCACAGAGGTAAGTTCTCTATGTTTTTGGTGTTGTCCTTGACTCCTTGGCTTTTCAATGGTCGTCTCAGCATGTCTGCTTCTTGCTTCATAGGATTTAGAGATGATGTTGATCCATAAGTCCCGATTTCTTCAGGAGGAGCATGGTCGGATGGATTAGGAAGCAGCGGCGTCATGGCGGGTTGATGAGCTCAAGCACCAGTTAGAGTCCGCTCGCTGTGAGTCCCAAGATCGGGCTACCGAGGCGATGGGAGCGTGGGCCGCGGAACTGCGTGTGGTTGAGCGAGCGACTGCTGTCGAGCAGGAGCTCAACGTGGCGAAGGTCCACTTGGTAGAGACCAAGGCGGTGCTTCAGAAGTCTTTGGAGGCTCTGGAGGCGGAGCAAAAGGGCCGCTTGGATGCTGAACAAGAAGTGGTCGCGCTCCGAGGGCAGATGCATGGGGCAGAGGAGTCGAACGCTCGACTGCTTGAGATGGTGACCCAGCAAGAGGAAGGACTCTCCATCCTCAAAAGTGCTCGCCTTGGTATGTATCTGTTCCACCTTAGGTTGATGCCTTGGGTTTTCCTTTCCTTTGCTTCTGAACTTGTCGTCTTTTTTTAGAACTAGGTGGAAAAATTGGCTCTCTGGAGCAAGAGCTGGAGACATCCAAGGCGGCGGTCGATCGGGGCTCGGAGGCGCTAGCCAAGTCCCTTGAAGAGCGACGTGCTCTCGAGGGAGAGCTCGACTAGATTCGCAATGTCGCACAGGTGGTTGTCTCTGAGGTGTTCGGGTCAGGACCGAGCACTAGTACGCCCGCCGTCCAGCTGGCGAAGGTCCCAAACGAAGTTCGAGCGCTCATCTCCGACGGCATGTTCTATGGGACATCAGGGGTGTTGACCTCGGTGGTGACCCATCATCCCGATCTGGTCTTCGCTGCCATCTGTAGAGGGTATGCCGATAGATGGAGCGCAGATGAAATCCATATGCTGAGGGAGAGCTTGGTGCCATATGCACAGATGGTTGCCAAGCAAGTTTCCACGCAGTGGGTGATGGAGGCTCGCCGTTCTAGCATGGCTGAAGACGTGCGTTGGGAAGATGTTGTCTAGACTGCTGAAGGAGTGGAGACCAGGTCGGAAGCGAGCGTCATCCCGCCTTCGACCGAGCCGAACGTCGTCTCGACCTGAAGCGAGCTACCTTTGTCCTCATCGACCGTCCCATTAGCCGATGCCGCCGGGGGGCCATAGTAGAGTTTAGAGTAGAAATAGTCAGTACATGTAAAAGATAAGTTTGTGGGAGAGCCCCCATGTGAACAGTTTTACATTCATGAATATTTCAATTTTGTTTTGTGATGGAATCACTCGTAAGGGGAAGCTTGTCCCATCCGCCCTTGTTTTTACCCTAGCGTAGCTTTATTTTTTATCCTTTCTTTTTCACACCTACCCATTGACCCATAGGCTGCAACCTTAAGAACCCGGGCGTGGCCCGCGAGGCTCAGCTGCTCATAACCATAGGTCATGGTGGGGTGTGATCGGTTAGGAGTTTAAAACACAAGTTACGTAGGGTAATTAAAGGAATGGAATGCCCTTTCGTTTGGGCGAAAAGTATTACTATATGATAGTAAAAAAGGAGGGTGGTATCGCACCCCCATGGAGGCCCCGAGCGACCCAGGCTGAGAGTGCTCAGACTGGGGTGCTGTAGGAGCAAACGTTGAATGGAAAGAAAACAGTAAGACTGAGCTTTAGGGGAAGAAACAACGTTAATGTTCGATGTTCCATATGTTGGTGAGAACATTGCCATTGTCGTCCTTCAGCCGGTAGGCACCCAGTCGGATCACCTCGGTCACTGTGTAGGGTCCTTCCCATGGTGGAGAGAGTTTATGTTTCTCCTTGGTCGACTGGGTCCTTCAGAGCACAAGATCACCGACCTCGAGGGTTCTCCTCCTGATTTTTCTTTCATGGTACCGACCGAGAGTTTGCTGGTAACGAGCAGAGCGGATGACGGTCGTCTCATGAGCTTCCTCGAGCAAGTCGACCGCATCCTGCTGAGCCTCCATGGCTTGGACTTAGTCAAAGGCTTTTACTCTTGGGGCGCCATGATTGAGGTCAGAGGGCAACACCGCTTCGGCTCCGTATGCGACGAATAAAGGGGTGAACCCTGTAGACTGGTTTAGGGTCGTTCTTAGTCTCCAGAGGATCACTAGGACCTCTGCAACCCATCGCCCGACATACTTATTGAGTCGGTCGAAGATGCGGGGCTTGAGTCCTTGTATATGTGCTTGATGGGGTAGGCGTGGTTGGTGCATGGACTCTCCATGAGCTTGTCGAAGTGGTCGGGCTGTCCCTGTTGGGGCTGCTTGCTCGCACGATCGGCTGCGGTGACCAAAGCTAGGTTGACCGGTCGGTGTCGATCTTTCTTGTTCTTCTTGCCCCTTTGTGTGGAGGGGCCTTCGCCTTGGTCCTCGCGCTTGGCCTGGCCCCTATCTCGACCGCCGCTAAAGACCGCTCCGACCACCTCCTCACCGAAGGCATGGTTCGTGGCGACATCGAGCAGGTCGTGGGTGGTACGGGGCTTCAGATAGCCGAGCTTATGGATCAAGGACTCATAAGTTGTCCTAGAGAGGAATGCGCTGATGACGTCTGCGTCAACAACATCAGGAAGGGAGTTGCACCGCTTTGAGAACCTACGGATGTAGTCCTGTAGGGACTCATTGGGCTTTCTGCTGACAGCTCTTGAGGTCCCAGGAATTTCTAGGATGGACATATGTCTGCTAGAAATTTTCGACAAAGACCCTCTTGAGATCCACCCAGTCACGGATGCTGTCGGGCAGGAGGAATTCGAGCCATGCTCGAACATGCTCCCCCACATAGATGGGGAGATACTGAATGATGAAGTGGTCATCATTCACTCCTCCTAGCTCGGTAGGCGAGCCAGAAATCTTTGAGCCATATACTAGGGTTTGTCTCCCTAGTGTATCTAGCGATGTTGGTGGGTGGTCGGAAGCGCTGTGGGGACGACGCTCTCTGTATGTGATGACCAAAGGCCCGTGGTCCCAGGCCATCTGGGCTAGGACTCCGGTCGTCTAGTCGGCAACTATGCCTGGGGTGCGTATCCCCGCACTTCTCCATGGTTAGGTCGTGGTCTGTATCGCCTGCTCTTGCTGCCATTCGGTAGGCGTCATCATCGTGCCGGGCATGGCGTCGATTATCGATGATGCTGCGAGCGTCACGGTTTGGCCCGAGGTGTTCGCGCACCAGTGGTCGGTGTGGAGCCGGCGCTGGGTCGGGCTATGGTGCAGCCATGGCCTCCTACCCCATCCCCGGCAACAACAGTGGTGAGTGGGCGGAGTGATTCGACTAGCGTGGCCCCATTCCCTGGTAGGGCAAGAGGCCGTGAGCTGGTGTCGCGACACAGAGCTCTTCGCCTCTTGAACAACGGCGGTTTCCACCAGCGCCCGAAGGTTCTGGTGGATTGCTTGTTCCTGGGGTTGGTCGACTCGGGGAGGTCGGGACGAAGCATCGCCGCTGTAGCTTTGTTCTGGCCAGCTCAAGCGAACTGAGGGGGGGCGTTCCCTCAGTCTAGGATGTTGTGTTGGACCTAACGGGCATGACCTTGGGTGTCGCTCCCTGGGTTATGCGCGCGTGGCGCAGCGTGCTGCGCCGAGCTTGCCACCGTCGCAGGTTGTGGCTGGCTCTGCCGCCTTTGTCGTAATTCCTCGCCGTGCTCCTATGCACGCGCGAGGGCCTCCGCATGAGGGTCCAGAGGGGTATGAGTCTGTAGAGACTCTGCTACCACCAGTGGCTATCCCAGAGCGTCCACCATAGCGCACTCCCAGGACAGAGGGTGGCTAGGTGCCGCGACATCGCCGATGCTAGAGCTATCGCTTTCGACCTCATCATCCACGAGGTCGTGAAAGGAGGCGGGAGGGTAGCCCACCATCCCCACGAATTCGGATGTAAGAGGGGGCAGCGTCAGCATCCTTTAGAGCCCCCACGCGTACACAGCGGTCATGGTGGGGACAACGGGTTCCTCCGGAGAGTCGGCGGAAGGTATTAAACAGTGAGTAAAGAACAACATGTACGTTACTCACCGTGGAGTTTGAGCCTAGCATGGGCTCGAAGTGAAGCGCAGGTGTCTCGACGTTGATGTCGTCGAGTGGCCTAGGCTGGCGAAGGGCGCTCCTCCTCCAGTGGACGCCAGGATGAGCGCCTCCTCACGGAGGCGAAACACGCCGAGCTGGTCGGCGATGAAGTCTAGACTTCCGAAGAGGAAGGTCTGGAGCGGCTCGAAGACGGGAGGAACCCACATCCCAACAGGTGGGAGCGTGGGAAACTCCAGCGAGCCGAAGCAAATCGTATCGCTTGAGCCCGCCATGCCGAAGATGGTGGAAAGATGGGCCATCCGATGACCAAAAGAGTGAACGCACGCCGTCCTCCCCACGGACGGTGCCAACTATCGGTGCAAAAGTGACCAACAAGTAAGTATTTATAGTTTTACCGTGCTTTGTGATCGGATGTGGCCTAGCACTCGATGACACAGGATTTATACTGGTTCAGGCAACGTGCCCTACGTCCAGTTTTAGTCGGTTGGAGACTTTATTCCTGAGCCCAGGCGCTCCAGGTTTGTTGTGGGGTTACAAACGAGTAGCAATAAGAAGGGGGTGTTAAAGGCCCGGTCAGACTCTGAACTGAAGGGCCGAGAGTGACGGGGGCTCTAATGTGTGCTAAGTATTGGAGCGTGAATTCTATGTAGCTTTAGAGTTCTAGAGCTGTGGAGCTGTTTGAATGCTCAGAGTGTCTAGAGCCAGCCAGAGAGAGTCTGAACGACCGTCCCTGTTGGGAGAGGCTGCATCGCCTTTTATAGGTGAAGGGGATGGCCTTACAAGTTAGAGAGAAAGAGAGAGGGTGTGTACGTATGCTAGCTAGTCTTGTTGCTCACGCTATCGGGTACAAGACGATTGTCGGCGTCCACAATATTGTTCATGCCCAGACACGTCTGGCAGGTTTTACCGTGTTCGTCTGGTATGGTAAATGTCGGCTCCTACAATACTGCAAAACAAATGTCGACGCCCACAACACTGTTTGGGCTCTGACATGCCTGGAAGGTTGCATAGTACCCGTCTGGCATGGCCTGGTGGCCCTGCCCTGTAGGTGTGCAGGATATGGTAGGGTACGGTCCTCGGAATTGCAGTTGACTTGAGCGCCTTACCTTATCTCCTCCGTCTGATCCTTGGGTCCTCACCAAGCGGGCGTCCCTGGTTGGTCGTTCCCAGTCGGCTCCGACCGCGTCGGTTAGGGAAGAATCACGAGCGGAGGTCCGACGCATCCCCGGTTGGAAAAGAAGGTCGGAGTCGGACTATGTTCCCTCCTTGGCCAGGCCTTTCGGTCGGAGATCAGACCGTTCTCCTGGTTGGTCGTTAGGTAATTGGGCCGGCCCGGGAGGCTCACGTTGCCGCTACGCCGTCTGCTGGGCCGAGTTTTTTGCTGGAAAGCGGGCCCATTGGGGACCCCGTGTTTATGAACCCGACAGGAGCCCCCGAGCCCTTTTGGGACTTATGTGAAGTCGTGAAGGGGCTGTTTATACTCGTTGTACTAGAGCACCCGGTGGGTGTAAGATCGTGAGTCGCCATCGAGCAAGACGGAGCGCTAACCGAGGCGTCGGGCGCGGCCGAGTGGTCAGGCGAGACGGAAGCGGACCCAGGCATCGGGTCTAAGACATGTCTATTCTCCCTGACTAATCGAAATACGGTCTAAGACATGTTTAGATCAGCTAGATTTTTTAGCAGCTTTTGATTAGCTCTAGCTAATCGAAATAGAGCCTAAGGCATGCTTCTATTTAATTAAATTTTGTCCAACAATCTAAGGCATGCGTGGTTCGTTTTCCTGCTCCGGTCCTGTTTCATTTCGCTTACGTTAATAGTCAAACTTCATAATTTTTTAGTAATAATTTGATCGGTTTTTTGGAGAGCTATAACCGTGTGCTTTGTAGCAGCCAAGTTGAGGAGACCTTGGAACATCTGTTCTTTCACTGCCCGTTTGCTTCTAGTTGTTGGGATCTTTTAACCTTCAACTCCTCGGATGCACTTTCAAGATTTCAAGTAGTTGAAGATTTCAGACTAGTTTTCAACAGATTCTTCTTTATGGAGTTTTTTATTCTTGAGCATTTGGACAGAGAGAAACGATTTGATTTTCAAAGGCCTTCAGCCAAGTGTCATGAAGTGCAAAGTCAACTTTATTTCAATAAAAGTTCAGTGTAGGGGTGCAAACCCCTCCAGTTTCCCTCAAAAAAAGAAAGAGCTAACTCATCCGTTTCAGAGTTAAAAGAAGTTCAGAAATTGCTTTTGTTTAATGTCTAGAGTCTCTGTAATTTTCAAAGTGCCTGCTGTTATCCTCGCTCTAGGGCTGGAATTACCCCCCTTCTTCCATTCTTTCTTGGTCCCCTGAGACCCCTTATTCTGTCTAGACCCTTCCTGTTCTTCTTTCTTTTACCCTTAGAACTTGTGTAAATCTTTGTCTTTTTGTCTTCTTTTAATATATTTCAGTAGGGGCTCTGCCCCTCGAGTTTCCTACAAAAAAAACTTGATTGGTCGACAAAAAAAAGTAACAATTTGATCAACAATTTTTAACTATTTTGATACAAACTTAGTAATACCAAATATGCCATCCCACCATAAGTTTATAATCACAAACAATATACCATAAAATAAACGAATGGTCAAAGTATAATTTAAAACCATGTCATACGTCAGACTATGCCTTATAGACAAATCCGGAGGCAGTACATATTGCACAGGCACGTATGGAACATAAAAAAAGAGAGAATGTAAATAAAGAAGGGAAATAATGAGATCTTGTTGTGAAGAAAAAAAAACAATGGGAATATTATCAAAACTTGAGCAGTGCAGAAAAAATCATGACCATGGTCTTGAATAAGAGTTCTGAATATGATGATGACACACAGGTCATATATGATAGAAAATCGATAGAAAACGGTAGAAAAGAAAGCCGATAGGATGCAATCAATGCAAAATCCATTATTTTCAGCTAAACTTTCAGCGTGCTCCTGCTCTTGCGTCTGCAATCTTGTCTAAAATCTCCTTCATGACGAAAGGGCAGCTGGCAAGGAGATGCTTGAATCCATCAGTCTCCATGATAACACCAAGCATATCATGTGAAGCAATGAACTCGAGACAAGCATCCTTGAGTGGGATGCAGTGGTGTCGCTCTGCTAAAGCTAGAGTTGTGCCAACAGTTAGCACGTTGATGCCGCGGCAAAGCCTCGCCTCGCACGTAAGCCTTAGCCTGTCGACCCCGTACTGATCTGCCGCAGCCAGCAAGTGCTGCGACATCACATTATCCTGCTGAGCACCACCACCACAGTCGTCGTCACCCGGCGGTGGAATGGAATCTGTGTAGATGAAGTGAAGAAGCGCCTCGAAGATTTCTTCTCGAATACGCAAAAAAATTACGTATAATTGTATTAAGAAGAAGAGTTTAAACATACAGACAACGCGTCTCTATCAAGCGACGAAGGAGGTCGACCTAAAACAGTCATAGCTAGACCATCCTAGCAATAGACATCTGGTTTCGATATTACATAAATAGAAAACAACCAAAACCGACGCAGCGGTGCGACCTAGGAGGTGTCCTTGCTTCTTCAGCACGCGCCTAGTGAAGCTCTTGAGGCGGCGGAGCTGTCGCTGACGTCTACCGTGCGGTCCTCCTGAGGCGGCGTACTGAACATGTCTGCAACCCCCGCCGTGAGCTCGGCCGGACCGAAGTCAGGCGGACCGCCCACCTCGTCGTGCGCAGGCGCGTCAGCTCCTGAGGTGGTCTACGTGGCCCAAGGCAGCGTGACCTGAGACTGACCGTCCTGATGTGGCAGTGGAACCGAGTCCGCTGCCAACTGAGTCGGGTGGGAGACCATTGTCGAATTGGCGCAGGTGCTCACACTGGTGGCTGCGAACGAGGCTGCAACCTCCTCCAGCATCGGGTCCTCTGCGCGTGGCGTGTGTGGTGTCCTTGTATGGTGAGATGGAGGCGAAGACCTGTCCACGGCGGTCGAGGCGCTGGCGTGCTGGAATACGGCCATCCACTAGCCGAGCAGGCAGGCCGCACACCAGCTGTGGACGCGGGCAGCTGCGTTTTCCCCGCCTTCGCCCATGGCCCTGTCGGCCCACCTCTGGTGGTTGCAGCTATGTTAGGTGTTTAGTTTTTTTCAGTGCATTAGCTAGTTCTATTTGGCAGGCCTCTAAGCCCGCAGTGTTGTTAAATACTTAAATCTTTTCCCAGCATGTGACATGTTTGGAAGGGATACTACTTATCTTTTAAACTTCGTGCGAACCCTTTTAACGAAGGACTGTTGACGCCCATAGTTGGGGAAACAATCTTATTGGACCATATCAGTGGGAATGTGGGGTGAGGTCTTAATGCGTTTTACACCAATGTATTATCAAGTACTATGAATATTGATGAGCGTTGATCATTTCAGGTTAGAATCATCCTAGTGAACAGTCATGTATAGAACTCTAGGTTAAGTCTAAACTGGTGGAAGTGTCAGGTCGTTGCCGGTTTAGATTTTTTCAATGATTAATTGGCAGCAGGATGGAATGGAGAGCCGACTGGACTCCTATCGGCCCCTGGGTCGCCGACATACCCCTAGTGGCCTTCTAGAAGCCGACAAGTCTCCTGAGGGGGGTGTGCCATATCTCCTATTGGCACGTAAGCCTTAGCCTGTCGACCCCGTACTGATCTGCCGCAGCTAGCAAGTGCTGCGACATCACATTATCTTGCTGAGCACCACCACCACAGTCGTCATCACCCGGCGGTGGAATGGAATCTGTGTAGATGAAGTGAAGAAGCGCCTCGAAGATTTCTTCTCGAATACGCAAAAAAATTACGTATAATTGTATTAAGAAGAAGAGTTTAAACATACAGACAACGCGTCTCTATCGAGCGACGAAGGAGGTCGGCCTAAAACAGCCATAGCTGGACCATACTAGCAAAAGACATCTGATTTCGATATTACATAAATGGAAAACAACCAAAGCCGACGCAGCGGTGCGACCTAGGAGGTGGCCTTGCGTCTTCAGGACGCGCCTAGTGAAGCTCTTGAGGCGGCGGAGCTGTCGCTGACAACTACCGTACGGTCCTCCTGAGGCGGCGTACTGAACATGTCTACAACCACCGCTGCGGGCTCGGCCGGACCGAAGTCAGGCGGACCGCCCACCTCGTCATGCGCATGCGCATCAGCTCCTGAGGTGGTCTGCGCGGCTCGAGGCGGCGTGACCTGAGACCGACCATCCTGAAGTGGCATTGGAACCGAGTCCGCTGTCAACTGAGTCGGGTGGGAGACCATTGTCGAATTGGCGTAGGTGCTCGCACTGGTGGCTGCGAACGAGGCTGCAACCTCCTCCAGCATCGGGTCCTCCGCGTGCGGCGTGCGTGGTGTCCTTGTATGGTGAGAGCAACAACGGATCGAGCTCGGGGGAGGCGCCATATATGGCGCGTCTCGACCTTCCCGGACAGCACGGTCGGTGGCGACGGTGAGGCTGTTGCCGCAGCTTCCCCCCTCTGTCGTCGTCGACGTCTCCGGCGTCTCCGACTTCGATGCCCTCCGCCGCCGCCCCATGTCAAGATTTCAGGCCCGCCCCTAGGGCGAGGCGGCGAAGCACATGCTCCAGCCCCCGACGCTAAGGGGCCCATTAGCTGCCAGCAGGTATGTGTTCAGATATCGTATTTTATATAGTTGAGCAGAGGACATCATAGCACAAATCCATCAATACTCGGATATTGCTTGTACTGGTAGATACGTGCTGGTTGCCGACTTGCCCTACTGCACTATAATCTATCTTATAATCTTTCAATCTTTAGAACTGAGATTTGGGACCCACGAGTCATTTCTAGTGTTTATTGCAAGATCAATGATTGGCACAGCCAAAGGCCACAGAAAGCCTAATCGTATGAGGATGTTTATGTGATGCATTGAGCGTTTCCTCGTCACTAAGACATTAAGTTGCAGGTTTTTGCTCCGTTGTAAGTTGTTTTTAGTTCGTCTTAAGCCAAACTCTAACAAGCTTACAAATCTACTAAGTAAAAAATCTACTAAGTATTATTACCACTAGTACTATGTTTATGTTGAGAGGCCCTGCTTGCCAGTTTCGCTCTAGGTCTGTGAAAACTCAGCACCGGCGCTGGCCGCACTCGACGCAGCTCCAACCGCGCGGGGTGCGTGCTGGGAGGCCGACGGGTTGCTGCCACGAGCGGGGTGCCGCGGTCGGTCGCCACCCGTCGTCGCCGATGCCACGACATGCCTAGTCCGCCTACAGTCCCCGGCGGGGTGGCAATCGGCAAGTCGCAACCCGGTACGAGTAGGAGAGGCAGTTGAAGCATTTGCCGTGAAGATCCGCGGGTACCTTCCGGGTCTGCAGAGGATGCCGAAGCGGTCGTAGGTTTCGCCTCCTGCCGGGGGAAGATCTCCCGCCACCCATCGGCGTTGGAGGCCAGGACCTGTCCGCGGCGGCTGAGGCGCTGGCGTGCCGGAATGCGGCCATCCACTGGCCGAGCAGGCCGCACACCAGCTGTGGACGTGGCCAGCTGCGTTTTCCCCGCCTTCGCCCATGGCCCTGTCGGCCCACCTCTGGTGGTTGCAGCTATGTTAGGTGTTTAGTTTTTTTCAGTGCATTAGCTAGTTCTATTTGGCAGGCCTCTAAGCCCGCAGTGTTGTTAAATACTTAAATCTTTTCCCAGCATGTGACATGTTTGGAAGGATACTACTTATCTTTTAAACTTCGTGCGAACCCTTTTAACGAAGGACTGTTGTCGCCCATAGTTGGGGAAACAATCTTATTGGACCATATCAGTGGGAATGTGGGGTGAGGTCTTAATGCGTTTTACACCAATGTATTATCAAGTACTATGAATATTGATGAGCGTTGATCATTTCAGGTTAGAATCATCCTAGTGAACAGCCATGTATAGAACTCTAGGTTAAGTCTAAACTGGTGGAAGTGTCAGGTCGTTGCCGGTTTAGATTTTTTTAATGATTAATTGGCAGCAGGATGGAATGGAGAGCCGACTGGACTCCTATCGGCCCCTGGGTCGCCGACATACCCCTAGTGGCCTTCTAGAAGCCGACAAGTCTCCTGAGGGGGGTGTGCCATATCTCCTATCGGCACGTAAGCCTTAGCCTGTCGACCCCGTACTGATCTGCCGCAGCCAGCAAGTGCTGCGACATCACATTATCCTGCTGAGCACCACCACCACAGTCGTCGTCACCCGGCGGTGGAATGGAATCTGTGTAGATGAAGTGAAGAAGCGCCTCGAAGATTTCTTCTCGAATACGCAAAAAAATTACGTATAATTGTATTAAGAAGAAGAGTTTAAACATACAGACAACGCGTCTCTATCGAGCGACGAAGGAGGTCGGCCTAAAACAGTCATAGCTGGACCATCCTAGCAATAGACATCTGGTTTCGATATTACATAAATGGAAAACAACCAAAACCGACGCAGCGGTGCGACCTAGGAGGTGGCCTTGCGTCTTCAGCACGCGCCTAGTGAAGCTCTTGAGGCGGCGGAGCTGTCGCTGACGTCTACCGTGCGGTCCTCCTGAGGCGACGTACTGAACATGTCTGCAACCCCCGCCGCAAGCTCGGCCGGACCGAAGTCAGGCGGACCGCCCACCTCGTCGTGTGCAGGCGCGTCAGCTCCTGAGGTGGTCTGCGTGGCCCGAGGCAGCGTTACCTGAGACTGACCGTCCTGATGTGACAGTGGAACCGAGTCTGTTGCCAACTGAGTCGGGTGGGAGACCATTGTCGAATTGGCGCAGGTGCTCGCACTGGTGGCTGCGAACGAGGCTGCAACCTCCTCCAGCATCGGGTCCTCCGCGTGCGGCGTGCGTGGTGTCCTTGTATGGTGAGAGCAACAACGGATCGAGCTCGGGGAGGCCCCATATATGGCGCATCTTGACCTTCCCGGACAGCACGGTCGGTGGCGACGGTGGAGGCTGTTGCCACAGCGTCCCCCCTCTGTCGTCGTCGACGTCTCCGGCGTCTCCGACTTCGACGCCCTCCGCCGCCACCCCTAGCCGCACTCGACGCAGCTCCACCCGTGCGGGGTGCGTGCTGGGAGGCCGACGGGTTGCTGCCACGAGCGGGGTGCCACGGTCGGTCGCCACCCGTCGTCGCCGATGCCACAACATGCCTAGTCCACCTACAGTCCCTGGCGAGGTGGCCAAAGCCTTGGCAGCGTAGGCAACGCCGTGGCAATCGGCAAGTCGCTACCCGGTGCGAGTAGGAGAGGCGGTTGAAGCATTTGCCGTGAAGCTCCGCGGGTAGCTTCCGGGTCTGCAGAGGATGCTTTGCGTCGCGGCAAGGCTCAGCCGAAGCGGTCGCAGGTTTCGCCTCGTGCCGGGGGAAGATCTCCCACCACCCATGGGCATTGGGGGCGAAGACCCGTCCGCGGCGGCCGAGGCGCTGGCGTGCCGGAATGCGGCCATCCACTGGCCGAGCAGGCAGGCCGCACACCAGCTGTGGACGCGGCCAGCTGCGTTTTCTCCGCCTTCGCCCATGGCCCTGTCGGCCCATCAGCTTCGCCTGCCCGTGTTGTCCACCTCGTCGGTGTCGAGTGGTGTGTGCTTGTCGATATAGAGGTAGCACGTCGTCGTGGTGCAGCTGGAACATCAGCTCGCCCGCTCATACCGTCGTCAGTGTCGAATGGATCGTAGTGTTGTTGTAGATGGAGTCGCCCACTCGCGTGTCATCCTGCCTCGCCGGTGTCGAGCGCTAGCTGCAAAGTGGTGGTACGTGGCCCCGGTGTCCCAGCAGCTTCACCTGCTAGACATAAGGGAGAATTATACAAATTTGATTCAGGGCTCGAACGGCAGACGAGCTCCTATGGTTTGCTTCATAGTTTCATACAATTTGCTTCTAGTTTCATACAGTTAGTACGTGCATGAGCGCACGTTTCTTACTAGCAGTAATTCAAGCGCACGCATATACATGTACACATGTAGCTTGACATCTAGCCGTGGTCGACGACGATGTGTGTGTGGGATCGCCTTCTCGACACGTCTGGAGCCCCGGCATGGTCGAGCAGCGATGGAGCACAATGAGCACGGGGTTGACGAAGATGTATGTGGGCTTCTCATCAAAGTTGATGGCGCCACCACAAGAAAGAGCGCTGCTGATCCTCTCGCTTCTGTCCCCGGCCGAACGCGTACGTGAAGACTAGGAACTCGTCGACGGCGCACGACACGGCAGGCGTGCGGCCCGTGCGTCTCCCTGCTATGTGTGTAGATGCGATCCCCTGGATACATGGCGCAATGCAAATGCAAGGCTGCCCTCCGGCCAGCAGCGCGTACATGAGCGTACGCGTCTTGAGGTGGCCTCGCTGGTCATCATCTCCAGCGGCCGGCCGGTGGTTGCTCCTCACGCAGACGACGTCCTCCTGGCGCCGCGCCGTGGTGGTGGCTGACATCGTGATCGACTTGGTTTGTATGGCGCCTGCTCGGGCTGCCTCCGGCCGATCCGCACCGAGCCTCTGGATGGATGGCGCCGTGGCGGCGGCTGCCCTTCCTGTGATCCAATCGGTCGGGCGTCCATTCCCCTTTCGTGATGACCTGGGGGCTGCTTTTATAGCCCGAGAACTAGGGCTGCAGCTGGCCTCCATCTGTTGCACGCGCCGCCTCGGTTTGTTGAGATGCAGAGAGATTTCCGGAGATTACCTTCCTCGCTTGCCGCGCACTTTGGAGCCAAGCCTATCCATCTGCTGCAGCTATCTCGTGCGATAGTCCATCTAGAAGATTCTGGCCGGATGGACTCCACCACGGCGCCACCAGCTGTCTCACAGGTCCAGTTAATAACGTGGCAGCCCACAAAATAATACGTACATGCAGGGATCTGTGTACGTATATAGGTATACCCTGACCAGTGTATATTATTGTATATAAAATACATATGCATGCATGGACGCCGCAAAGAGGTGCAGGGCAGGAAGCAGCTAAGTTAACTAGCTCGCACGTCGCATGCATGGAGCCGTATCATCATATTCGTACAACCTTGCTAGAAGCTTCTTTGTTCTTGCATGGCTCACCATGAGATTGCCTATGAGGCAGTGCACGTACATGATTAATCTCGAACAGAGATCGTGCGCCGTACGTTGGCGGCCGGCCGTATACGCCGCGCTTCTTATGCAACTTGGACGCCATGCATACGCTGGCTGTCAGCTCGGGCTAATAGAATTATTGAAAACACAAGTATACATTCACATCTTTACATTAGCCCCCAGCTTGTGAATTTTGTACAACAAGTATACATACACAATGAGGAAATTTTGTACAAAATCTCGTCAAACAGTACCTTAATATTTTTGAAGCGAACTCACGTGTCTTTGCATTGAGTGACTTCTAGTATTAATTTAAACTTCTGCAGGCACAGAACTCTCCTTTGAGCGCCATCTCGTTCAACATCAAGGATTATATAGAAGAAGGAGAAGTCACTTCATTGGCTGTCCAGACTCACCAAGAGGAAACCACCTTAGTCGATGCAGTCAAAGATCGGCTACAAGAGATTTTGCCGTATGTAGAACAAGACATAGCCGATCTCGTTCAAAACGCAGAGCCGATCCGTAATGCCTTTCTGGCCATCAAAGGCGAGCTAAATGAACTCTTCGATGCCCTGTCTCCTGTTGCCTACATCGAAGGCCACGTGTCCAAGATCATTAGGGCAAGGAAGTGTTTAGCTGATCGTGAAGCCCAAAAGAATTTGGATGAACAAAGAATTTGGATGAAGCAAACAGGAGATGGACAACTTGAGGCAAGTAATCGACTCCTTGACCAAGGCCCTGTTTGCTTCTCTTATAATCCGTTTTTTTAGCCGAAACAGTGTTTTTCTCTCGCAACAAATCATCCGGAACAGTGTTTCGGTTTGTTTTTTCAGCGAAACGAACAGGGCCCAAGGCTCCCTCAAAGATCCACCAAGAACTTGATCAACTCAAAGTCAAATGGGAGCAACCCCAGAAAAGACTAGAAGAAGTCGACGCCATGATCCAACTTAAGGAATCCAATTTAGCTCAGCTCCCGCAAGCAATCAATGAGAAGAAAAAGGAAAGAGAAAAATTCATGGACCGTCCTTTAACTTGGCGAGGGGTGCCATCTATGTCCCTCGATCTACTTCCAAAATGCTATTTCTAGGTCCATGAACTTGGCTTTGGGTGTCATCTAAGTCCAAACGGGTCCAAACCCGCTCTGGGTGCTAATGTGGCGCGCTGACTGTACGCTAGCGTGGCTCCTACATGTGGGGCCCACATATCAGTCAGTTATATTTCTATTTTTTCTGCACGGGCCGAGCCCCCTCGGTCCCATGTCTCTCTCTCTCTCTCGGTCTCGCCGTTGATGGGGGCGGCAGCGCGCGACGTTGCCGACCCTATGCGAGGAGGCGTGGTGGCCGTCTTTGCAATGGCGTGCACAAATGATGACCGTCAAGCGCCTCCCGCGGAGGGGTCGCCGCCCCGAGCCCCTAGGAGTGGGACCGGGACGACGCGCCGCCGACGTGGGTGGTCGAGGCGTCCGCTGTCGCTGCTGGGAGAGGCCGACGTACCTCGAGGAGAGAGATGCACGCGTCAGATGTCTTCCCATGGCCTAGCCGCTTACTTGGTGGAAGCTAGGCTACCCGGGGCGAAGTGGTAGTAGGAGCCATCCATGCTGATCTCCCATCTACGGTGAGGTCACCTACTCCACCAGTCCATCCATCGTGTATGGCCTAGCTAGCTCCATATGAACGACGAGTTCCTGCTCCTCAGCTTCATCCCCGAGTACCAGGACCCGGAGCGTGAGGCCATGAGGCGCGACGGGAGGGTAAGGTCGGATGCGGCCGGTAGTAACCAGAGGAGGGACGGGGCCGCAGCACGCGCATGTCCGCGCAGTTGGCGTCGCGTAGTACCCACACGAAGTGCGCCCCGCCAGTTCGCGCACCCACATGGGGAGGACGGTTCCGGGGCGTGGGGCGGCGGCATGAACCGGCGACGAAACGGCGTTCCGAAGCATCCTGTGCACGATTGACAAAACGACGAGATGATGAGCACCATGGCATTATGACGAAGATAACGCAACATAGAAGAGGGAGAGGGGTTGACCAGAGAGGGCTAGCCACGGTGAGGTGGTCATGACGGCTATGGCGGACAGCCACGACGGGAAGCCGGCGCATGGCCGATTCCGACGACAAGCTTCGACGTGACCTGGCCAAAGATGAGCGCAAGAACAAGGCGGGGCTGTCTGCGAGAGGAATAGGGCGGAGGTGGATCGACGGCGAGCGAAGGGGCCTGGTGGCCGAGCAGAGAAAGGGAAAGAGGGAGATGGTCGGCGTCGAGCGCATAGGAAGCCGAAGCCAGCGTGGGCGGCGCGATGGGGCCGGAGAGGTGGGCCAGCGCAAGCCGCCGGTGTGGAGCGGCATAACGGGGCCAGCGCAGGCAGGGCAGCGTGCCGAGCGCATCTACTCGACGAGGAGGAGGAAGAAGGTAGGGAAAAGAAATATAACTGACTAACATGTGGGGCCCACATGTAAGAGCCACGCCCGTGTATCGTCAGCACTCCATGTCAGCATCTAGAAATGGGTTTGGACCCGTTTGAACCTAGATGGCACTCAAAGCCAAGTTCATGGATTTATAAATGATATTTTGAAAGTACAGGGACATTGATGGCACCTTTTGCCAAGTTAAAGGACCGTCCATGGATTTTTCTCAAAAGAAAATGTCCATCAAGTACCAGGAAGCCAAAGCCATCCGTAAGCAAAAACTCAAGAGCATCCCTCGATCAGCCTGCACGGTTTCACTCACTATTTCATGGATGATTTCCTACATGGTTTCACCGACTATTTCATTGATGGTTTGCTACAAGGTTTCATTCGCTGCTGTCTCTAGCAAGGGTGCTTGGATGGTTTTTTCAGGTAAGTTGTTACCCTCCTCGCCATGCATGTTCCAAGCCTTATACATTTTCACGAAACCCCTACGTAGCAGATGATATCGTATCTGCTCTACGGAGCGGATCCTATACACCTTTTCATTCTTGCACACATGGACAGTGTATGTATCATTTACTCCAAACATTATTTGCTACATATGCCTTGGTGGCATTCACAAAAGAGTCAATGCCATCCACGAACAGGGCAGACAGAGTGTCCATGTACCTCCATCCACGATCCATCTGTGAATAACACAACTTTAGTGACATAGGTTAACTATAATCATTCAATTTAGTACAATCAAACTAGAGGATACATACTGACCGTTGGATAATTTGGTGTGCACTCAATAATCAACAATCGGAAAAAATCAAGAAGCACTCCCTTAGAAGGATGATTTTTTGTCACAATTTAACCATAGGGGGCCACATTCACAATAGAGTCAATGCCTTCCATAAACAGGGCAGCAAGTACATCCATCCACACGATCCATCTATGATTAGCACAATGCAACTTTAGTGATCGACATAGGTCAACTAACTAATGTGTCATTCAATTTAATACAATTGTCGGTGTTTTGTAAACCAAACTAGTAAACTTATACGATTGCCGCGCTGCTTTAGAAAGACGATGGTAGCATCCAATAGACACGAGGATTTATACTGGTTCAGGCCGAAGCCCTACGTCCAGTCTTAGAGATAATCGAGTGCGTGTTCCTCGCTTGAATGCTCTGAAGTTCTTACAATGGGTGGTGTAAGAATGGTGGAAGAGATGGAAGTACCTATGCTAGGCAAAGGGCTGCCCGAAGAGAAGCTCCAGGAGCCCTACTATGATGGTGAATGAATAGAATGATAGAGAATTTAGAATGTCTGGAGAGGGTGCCCTGGCTGCCCTTATATAGAGTTCGGGGCCAGGACACATACAAAGCAGGAGGTTCTCCGACCGAAGGGTCGAGAGCCTGAGGGAGGTCATAGCTAACTTGGCTTGCAAGCTATGCCATCTTCTGGCGCACGTCCGGTCATGGCTATCATCATGGTCTCCTGGATGCGTTGCGATAGGGTGTGGTGTGGCACTACTGTGCCGGTTGTGGTGGCACTGTAGCCTCGATGGTGTTTTGTCAGTCATCCTATGCAACACAGTGTCTGTCGTGGCCATCGTCATCGTCTGCTGATTCCCAGGAGAGTCATACCCGAAGTAGGTAACCGCCCTGGGTTGTCGTTCGCATGGTGGCTTTATGGGACTAAGAGGCATGACCCCGATCGTCGGGGTCGGGATACTCTGCTGGTCTAGATGGCCTTTTCATCGAGTCCCTTGTCGTGGATCCCATCCTATAGTGGGTGGGATCATATAAGCATCTAGTCGGTCCGTATTTAGACGGTGGGTGTCGTACCTGTTGCCATCGTGGTGCGGTGTTGTCTTGTCGGTGCGGCATGGCACAGGGGTGGTGTCTGACCAGACCGAGGTGACTGTTGTCCCCTTAGTCCTTGTGGGGCCAGTGCGGCATGCTTGCTCTTGTCAGGGCAGGTGTGCCTAGCTATGCTCGACCTCCCCCCATCCCTTCCAGGGGTTGTGATGGGGTGAGGTCGTGCATCTTGCGAGTGTCATGTACTAAGGCAGGTGGAAGAGGTCAGGGATGACCCTGGCCTTGGCGGCTGGCCTGCTCTGCTCGGCTTTTGCTGGGCCTTGTTCGTTCAGGCCTTCGTTAGCTGCTGTATTGCAGGCCATGTGGCCTACTAACTAATCGATGCCTTAGGACACCCTGGGGTCATAACCCTGATGGTAGCCCCTGAGCATTTTTGCGATCACGAAGTGATCATGAAAGCGCTGATGCGAGTGTGCATTGGAGCGTAGGTTCATGGTCGCGGCTTCATCGAGATTCGCCGCCCGACACCTTGCAGGGCTGTCGCATTTACTGCGGTAGGTGGCTATGGCACTTTGTTGTGTGTAGTGCCCCATGCATCGGGGTTTGTGACCCAGGTAGGGCCACGTGGTCTCGTCAACACTGTGCCAGCCCCATGCAGGCATCTGGCGTTGGTCGTGACCTCCAGTGGTTTGCTACGTGGCGCGGGAGTTTTAGACCGTTCAGCCTATTTCTGAACTTAAATAAGTGAGGGCCCTCTTCCCATTTGAACCATTTGCGGCTGTGAATATAAATCACACCCTTTGTTTGGGTGAGTGTGGGAATGATAGAGAGAGAGTCGTCCCTTCCAACAGCTGGTGCTAGAGGGGATCTTGCGAGTGGGGAAGGACGAGATGCCGCGAAAGTCAGCTCCATGATCATGTGGCCATGCTTTTACCTATGCCTGAGTGGCGCAGACAACCGTGAGGGCCATTGATCAGGGGAAGGTTCGCCCCGCTATCATGGGTCAGCAAAGTATGCAGGCAGTGAGTCGGTTCTCTGGAGAGAACGTTCGTCGCTCCCTGGCCATAGAATGATGGACCCGAGGCGTCGTTTGTCACTATGCTTCTTTGTGGCATTGTGACATCGTGGCATGATATTCCACGCCAGAGGCTATTTTACCCTTCGCTCTTCCCGTGTTCTTTGATTTCGGGGGGCTACGGTGCTGCGACGGGGCTCCTAATGTGTTATTTTCCACCTTATCTAGCTGTGTTCGTAGTTTGCACCCCCGATGGTGTTGTCTTCGAGGTGGTGTTTGGGTTGTTCCTTTTCTTATTTCTACGGTTCGCCCGCGCCTGGAATGCTTGTACCCATGGAACGTGTTTTTCAAACTTTACATTCCTACCTCGAGGTCGTGCCGAGCCTCCGAGCCATTGGGCTTGGTTGTGGGGCCCCCTTTTTTGGTCGATTTTGGTTTCGCCCCATGCGGGGAGAAGCATGTCCACCGTAACCACACGATCAGAGCGGTGTGCCTCATCGGGGTCAATGGGTAATCCGAGCAGGACCCAATATCCTCCCCAATAGATGTGGAGTTCGGCTGTGCCTCATGTGAGACATCCTATAGATCATCGATCGTCAATCCTGTTGGTCTCCAACCTCCTCCATAGTGGCTAGAGGGCGAGATGCCTCCCCCAGAGGGGGTCAACCTAGGAGACTTCGAAGTGGATGACTCGAACACAGGGAGAGATGGTCATGTGGCTCCGCACCACCGATTAGAGCCATAGGGGCCCATCTCCTCCCTGCCTCTATCCCTTTTTTGGCCTCGAGCCCTTCTAAGGACTGGCTAAAAGGTTGTATTCCTAAGCACAACATGGGGTCATGGACGCGGCGGGTCGCTCTGCACGTGGACTCGAGGGGTTACTGCTTCCCTAGTCGTTGCGCGGCTTAACGGCGATCACTTACATATGATGCAGGAGAAGGTCATGCAAGAAATTAAAGAAGTGAGAAAAGAGGGCTCAGCTCTTACGTGTGCTCCACCTATTACCTTTTCATGTCCTTCCCTTCGCCTTGTTCTGCTGGGGCTATTCCAGTCTATGATCCCTTCACGAACGGGGTTAGTTTGAGAGGATAGGAGGATTGACATAGATTTGGGAAGGAGGGCTAAGGGTAGAATCTGCGTAGCTGCTCAATGTTGCAGGAATTGGTGTAGATTTCACCGGCGTTATTCATGAGTTGGTAGGATCCCGGTCGGATGACTTCAGCGATGATGTTGGGCCCTTCCTAGGGCGGTGTCAGCTTGTGCACGTCCTTGGTGGTTTGGATTCACCGTAGGACGAGGTCACCAACTTGGAATGCTCGCCCTCATACGTTCTTGTTGTGATACCTCCGTAGCGCTTGCTGGTTCTTTGCAGAGCAGAGAAGTGCGGTCTCGTGGGCCTCGTCTAGTTGGTCGAGTGCGTCTTGCTAGTCTTTCTCCGCTTTGGCTTCATCGTACGCCAGGACTTGCGGTGCTCCATAGTCAAGGTCGGTCGATAGGATGGCCTTGGCGCCATACACCATGAAGAATGGTGTAAAGCTAGTGGACCGATTTAGAGTCATCCTCAAGCCCCAGAGCACGACCGATACCTTCCCCGCCCATCTCCCCGTGAATTTGTCGAGCCTATCAAAGATGTGTGGTTTGAGAGCCTGAAGTATCATAGCATTCGCATGCTCTACTTGGCCGTTCGTTCGTGGGTGAGCGATAGAGGCCCAGTCGACTCGAATGCCGTAGTCGTCGCAAAATCAAAGGAATTTCTTCCTGATGAAGAGTATGCCATTGTCGGTGATTATGGAGTTTGGGACCCCAAATCTGTATATGACGTCGAGGAAGAATTCCACCACGTCTTCGGATCATACTCTTGTTATGGGTTTAGCTTCGATCCACTTGGTGAACTTGTCGATTGTCACCAAAAGATGGGTGTAACCCCCGAGTGCTTTTCTAAATGGCCCGAGCAGGTCGAGCCCCTAGGTCATGAAGGGCCATGTTAACAGGATGGTTTGTAACTCTTGCGTAGGTAAGTGTGTTTGTCGCGCATAAAACTAGCATCCTTCGTAGCTTCGTATGATTTGTTGGGCGTCCACAACCGCTGTGAGCCAGTACAAGCCTTGCCGAAAGACTTTCCTGACTAACGTTCTGGGCACTGCATGATGTCTATAGATTTCTACTTAGGCTTCCCGCAGAAGTCACCGCCCTTCTTGCGAAATGCATCTGTGGATTATATTTGAGATGCTGCGCTTGTAGAGGATGTTTCCTATGATCATGTTGGATTTGCAGCGCCTTGCTAGGCGCTGTGCCTCTATTAGGTCATCTGGTAAACTCCCTCGTGCTAGATATTCTATGAAAGGCATGGCCCAGTCTGACCTGGTGTCCATCACCACCTAGTCGATCACCATCAGGCCGGGAAGTCTCGCGACCTCCGGGTAGTTGTGGTGTTCGACCGGTAGGGCGGGTTTCGCCTTGTCATACGACTGAATGGCTCGCACCGACGGTTCATGCACATCATTGACGAACACTCCTGGTGGGGCTGGTCCCCGACTTGACGTGATCTTAGCCAGGGAATCGGTGGCCAAGTTTCTCGCCTGAGGATGTGGTGGAGTTCTAGCCCGTCGAATCTTTCTTTGAGTTTCCTAATTTTGTTGTCATGACATGACGCTTCTTTCATGACCTAGCTAACGACCAGCTCTGAGTCCCCCCTGATGAAGAGGCGACGGGCACCCAGTTCAGAGGCAATTATGAGGCCATGGATATTGTTGGTTGCTTGGAAGTGGAGCCAGATAGCGTACTCCATGTGCTCTCCTATCAGGGAGATCAGGACGATCCTGCCCCCCATGCCCGCGGTCATGAGTGGCCCATCGAAATACAGTGTCCAGTATTCCTGATAGGCTAGAGGTGGGGGCATCTGTACTTCGGTCCATTTAGCTATGAAGTCCACGAGGACTTGCGATTTGATCACCATTCTTGGGGAGTACGTGATGTGGTAACCCATGAGCTCAGCTGACCATTTGGCCACGCGACCAAAGGCATCACAGTTTTGAACCACATCACCGAGCAGGGCAGACGCCACGACTATGATGGGGTGCCCCTCAAAGTAGTGCAGCAACTTTCATTTGGCAATGAGGATGGTGTAAATAAGCTTCTGGATCTATGGGTAACGCACCTTGGTGTCTAAGAAAACTTTGCTAATGAAGTATACCGGCCTCTAGATCTTGTGGGAGTGCTCGCTTTCTTCTCGCTCGATGACAAGCGCCACACTGACCACCTGGGTGGTCGTGGCCATGTAGAGAAGAAGCGGTTCCCCCTTCTCGTGCGATACCAGTGTGGGGGTCGTTGCTAAGAAAGCTTTGAGCTTCTCAAAGGCCTCCTGCACTTTAGTCATCCAGGTGAAATGGTTGGCCTTTTTTAGGAGCCTATATAGTGGCATGCCGCGCTCCCCGAGCCGTGAGATGAATCGACTAAGGGAGGCTAGGCATCCCATGAGCTTCTGGACTCCCTTTAGGTTCATGATGGGACCTAGATTCTCGATTGTTGTAATCTTCTCCGAGTTCGCTTTGATGCCCTACTCAAAAATGATGAACCCGAGAAGTTTTCCCTTGGGGATCCCAAAAATGCACTTTTCAGGGTTGAGCTTGATCCTGAATTCTTTGAGATGAATAAAGGCGGCCTCTAGGTTGTAGACCAGCTAGTCAACTTTCCTAGATTTTACGATGATATCGTCGATGTAGACTTCTACGATGTCCCCGATGAGTTTGCCGAGGCATCGATTCATGCACCTCTGGTAGGTGGCTCCCGCGTTCTTAAGTCCAAAAGGCATGGTGACGTAGCAATAGGCGCCGAATGGGGTGATGAAGGAAGTTGCGAGCTGGTCGACCTCCTTAATCATGATTTGATGATACCCCGAATATGCATCCAGGAAGCAGAGGGTTTCGCAACCCATGGTCGAGTTGACGACTCGATCGATTCATGGTACCGGGTAGGGTACCTTTGGACATGCCTTGTTTAGGTTGGTATAGTCCATGCACATGCTCCAGGTCCCGTTCTTCTTCCGAACCAAGACCAGGTTAGCGATCCATTTAGGGTGGAAGACTTCCTTGATGAATCCTGCATCTAGGAGCCTGGCGATTTCTTCTCCAATGGCCTTCTGCCTTTCGTCTTCAAAACGGTGGAGGCGCTGTTTGATCGGTTTGGATCTAGACAAGATATCGAGGGTATGCTCGGTGACCTGCCTCGGGATTCCTAGCATGTTGGAAGGTTTCCATGCAAAGATGTCCTGATTTTGGAGCAGGAAGTCATTGAACTCGTGCTATTGCTGGTCAAAAAGCTCGCAACTGATCCAAACGATTTTGCTGGTGTCATTGGGGTCAACTTGTACCGCCTTGGTGTCCTCAGTGGGCTTAAAGGCTCCCACAGACTGCTTCCTTGTACTGGACTCGGGTGCAACTTCAATCACAGTAGCCTAGATAGTTCACAGTTCTGAGGCTCGAGTCGCTGTCGCATGATGTTGAGGTTTTCCTCCTCGCAAGAGTGCGCCTGGTGCAGGTCGCCACTTACCGTGATGCTCCCCCAAGGGCCGGGGAGCTTAAGCTTGAGGTAGGCATAATTAGGAACATCCATGAATTTTGCGTAGCACGGTCGGCCCAAGATGGCTTGATAAGCACCAGGGAGGTCGATTACCTCGAAGTCGAGCATCTCCGTCCGAAAGTTTGCTCATCCTCCAAATGTGACGGGTAGGGTGATCTGCTCGAGGGGTGATACTTGCATTCCGGGTATGACCCCATATACAGGAGCATTCGTCGGTTGTATTGCTGCTTTGGAGAGGCCCATAGCATCGTACGTCCGCAAATATAGGACATTGAGCCCACTTCCCCCATCCATCAACACCTTGGCATGATCGGACCTATCGAAGGTGATCGCTGCTTCTGACCATTTTAGGTAAACTTATGTGGCTTTGGCCTGGGCTGTTGTTATGTCGACCTCCCTCCTCGCCGGAGTCGTCATTCACCTTGCCTCGTCGGCAGACAGCGTGTCGATGGATGGAATTAGTTGTTTTGCTATGATGGGTCCCTGATCGCGGCCTTTTAAGGCCGTCTCGTGAGTCCGCCCACCATGGCTAGAGGGCTCAGGGTTTCTAGAGCAGGGGACACGATCATGATCTTCAACGTGGGAAGGTGTTGGCCCTCCTGTCATGGTAAGCTTTTGGATGTGGCCGCCGTGGGCCGCTCCGTGAGCTTGTCCACCGGTGGTGGCGAGAGAGGGTGCTGGCCCCCCTTTGCGGGTGAGCTCTGGGATGTAGCCTCTGGGGGTAGTTCTAAGAGTTTGCCCGCCATGGACCATGGGATCTAGATTTCTTGAACGAAGGTCCGGACCATGGCTGAAGGCGGTGCGGGCGCTGGCCCTTCGATGCCGGTGAACTCATAGTTTTCATGGCAGATGTGGCCACCGTGGGCCATTCCGCGAGCGAGTCAAGAGGCGGCATGAGAAGCCATTGCTTCCTTCTCTACAACCGAGAGTGCGCGACGGACCTCTACCTGGTGCGCCAACTGTCGGTGTTTTGTAAACTAGACTAGTAAACTTATACGATTGTCGCGCTGCTCTAGGAAGATGATGGTAGCATCCAATAGACACGAGGATTTTATACTGGTTCAGGCCAGAGCCCTACATCCAGTCTTAGAGATGATCGAGTGCGTATTCCTCGCTTGAATGCTCTGAAGTTCTTATAATGGGGGGTGCAAGAATGGTGAAAGAGATGGAAAGACCTATGCTAGGCGAAGGGCTGCCCAAAGAGAAGCTCTAGGAGCCCTACTACGATGGTGAATGAATGGAATGGTAGAGGATTTAGAATGTCTGGAGAGGGTGCCCTGGCTACCCTTATATAGAGTTTGGGGCCAGGGCACATACAAAGCAGGAGGTTCTCTAACCGAAGGTTCGAGAGCCTAAGGGAGGTCTAGCTAAGTTGGCTTGCAAGCTACGCTGTCTTCTGGCGCACGTCCGGTCATGACTATCGTTAAGGTCTTCTGGCCGCATTGCGATAGGGTGTGGCATGGCGCTACTTTGCCGGCCGTGGCGGCACTGTAGCCTTGATGGCGGTTCATCAGCCATCCTGTGCAACGCGGTGTCCACCGTGCCCGAAGTAGGTAACCGCCCTAGGTCGTCGTTCGCCTGGTGGCTTTACGGGACTGAGAGCCATGACCCCGATCGTCGGGGTCAGGGTACTCTACCAGTCTAGATGGCCTTTTCATCGAGTCCCTTGTCGTGGATCCCTTCCCGTAGTGGGTGGGATCGTACAAGCATCTAGTCGGTCCGTATTTGGACGGTGGGTGTCATACCCGTTGTCACCGTGGTGCGGTGTGGTCTCGTTGGTGCGGCATGGCACAGGGGTGGTGTCTGACCGGGCCGAGGTGACTGTTGTCCCCTCAGTCCTTGCGGGGTCAGTGCGACATGCTTGCTATTGTTAGAGCAGGCGCACCTTGCTACGCTCGACCTCCCCCCATCCCTTTCGGGGGTCGTGACGGGGTGAGGTCGTGCATCTTTGGAGTGTCGTGTACTAAGGCGGGTGGAAGAGATCAGGGATGACCCCGGCCTTGGCGGTTGGCCCGCTTCGCTTGGCTTTCGCTGGGCCTTAGTCGTTCGGGCCTTCGTTAGCTGCTATATTGCAGGCCGCGCGGCCTACTAACTAATCGGTGCCTTGGGACACCCCGGGGTCATAACCCTGACAACAATCAATACTATAGGATAACATACTAACTATAGGGTAATTTTTGGTGTGCGCGCAAAAATCAAGAATCAGACTTTGCCTTCGAAATCAAGAAGCACTCTAAAACGAAGAAGGATGATTTTCGGCCATAATTTAACCACATGGACTAACATACGTAGCTACATAAAAAGGGTTGTTACTTACCACCCTTAGAACATCCTTCGAAAATCAACAACCTTCACTAGCGTGGCAGTCGCCAAAAATGGCGGGGGAGCCGTGGCTGAAGAAAAGTTAACCGAGTAAAGAAGAAGAGGGAAATGGGGTTTTCAATGCTCTTGTAGCCGTTTATCACTGCCAAGTTAACTGGACAGCCGGTGGTGATACCCATTTTTTACCGCAGGATCGCATACTATGGTATTCAGTGTCTGAACAATGCGTCAGTAAAACTTTCTTATCACCGCCGACATGACGAGCGGGAAGACGTCTCCGATTATTGTGATTTACACTGCCGAATCATAAGATCAATCGACTGTGCTAGATAAAGGTCACCGCCGAATCTTATGGTGGCATGCCCATCCAACTTATTACATCTGCCGCCTTCTTCGTGCGTCGCGCATCAGATGAAACAGCCGGTGGTGATAAACGTTCTACCGCTGGTTCGCCATACGATACGGTGGCGAAGCCCGACAATTTGTTCACCGCCGGATCATACTCCGGGCTGGCGGCGAAAGCGATCATCACCGCCGGTTATTTGACCAGAATGGGTCCCCCAGGCCATGAGCCTGCGGTGATACGTACCACCGCCGGCTGTCTCAAAACCGTTGGTGAAAGTCCCTGCGGTGAATAAACTTTTTGTAGTAGTCTGACTTCGTGAATCTCAAAACAAAGCCAGCTCAGTGTTTCGAAGTCGTTCATATGGGTAGGGTGTGTGTGCGTGTGTTCATAGGGGTGAGTACTCGTGCGTGTATGTGAGTGTCTACATTTGTACTGTGTTCAATTCGAAAAAAAAAGACAGCAAGGCAGCAACAGCGGGCTCATGGATCAAGCAGAATGTGGTACACAACAGGGTTAGGCAAAGAAGAAGAAGACTAGGTATCCCTTCGTGTGTCGTGGGCAGATGCCCTCGGCACGTTCCACAACAATAAGGGAGCCATGGGCTCAGACAACCAAAAACAAGGCAACAACCGAACGCGGGCAAAAGAAAGCCAAGCAATGCTATTCTAGAACTAAATTGGCATTTTGGCTCAGTCTTTGCTTACCACAGAAAAGCTACAGGATAATTTGAGATGGCTCCCAAGAATTCAATGTTATTATGTTTTTTAGAGTTTAAGGGCTCAAAGCCCCTACCTTACTCATTAGGCATAGTCAACGAGTACAAGTTCAAAGTTTACAGCTCTCGCGCCTTTCAACATGGCGAAACTGAGATGCACCTGCATCCCTCAGCGTACAACCAACTACCTACCATTTGCTAGCTATTGCTTCAAAGTTATTATTTAGATTCATGCCCAGGATTTCTGAGGCATCTTCCGAGTTTCCTAGCTACCATGCAGTCAAACAGAAGATGATGAACAGTCTCCTTTTCTGAGCAAAACAGACATTCATTACTTTCAATCGTTTTTCTTTTTTTCTACATTGTCTCTATTAAGTAACTTGTTTTTAGAAACTAACCAAACGAAGAAGTGAACCCTAGGTGGCACAATCAACTTCCAAACTGCAGGAATAGATTGGCATTACACCTCTAAAGTTAATAATCGCATAAAGTGACTGTGAAGAGTAAACTCCTGATGAATTGATCTGAACTGCCACACTAACGAGTCCTCTTCATCGTACAAGGAAATAGAACTAGCTGGTTGTACTGTTTCTGCCCACAAGTTCATTAACCTCTCATCCACACATCGTCTGAAGGTTCATTTCACATTTAATCCATCCCACAGTTCTGCCACTGTGGTCGTTTTCTCATTAACTATGTTATTATAAAGCTCCCAGTCCCAGTATTGGATCGCTAAGCTTGAGGAGCCTAGCCAGATGTCCTCTGCACCCCATCTTAGATAATTGAACGTTAAATGGTGAGGCTACTGAGTACTCGCCGCTATTTGTCCTTTTCTTCATTCAGGGAGGCATCGGCAAGCGTTGTAAACAACAGTTCCTCCATCAGTGTTTCAGTGTCAATGGCTTTTAGATTGCGAATCCAGTTGTGGTTCTGAAAATCTGAAGTTCTACACTGACAGTTCGATATTTAATTTGGCCTGGTTATACAGATTAGGTGCAAGATCCTTGGGCGCGACACCTTGTAGCCATCTAATCTCCCAAAATAGAGAGCCTTTACCATTTCCTACAGTGATGGTGGTGGTGTTTATATCCTTTGGATCGACTAGAGTAGATCTAGACGGATGAACTCATAGAACCATGAAACACATGCACATTTAGACCTAGAACACTACACCGAGAGGGAGATAGGGGAGAGAGGACTGGTGATGAACCTGAGCCTCCAGATGATGTCGCGGTTGTGCCAGCCATCGCGGGTTCGGTGATGGAGGCAGCACACGGGCAGCGACGGGTGGAGTAGAGGTTGCACGGACGTCGATGCAGTGCGGTCGGGCGTAGCAGTGGCGACGGCGAGGATCAGTGGAGCTTCCCGTCGCTGGCTGCGCGCCCTCTCGAGATCGGTCTAGGGTTTTGTCTGTGGGTTTGCGGCTCACGGTGAACCTCGTACCTTGAGCCGCCGGCCCCCACCTCTTTATATAGCGCAGTGCGACGGGGGCCCACCAACCATGTAGGGTTGGGCGCCCCCGATCAGGGCGCGAGACCAAGGCCCAATAGGCCGTTGGGCTTATTGGTCAGGAGATCAATCTAACATTCTCCCCCTTGATCTCACTATTACTTTTATCTTTAAACTTTAAAACTTCAATCCTTTTATCCTTACTCATTTCTTCACAGATGATGCATAGAGCATGTCTCATCGTCACACGGTCAATCGCCGATAGATTTAATGACTACAATGCACGTCTCTCGATCTGAAATAGTTACTTTAACTTTTGGGCCCTTTATAGTCCAGAATCATAGGCTTTCCCTTAAACCCATGCCGCTACATGTTCTCGAACACGTTGGGCGGTAAGCCTTTTGTAAGCGGATCCATGAGCATCTTTTCGGTACTTATATGCTCAAGACTTATCATTTGATCCCGGACTTTATCCTTCACAACATAATACTTTATGTCAATGTGTTTGGCAGCACCACTTGACCTATTGTTGTGAGCATATCCGCATCTTCTTGGATTATTATCGCGTGTATAACCTCGATGGTCTATTGATGTCGTCAACCACCTTCAAACGGGTATGAACTTCTTTAGCCGTTCACTGCCCTGCCTGCCTCGTAACACGCTACAAACTCGGCATACATTGTGGACGATGCGGTGACGGTTTGCTTTGAGCTTTTCCATGAAATAGCTCCCCGCGAGAGTGAACACATATCCAGACGTGGATTTTCTATTATCTCCCGTGATAATCGAATCTGAATATCCCACTATATGAAGTGAATCAGATCTTCTATATGTCATCATGAGGCCCTTCGTTCCTTGCAAATAACGCAAGACTTTCTTTACCAATTTCAGTGTTCTATTCCGAGATTGCTCGAATCGCCAAGTAACCCGGTAACAAATGCCAAGTCGTATGCGTACACACTTGAGCATATTGCAAGCTTCCGACAAATTGAAGCATATGGAACCACTTTCATTTGATCGATCTCATATTGGTTCTGGGGCATTGAAAATCCCCATATCCGTCAGCCCTTGACTATAGGAGCGGTGAGGGACTACATTTGTGCATCTTGAATTTCTTTAAGACTTTTTCTATGTATGCCTTTTGTGACAGTCCTAATACCCCTTTACTTCTATCTCGGTGAATCTCGATCCCTAGAACGAACGAAGCTTCACCAAGATCTTTCATATCAAACTTTGAGGACAAAAACTTCTTTGTTTCTAGTAGTAGGCTGACATCACTACTAGCAAGTAAGATATCATCCACATACAGGACAAGGAAGATAAACTTCCCATTCTTAAACTTTGCGTAGACACAATTGTCCTCAACATTATCTTTAAACCCAAAATCTTTATTATCCGATCAAACTTCAAGTACCCTTGTCTTGAAGCTTGTTTTAATCCATAAATGGATTTCTTTAGGCGGCATCCCAAACGTTCTTTTCCTTCTATGACAAAACCTTTTGGTTGTGCCATATAAACATTTTCTTCTAAGTCTCCGTTGAGAAATGCCGCCTTTACATCCATCGATGTAATTCCAAATCGTAATGTGCCACTAATGCCATTATGATTTCGAAGGAATCCTTACACGAGACCGGAGAAAAGTCTCATTGTAATCAATCCCTTCTCTTTGTGTAAAGCCTTTTGCCACAAGTCGGGCTTTATATCTTTCTATATTCCCTTGAGAGTCAAGTTTTGTTTTGTAGACCCATTTACGACCTCTTGTTTTGGCTCCTTTAGGAATTATCTCCAAATCCCAAACTTTATTTGCATTCATTGATCTCATCTCATCTTCCATGGCCTCAAGCCACTTTGATGAATGATCACTTTTCATGGCTTCTTCAAATGAGGTGGGATCATCCCCATTTGAAATTCTTGATGTTGTACACTTCATAATCAGCAGAAATAGCTGATTTTCTAACTCTTTGAGACCTTCTAGGGCCTCCTCAATTGGCACATTTTCTGTTTGAGGCTGTTGTTGCTCCCCCCTCATGTGTGGCAATAGGTTCTATAGGATCTGAGCCACGTGTTCCTCATCATCATTCATTGTTGCCACAAAGGGATAACAACAGTCTTTGGCTGGCACATGTTGTCTTGTTATTGGTGCAAAGAACATGCAGTAGTAGTGAGAAAATGGCTCATGAATGATCGGAGTGGGTGCATACACCCGCTTCTCTTCAAGATCAATTTCTCGAGCTACCATGCTCCCCTAATCATTTCATCCTCTAGGAAGACAGCATGTCTCGTTTCCACAAACTTTGTATGTCTGTTAGGGACAAGAGAAACGAAAACCTTTTGACTTTTTACGGGTAGCCAATGAAATGGCAACTCACCTGTTTTGGGATCTAGCTTCCCAATGTTTGGGTTAAAACTTTAGCCTCAAAGAGGCTCCCCCACACATGCAAGTGGTTAAGTGATGGTACTCTTCCATCTCCACAACTCATACGGTGTTTTGGGCACCGACTTACTTGGTACTCTATTGAGAATATGAATGGCGGTTTTAACGCCTCCATCCACTGAACTCGTGGGTAAAGTGGAGTAACTTATCATACTACGCACCATATCCATCAAGGTACGGTTACGCCTTTCACCTACTCCATTCTCTTTGAGGTTCGCCTTGGCGTTGAATATCGGGGCGACTATACCATTCTCTGTAAGAACCTTGCAAAAGATCCAGGAACTTGTCCATATGGGGTATGCCGACCGTAGTAGTACTCTCCTCCACGGTCGAGACGACTATCTTAATCTTTAAATCATGCTGATTTTCAACTTACGCTTTAAATATTTTAAATTTATCCAACGCTTCATTCTTTCTTTAATTGGATAAATGTAGCCAAACCGAGAGTAATCGTCTGTGAATGTTATGAATGAATCATAACCATCCACACTTTTCATGAGGAAAAGGACCACATATGTCCGTGTGAATAATCAGTAGAATTCTCGCGCAACCGTTTGGCATCTTTCTTAATTTTCTTTACATACTTTCCTTTTATGCAATCTCTACATTGTTCTAACTCGAGAGCTCTAATGGAGGAAGAATATCATTCTTAACTAGTCTTTCTATTCTCCCCTCGAAATATGGCCTAAACGACGATTGCCATAATTTCGACAACGCATCTTGAGCTCTCTTTCGTTTTCGCTTCCATTGTTCGATGAGGATACATTTTCATTCACATCACATACGGAATTAACATTTTCACGAAGTGATAACAAATAAAGCTCGTCTTGTCGGAAGGCAAGACCAATACATTTATTATTAAACAATATCTGACATTTGCCATTTCCAAAATGGCAATCATAACCATCATGGTCCAACTTTGAAACACTAATCAAATTTCTTTGCAAAGAAGGTACATAAAGAACATCTCTAAGAATAATTATGAAGCCATCAGCAAGCTCTAACGGAAGATCACCAACGGCCTCAACATCCGCTTGTTCTCCATTTGCTACTTTAATGAAACTTTCGCTTCTTTGCAAAGTTCTCATCGAACGGAATCCTCAGAATGAATTAGCAACATGAATAGTTGCACTGAATCAATCCACCAAGTAGATTTTGAAAACTTTACATACAAGGATTCATTCTGAACGTAATAATGTTCTCACCTTTATTCTTCATAATCATCTTTAAGAAATCAGGACAATTCTTTTTATAATGCCCTGTCTTCTTGCAGTGGAGACACTGGTCTTTAGCCACTTTGGAATTGCTTTGGTTACGAGGCTGTTGCATGGGACCTTTTCCAGATGATTTGGAGGAAGAACTATTATTATAGTTCTTTTCTTATCTTTTAGGTAGTTGATGAGAACCACCTTGTGAAACTTTTATTCTTTCCTCCTCCCGCACACACATGGCTATGAGCTTTTCCAAATCTCATTTTTCAGTCAGATGTTGTAATTAACAACAAATGTGTCAAATTCTTTGGGCAAAGAAGCAAAAATCAAATGAATAAGAAACTCATCCTTGAGTGCCAAATCCATTGGTTTGAGCTTAGATGCCAGATTGCTCATTCTCAGTATGTGCTCTCTAATGCCACTGCCGCCACCAGAGTACTTTTTTTTTCGTGACCAATTTGCTTGATCATTGGGTTGCATATGTCTTTGAAGAGCCAGTGAACTGACTCTTTATTCTGTCTAGGTACTCTGTGACCGTGTCACAGTCTGGAATTGAGCCCACTATAGCAGGCTCAATCGTGTTCTTTATCACTGCCAGACACTTCTTGTTGGCAGTGACCCATTTCCTATGCTCAAGGTCATAGGACATTTTTACGGGAGCAAAATCCCGCTCTCTGTTCTGCCATGCAGTATCAGTCTCATCTGTTTCCCTCACCGGTGCCTCAGTTCTTTAGGGCGCGGTGTGGTGACAACAACCAGATCAACCTCAAATGAGGATAAAGGCCAGTCTATCTTTTCTTCCACTCAATATAGTTATCACCTTTTAGAGTGGGGATTTCTTTGATACAACTCATCAAGTTGTATCCTCCTGAAAACATAATTCGAATAGGGTGAGAACAGAAATAACAACAATAATTGCATGCCTTAGTTTAACGTTGGTCAAAATTAAAACATACAATTATTTTCTACACTAATTCTACATCACCGTTGGGCAGAAATAGAATTAATGTATAACAAAAAACATTATAATATTGTCATTAGTCAACGTTGGTCAGAATAACAACAACATTATAATCAATTTAAAACATATCCATTTTCAAAATTAAATTCTCCCGTTGGTTCGAATTTAATAACGAAAATTACAACTTTAAATACGCAGCGGAAACTTTAGCATTTAATAATCTTTTTCCTATTTTCCAGAAGCAAATTTACTGTTTACTGAACAAAAAATATCGTTGGATAAATTTTGTACAGAAAATTATCATAAAAATCAATTCAAATCGATCAAACTGTTTTCTGGAAAATAAGAAAAAACAAAAACTGTTACTTTACTGTTTACTTGGCCATTTCGGCCCAGCCAGCACACGCGCGGCCCACCAAAATTCGGCCCATGGCCTTTTCTGCATGCATGGCCACCAAAGACACCTGGCCAGTGACTTGCGGCCCACTGCGCTTCCAGCGCTCCCAGCGCCCAAGCCGCAACTGGGCTCGGGCCGAATTCGCCACAGATCCATTCCCGCCTGGGCCTAAAGCCGGTCCGGCAAATCCTAATCGCTGGATCGGATCGGACGGCTGTCCGGCCGTTTCGCCCGAACAAAACCCCCCGGCCGGCGCTTCTCCCTGAACCCTAGGTTCATTCTCTTCCTCTCCTTCTCTCTCACCCCGCAGCGCAGCTCGGAGAAACCCACAGCAGCAGCGTCCTCAGTGGCCGAGGGAGAAGAAAGGCGGCGGCACGTCCGGCGCCCTCTCGCCGGCGTGGCGTGTTTCGCCGAGGCTGAGCACGCCGCCGTCGAGGGGCCGCATGGTGGTGCCCTGTTGCCGTGACCGCTTGGCGGGGAGCAGCGCGGATCTCGGCCCTGTCCCGCGCGCCGTTCGGGAGCGACGCCGCGGTCTCCTATCCGCGCGGTGGCGATGCCGCCGGCGGTGGGTAAGAGCCCAGGTAGGCTTCCTTTTAGGGTTTTGTTTTGCTTTTCCGATTTGAAATCGGTTCTTCTCCTTTCTCAGTCAGTCACCGAGCGGGCGCCGGATCCCGTCGTGGCTGCAGTACCGCGCAAACGCGAGGTGTGCTACCCTCTTCCCCTTTCGGTTTCTTTGATTCGTTTTTTTTTGCACTATTTTCCCGATTAGGGTTAGGGTTAGGGTTAGTCACGACGCTGTTTTCTTTTTCCCGAATCACCTTCGGGTTTTAGGGTTCGTTCTTTGCATGAAAACCGAGCCCTTCTTCTTTTCTCAGATCCGACGGATCGAGTTAGGGTTCAACCGAACGTCGGGTGACCCTTTTCTGCTTAGATCCGCACTGGATCTCTTCGTCTTTTTTCTTTTCTAATCGGTACCCGTTCTAGATCTACGTGCTAGTAGGCTCCGATACCATTGTTTATATCCTTTGGATCGACTAGAGTAGATCTAGACGGATGAACTCATAGAACCATGAAACACATGCACATTTAGACCTAGAACACTACACCGAGAGGGAGATAGGGGAGAGAGGACTGGTGATGAACCTGAGCCTCCAGATGATGTCGCGGTTGTGCCAGCCATCGCGGGTTCGGTGATGGAGGCAGCACACGGGCAGCGACGGGTGGAGTAGAGGTTGCACGGACGTCGATGCAGTGCGGTCGGGCGTAGCAGTGGCGACGGCGAGGATCAGTGGAGCTTCCCATCGCTGGCTGCGCGCCCTCTCGAGATCGGTCTAGGGTTTTGTCGGTGGGTTTGCGGCTCACGGTGAACCTCGTACCTTGAGCCGCCGGCCCCCACCTCTTTATATAGCGCAGTGCGACGGGGGCCCACCAACCATGTAGGGTTGGGCGCCCCCGATCAGGGCGCGAGACCAAGGCCCAATAGGCCGTTGGGCTTATTGGTCAGGAGATCAATCTAACAGGTGGAATAGAAGAAAATGTGTCTGTCAGTTTTGATTGATGACAAAAACATTTGGGCAGCCCCATGCCCGATCATGTCGCCTTGCCCGCGATGCCTGTATGTGCAGTTGTACATCCGTGAACAGATAATTGCAAGGTCAGCCGCAGCCGCCGTATGTGCCGAGATACTCTCGGCTCATCAAAGGATGCACACAAAGGACAAAGCAGTTTCAGTGAACATATCAAAACCCGGTGATCACTGGGAGGCGCTGATGGATTTGCTGCCGGCCTACCGCAGCATATCCTACGTCAAGCTTGGCGATGGCAAGGCAACATCCTTTTCGGAGGACCATTGGCTGCCACTGGATGCAACTCTATCTGTTACCTTCCCGGCGCTTCACAGCCACTTCAAGGGGGGCCGACATGTCGGTGCATGAGGTGATGGGCCGGGGCGTCCAAACTCTCTTGCAAGTGAGGCTCACCCCAGGGCAACAGACGAGCTGCAAAAACTGCAGCGGCTGCTGGATGAAGTAACCCTGGAAAATGCAGAAGACGAAAGAATATGTGCTTTTGAAAAGGAAGATCACAAGCTCTCGACGGCCATGATATACAAAGCTTCAGTCAGGGGGGAACAGAAGCACCCCTCCTTTGCCTTTGTCTGGCACAACTTCGCCCCGCCAAGAGTTCGCTTCTTTGCTTGGCTCCTGACCCAAAACAGTATACATTGCAAGGTAAACCTCTCCAGAAAAGGCATAGTTCATGAAGCTACCTGTGACATATGCACGAAGGAGGATGAAGATGCTGATCATATCATCTCTGGCTGTGAGTTTGCCCGCCAATTTTGGCTGAAGATTGGATGGAACCCAGATGATATTCACCATGTTGATACCCTTCGGAGCACCACGCCCCCACTTCAGACACCAAAGAAAGTTGCATCAACTTGGATCCTTCTCTGCTGCTGGGAATTGTGGAAGCACCGACATGATGTGGTGTTCCGAGGACTCCCCCCTAGTGTGGACAGACTAATTATGGCCTGCAAGACCTCGACACAACTTTGGCAGTGCCGCTTCCCCAGAAACGCCCCCTTGCTGTCTTACTCCAGGAGCTCAATTGTTTGGATGTAATGTAATCTCTTTCTTCTCCCTTGGTTCATGTATCTTGGTTTAATTTTGTAACTGGCTCCACGCCTAAAACCGGGCTACGGCCCTCCACCCACCAGGCTTTCTGGAATATGTGGTAATATAATTAGGTGGGGACTCATCGTCCCCCGTTGTCGGTGCTAAAAAAAACCATTCGTCCGAGAGCTAGAGTCGCAACACAATTGATGAGCTATAGATACATGTAGTTTGTCCTCAGGTCGATTTTTCGGTCCCGCTCGCCATTTTTTATGAGCTATAGCTCATGGATTTCAGACGTTTTTTTGGTGATTGGTCGAGCGACAGACGTGCTATAGCTCAAGAGCCGGATGTTTATATGCATTTGCATTTCACAAGATGGTCACAGAACAAATAGGAATTGCGTGTGTGCTGTGTATGCGTTGCAAAGCTCCCATCATATGGACCGCGACCGCCGTAGTTTAAGGTGTATTTGGTTTCATATATATCTCTAGAGGGGAGATGACAATCCATAGACGAGTATCGTTTGGTTCGCGGACAAGCGTGGGTATAGATAGGAATATTCTTACAGAAGTTGGATATTCTAGGCACGGAAAATTTGTCTAGCGAGCTTATCCATGTTTTCTAATATTTATCATTAACAAATAATTAATGATTATTAGTATGTTATATTATTGCTTAGTAATTATAATGGCAAGATGAATTTTTATAAGTGCTAATATGTTGATTAGTGCATGTTATGTATGCAAATTAGGACAATAGTGGTGCTAATTAACATATTTTATTTGTAATTAGCTATGATCATGACAAATCTAGTGTTAGTACATATTTATTTGTGTATAATTACTTTTTATTTTTAAATAATATAAATATAATTAGTCAAGTATTCTCACCCCATCCACTCTCATCCATCTAAACTAAACCGAAAAAACTTCGCCCTATCCATCCAACCAAACATGTAATAGGGATATCCATATCCCAAATCCATGATGGTCATATTCCATCCATTCTTGTCTTAAAGATGACAACATGCAGTAAAAACCCGTGTCGCCAACTTGTGCCCACGAGCATGGGCATGGGTACAGACTTTCACAGTTGTACCCAACGGGCAAAGGGATATGTGTGACCATTGCAAAAGAGGTACATATCCTTTAGATTCGAGGGTTTTATTCATCCCAAACTCCCAATCCCACGTAGCCGTCATCCACACGCTCCCCACCCCAACTAGCGAACTCGTGGTCACGGCGTCGGTGTCACGCCTCTCCCGGTAGCGTAGATGCACAGTTGCGCGGTCGCCGATCGCCGAACGCCTCACCCGCTCGTGTAGAGGCGTCTCCACTTCGATGCGGGGCGCCGTCCATGCCGTCATCCACTCTGACGTAGACGCGCCTCCACTCTGCTCGCACAGACACGCCTCCACTTCGACGCACAGTTGCGCAGACGTTGGCCGTAGGTCGCTGTCCTGCCGCGCAATGTCTGAGGCTTACGAGCACGCCCTCGGGCAAGACATGCTCGCGGATAGGAGGCGCGAGCACATAATCGTCCTGTTCGCTTTGGGCTTGTTTGGCTGATAAGCCATGGCTGAAAGTACTGTTGGCTGATTTGATGTGAGAGAAAAATATTGTTCGTTGGCTGAAAAAATACGGCTTATAAACCAAATAAGTCCAAGTGAATAGGGTGATTAATGCTAGCCGTGGCTGGTGGCAGAACGCGGGTACACAGTTTTACTCGCGAGTATGGGTCTACAGACCTATCAGCCTGTTCGGCTGGGGCTGGCCAGCCCCTCACACAAACACTGTTCGCATGAACAGTGTTTCCAGCCATAACTGTGTTTTCTCTCACACAAATCAGCCAGCAGTATTTTTTCATGAACTAGCCAACCGACCATGATTTATCAGCCTGTTCGTTTGGCTATGGCTTATCGTAAACGATCGTAAATTTTCAGCCGGAACAATATTTTTCTCTCACACAAACCAATCCACAGTACTTCTTCACAAACCAGCAACAGCAACAGCAACAATATGAACCAGCAGCCAGTCGAACAGGCTCTACGGTTAAAATACCCGTTGGCATCTTTACTTTTTCTCAACCCACTCCATCTCGTTGGAAGAGCGCGTGTGCCGTGTATGCGTCACATCATCTGTCCACCTCGTCTAGGAGTACTACTACTACTTGACTAGACGGGGGCTGGGCCGGGGCTCCGAAACCCAGTGGAGATCACTACAGCAAACGGGAACATCGCTTTCCATGTGTTGGTGTTTGGTGGAGGTATATTCTCATTCTGCTCCGATCCACGCAGCGCGGCCTTCTGCCTGGTGTGGGGTAGCGACGTATGATCTGTTGTTCTCGCTGTGCAGACTATCCCGTTTGGCATGGCAGTAGGAGCGAGCGAGAGAAGTGGCCAGGCCAGGCATTGATCGGCTGGGGTTTTTTTTTCCAAATCGCCAATGCGAGATGGTCAATATTTTAAGGGAGGAGCATTTTGTCATGCTCGCAGGTGAGGTGCGGTAACAAATCTGTCCGCGTCAGTCATCATTACCTTTTGGTGTTGTATAGTATGTGCCTGTTTGTGTTGTGATTCCTTTCTCATAATTCTGTCCGTCCGTCCGTCCGTCCGTGCCTCCATGTGGTGAGTTGGTGTCCAGTGCAGTTTGCCCATGAACATTTTTAGAGCCATGCATATCATGTCCATGGCCATGACCCATGAGAGGATAGGCGTAGGCACTGCTGCTGGATTTGAAACATGTTACAGTAATTGAGCTTTACTGACGCTTCGAAAAAGTTGTACTGAAGCAGCCAAGCAAGCAGCTAGGTTTCAACAGTTAACTGCACCTCCAATATCTTCAGACCGCAGTCAACTTCTTTTTTTCTCATTTTTCAATCCGAGTAACAATAATTCCCAGTGGAGGTGCTCGTAGAATAGTTGTGTTCCACACAAGAACTAGCTAGGGATGGATATCCAGCGGGAGCCACCGATCAAAGGCCAAAAATTGCATACCCGCAAAAAAAAAAGGCCAAAAATTGCAGGCTCAACAACCCTGTGCGGGCCGGGTTGTGTCGGTGGCTCACTCTAGTCTATAGTCTCTGGTCCAAAAGAAAAAACACATGGAATGCGAGGTAGGAGGAGTGGCTCCTTCTTCCACTCCTGTCATATCTTTATTTGTTTATCTTTCCCGGCACATGCGTGTTCAGCTTCTTCAGCTAGCCTGGCACCAACCATGTATGCATCTCCATCTCGGGAGTCGGGAGCATTGTCCATGGTCGACCTCGCTCACCAGCAGGAGGCTCCCTGGCCAGTTTCGTATTGCAACTGGCAAGCTAGCGTCTAGCAACCGCTGTACAGTACAGCGACGTTTCACCGGAAAAGATAGTACATACTGAGCCCTTTTTAGTCGTAGGAATTTGGATTTTGGGGCTACGGTAGCATGTTTGTTTTTATTTGGTAAATAGTGTTCAAACATGGATTAATTAGGCTCAAAACGTTCGTCTCGTAATTTTCTACAAAACTGTGTAATTAGTTTATCTTTTCGTCTACATTTAATATTCCATGCACAGGCCACAAACATTCGATGTGATAGATACTGTAGTAACTTTTTGGAAGTTGGGGTGGAACTAGAGGAAATGAACTGAAAGCTCATACTGGCCTAGTGGCCTGGGGTGACTGACGTTTGTACTCCCTGATTCAATGATTTTTAGAAAAGATTTAGTATTTCAAGCACCCTGCTATTAAATCAGATATTCTTTTTTTGTAAAAAAAAGGTAAGTTAAGCTCTGGCGTGGCAATAATTCGGTACTAACTGAGTTGCGTCGGTCGTTTGGTTTTTTAGTCGCTCCTAAAATTTATGTCACATCGAATATTTAGATACTAATAAAGAGCATTAAATATAGATTAATTATAAAACCAATTACATAGATGGAGGCTAATTTACGAGATGATTTTTTAAGCCTAATTAATCTATCATTAACACATGTTTACTGTAGCACCATATTGTCAAATCAGGGACTAATTAGGCTTAAAAGATTCGTCTCATAAATTAGTCGCAAGTTGTGTAATTAGTTTCGTAATTAGTCTATATTTAGTACTACATACATCTAAACATTCGATATGACAGGAATTTTAGAAACGCAAGCAGAAACAAACAGGGCCTATTTGTTGACTAGTGGAGCTATGCAGCTGGCCACGGGACAGTTAAAACAACTATGGCCTTGTTTAGATTCTAAGTTTTTTCACTCTTTCTTCATCACATCAAATCTTTGGACATATGTATGGAGTATTAAATGTAGATAAAAAAAATAACTAATTACACAGTTTAATTGTAAATTACGAGACGAATCTTTTGAGCCTAGTTAGACCATGATTGGACAATAATTGTCAAATACAAACGAAAATGCTACAGTACCGAATATTGATTCCTAACCACGAACTAAACCAGGCCTATGTGTTGTCAATCATGTTGTTAGCCACGAGCAATACAAAATTCGCAAACCGACAGATCGGCAAGCATACGTTATTGGATTTGATTGATGCATGGAGTGGAGAGCTTTTTTTCGAAAAAAAAAAGATCATGGAGAGGTGAGAGCCCTTTTAATTCGCCACCGACAGTGCCAACTGCCATGAGCTGGTAGGTACTAGGTACGTCTCACTCACTGTGGCACACGCACCTTCCTTCCCTAGCAGTAGCAGAGCAGTGTAGGGGAAGGGAAGGCCACAGCACCAGCCCCAGCACCCAGCACGGCAGCACCCACCCTCCACGGGTCAACCACCCCCCTCCCTCTTCAAAACTCCCCACCCCGGTCGAAGGTCACCTCGCTCAGTCCGTAACCCATCGCCAGGACCAGGAAGGCTCGCGGCTCGCCACCGCCTGCCCCAGCCATCCAAAGCGTCCCCATCCATGCGCCGCTGACCGCGCTCGCCATCAAAGCCAACTCTACCCGAGCGAGGGAAGGCAGCTCTCAGCCCAGCAGCCGGCCGGCCGGCAGCTAGCCATGTATTCGGCCAACCACTGGGGCGGCTCGTTCGAGATCGCCGATGGCGCGGCGGAGGACGACCACAGCCGCAACATGGACCTGGACCGCGGCGCGCTGTCGGCGCGGCAGCACCACGAGCTGGACGAGACGCAGCAGAGCTGGCTGCTAGGCCCGCCGGAGGCCAAGAAGAAGGACAAGTACGTGGACCTCGGATGCATCGTCGTCAAGCGCAAGGTCCTGTGGTGGGCCTTGTGGTGCGTCGTCGCCGCTTTCGTCCTCATCGGCCTCCCCATCATCATCGCCAAGTCCATCCCACACAAGAAGCCCGGCCCGCCGCCGCCCGATCAGTACACAGAGGCGCTGCACAAGGCGCTCCTCTTCTTCAACGCCCAGAAATGTGAGTTTGAATTTTTGTTGAGAAAAAAGTTGATTTTTTTGGAAACTCTGCTCTGCTACAGACCATGTCATGTGTGGATACCACGATAGTATAGGAGTATTTGTATTTGTTAATCCATCCATCAGCTGAAACATGTGTGGATCTGCCATTTTTACTGCAACTTGCAGAGCAAAATTCGATATATAGCAGTCACATATTATGAGAAAATTGATCGAATTGCCATTTTTGACCATTCATTATCTTGAGTTCTTGCACCTCGGTACAGCTGTCCACAGCTTCATGCAACCCCACCAGCGGAATGTTCTGTCCTGTTTTCCTGTCACTACTACACCTTTAATTTAATTTGCAGAAAGTGACGGTCTGAATCTGATGTGGGGATGGAGAAATCGCCCAAATCCCAATTGCCTTCGAATCGGTAGGAGTAGGATAGGAGGAATCTTGGCACGTTCGCTCACATGTATGTAGATGTAGGCCACCAAGTTGATCCATTCTTTAAGTAACACAGCGCAAAAAATTCAGCTTTAGGATCTGAATCAAGTTAACTGCGTGTAGGTAGATCTTGCTGAATTGAATTAATTCTCCGTTCTTGTAGCATATATGTACTTACTTCATCTTTTCCCGAATCGCCTGTACTCTCTGTGATTCTCTGTTCTTGCTGAATTCTATGTGGACCTTGCACGGAGTACAGTGTGCCTGTAGATCTTGCCTACTGTATTCTGTGTGATCGACAGTATCTGTTTGCTCAAATTGAAGATCGTCTCTCCGATCCGATCTCTTATCATACATAAGATGATAAGAACAATTAAAATTTTGACAGCCGGCCACCTTCCCAAGAACAATGGCATCAAGTGGCGCGGGAACTCTGGGCTGTCAGACGGCTCCGACGCCAAGGACGTCAAGGGTGGCCTCGTCGGCGGCTACTACGACGCTGGCGACAACATCAAGTTCCACTTCCCGATGGCCTTCTCCATGACGCTGCTGAGCTGGTCGGTGATCGAGTACAGCGCCAAGTACAAGGCCATGGGGGAGTATGACCATGTCAGGGAGCTCATCAAGTGGGGCACCGACTATCTGCTACTCACCTTCAACTCCTCTGCTTCCACCATCGACAAGTTATACGCTCAGGTAAACAACAAGACGCTCATCTTCATCTTCTAGAATACAGTATATATAAATCTAGAGACATGCATGAAAGGTCTAACAATTAACGCTGAAATATGCAGTATCTTGTGACATTTTATCTCCTTCTGCCCACCACTATATATAGTGAGCAATTTGTCCCAATCCTTTTCCTTTGAATAAAATCTAAGAGGAAATATGAGTTTTACTACTTACAAGCAGTTTACAGAAAATACTACAGTGAGTGAGCTCATCAAGTGGCAATTTAGTTCTGCAGTTTATTAATGGGCCGGCACACCCAAGAACCTTTTGACTTGCCACATGGCTTGATAGTAAAATAAGGTTCAGCTTCCAACCATCCGCATGTGCTTGCCATGTTCCTATACAAGCAAAACTAGTTGCTTGCTTTGTCTGCTGGTGCGATCGAGACCATTTTTTTCCTTCCAATTTTGATGCGATCTAGAACATGACTCAGTACTACTGGCCATATGCATGATAACGGTGAGAAAATACCCAAATAAAATGCTTAGTTTGTAGCGCAAGACAATTTCCCCACCAAATGGAGAACTAGCTTGCATTCTCAGCTTGCCACCAGTTGCATTCTGGATTCAAAATATAATCACGGGCAAACAATTTTTATTGGAAAAAAAACTGAAACTGAAACATGTGAAGTCAAGTAAATAAATTTGGCAGCTCCCTTCAGAGTTCAGACACTGCTAATAAATTTCAGCCGTGAATCCGTAGGTGATGACTGTTGACTTAGCTTGCTCGTGCAAATTAAAATGGTGGTTGTCTCGTATTGAATTTGATCTGGTACGTGCTTGGTCCGTCCAGGTGGGTAGTGCAAAGATCAACGGCAGCCGGCCGGACGACCATTACTGCTGGAACCGGCCGGAGGACATGGCGTACCCTCGGCCTTCACTGTCGGTGAGCTCCGCCCCGGATCTGGGTGGCGAGGTCGCCGCGGCCCTGGCGGCCGCCTCCATCGTGTTCCGCGACAACGCCGCCTACTCCAAGAAGCTGAGCCAGGGCGCGGCCACCGTGTACAAGTTCGCGCGGCAGTCGGGGCGGCGCACCCCGTACTCGCTCCGGCAGCCGGACATCGAGTACTACTACAACTCCACCAGCTACTGGGACGAGTACATGTGGAGCGCGGCGTGGATGTACTACGCGACGGGCAACAACAGCTACATCACCTTCGCCACCGACCCGCGGCTGCCCAAGAACGCTAAGGCCTTCTTCAACATCCTCGACTTCTCGGTGTTCAGCTGGGACAACAAGCTCCCGGGCGCCCAGCTGCTGCTGTCGCGGCTGCGCATGTTCCTCAACCCCGGGTACCCGTACGAGGAGTCGCTCATCGGCTACCACAACGCCACCAGCCTCAACATGTGCATGTACTTCCCGCGCTTCGGCTCCTTCAACTTCACCAAGGGCGGGATGGCGCTCTTCAACCATGGCAAGGGGCAGCCGCTGCAGTACGTCGTCGCCAACTCCTTCATCGCCGCGCTCTACGCCGACTACATGGAGGCCGTCAACGTCCCCGGCTGGTACTGCGGGCCAAACTTCATGACCACCAACGACCTCCGGGAGTTTGCAAAGTCTCAGGTAGGAGGATCCAGTAGGAATAATTCATTTCCTCTCTCTCAAGAAGATATATATATGCATGCATCAACCATGGTGCTCCTGCCTCCTCCTGCAGATCAACTACATTCTTGGTGACAACCCCAAGAAGATGAGCTACGTGGTTGGGTTCGGCAAAAAGTACCCGCGGCACCTGCACCACCGTGGCGCGTCCACGCCGCACAACGGCGTCAAGTATTCGTGCACCGGCGGCTACAAGTGGCGCGACTCCAAGAAGGCGGACCCGAACCTCCTGACGGGCGCCATGGTCGGCGGGCCTGACAGGAACGACGGCTTCAAGGACTCGCGCAACACCTTCGGGCAGAACGAGCCGACGCTTGTGGGCAACGCCGGCCTCGTGGCGGCCCTGGTGGCTCTCACCAACAGCGGCAGGGGAGTCGGCGTCACCACCGTCGATAAGAACACCATGTTCTCCGCCGTGCCGCCAATGTTCCCCGCCGCTCCGCCGCCGCCGTCGTCATGGAAGCCGTGAGTACTACTACACGATCGGTACGGTCGTTTGGTCATACGATTTTTGGTGAGATCGCCGATCACGTACGCGCGCGAATTCTTTTGTACAATATACCACGTTAACAGTACTGTAAGCAAATACGTACTTCGCACGGTGGCATGCATCATGCGTGACCTGTAGATGTTTTTATGGATTACATTACAGTTAATGAATGGATGAATACATGCCTTCGCAATCAATGTTCAGTTAGCTCGTGGTTCTATTCTCTCACACGTACTATATATGTGCTATTCTGCTTCTGCATGCGGTACGAAATTAAGTTTGTTATACGACAATTTTTGGTTGTATATAATAACTGACCGCTAAATCCAAAACCAGAGCACGATTCCAGGCAAAGTTTGGTTTGGCATAGCAATAGCATGTGGTCATGTGGATGTGAACATGTTCCCAAAGTTCCCTCTGCAGTAGAAAGCGAGATTAGCAAACACCGAAATTAGCCTTGCAAGGAAAAGCAAAAGCATGTCGGACCTTTTGGAAAAATCTGAAGCCTGCGAAATGATAGCTCGAAAAACACCACAAATTCAAGACCAACCTCATTATTTGAGAGCCAAAATTGGTAAGAAAATAATTAAAAAAAATGGTAAGAAAGACATTCTTCCAGCCGGCGAACATCTTGGTTGCTTGGATGGTGTCTTTAGAACATCTAGCGCTACTGTTCTAGGATCCAAAAATATCTAAAATTTATAATGAAACATGACAAAAACATGAAAATCGGCCTCGCTAAGCTGGACAAAAAAAAAACCTAAAGCTTAGTGCTTAGATAGTGTTTACATCAAAATTTGGGAAGGAGAACGCGGAAACTTGAAGCTTCCAAGATCGTGTCAATCGGGGAATTGATCGCATAAGGATCGATATCAGCTGATTCAGATGCGGCACCGGAATCGGCTCTCTTCGAATGACGCCAGCAGATAACGACAATGAGCTACGGTTGGTGTCGGGGAAAACATGTCGGACTCTAAAAAAAGAAAAAATTATGGTCTAAGTTATCTTAAATTAGGAATGTTTTATTTTATACCAAAGATTATAATAACTCGTACTTGAGTAGGATTCCTACTTAGGCTCCGGGTATAAATATTGAACCCCGGCTATTGTAAATGGATATCCAATCAATCAAATATAATTTTTTTGGTTCCGTGCCAACCCTTAGGAGTAGGAGTAGAGTAGATCCCGTTGAGTTCTTCAACAAGTAGGGCTGCATCGGTCCGGCCGACCTCTGGCTTGTCTGTAAGTACCGTCATGGATTATACTTCTGTTTGTACGGCTGCATCGGTTAAGTTCGACCTCCACTCGAGCTCTAGTATAAGCTAGTTATTGACTCTTGTCTAGTTCAAGTACGGCTGCATCGATCCAGTCGACCTCCACTGCTCGAATTAGATTAAGGTTAAGTTATCGGCTCTACCTAAGGGTAGCGTCCTTCGGGTAGATTCATTAAGTTACCGATCTTACTGATGTTTTTATTGTTATTAGTTTGCAGCAACATCAATCTGCCCGGTCGAGATTGATTTAGATCGGTCTCATATCCTTTCAGTCCATCGTTCGCTTTGGCACAAAACGGTGTTTCTTACTCTGAGCGACGGGTTATGTCTCATCGGCTGTTCTCTTTCGATCTTGATCGTGCATAGTACACGGTTAAGGCACATATGATCTTGAAGAGGTTTGCTGGCTAGTTGAATCTGGTCTATAGTTCGCTATTATGGCTGCAACGATCCGGTCGATCCCCACTGATGGCACTATAGATTGGAGGACGTTAGTTGGTAGGTTTGTTCTCGATCAGGCGTGACCTTAACTGTTTGCTATGCCTGCATCGGTTAAATAGCCGATCGCCTATGCTTTAACGCCTACAGTGTGCGTCCATGATTCTATTAAGCATGAATAGATCTGTGTACTTTAAGGATTTGATTTATTGTCTTTATCACGGCTGCATCGATCCGGTCGAACCCCACTGTTAGAGATAGTAGGTTAAGTCTGATGAGCCATAGGTTTGTCCCTGTGAAATAGTCGGTTGTTCACATGCTGTAGTCCATTTTCACCTGAATCAACTATTTTAGTCGATTCGTCCGAGCCTTCACGTATAGCATATCTTTCGGAAAGCCTGTCGAAGTATAGATGTTTTTGCGAATTCTTCGGTTTTAGTTTGTTATTATCATCATAGCTGCCATCGATCTGGTCGAACCTCACTGTTGATGGTAACAGATTAGATTCAGAGCGTTTGTAGATCCATTTGTATTATACAGTCAATTTGTTCACATGTTATATCCTTTCTTGATTAGATTCATCGGCTCAACGATTCACACTGGTAATTTCCACCTAGCTGATGATCTCGTTTATATTTGCGGGTATTGTATTTATCAACATAAAATCAATCACGATCCAAAAGCTTTACTGTCCATAACAGCCGTTTCTGTGCGTATCGGTTATTTAGTCGATTTTTTCGTCTAGCTGCTTCCGAAGCGGCACACTTGGAACTGTCTGGGCAAAGACCGGCATGTTTCACCTTAAATTTCTAATAAACTTTCTCTCCTTATCAATTACAGGTCAAATTGACTGGCACGCCTTAGGAGGAATTCGTAGGATCGGTTAACCCTACGTTGAAGCCAAGCGGAACTCTGGGCTCATCCTAAGCAGATCCTTTTGGCTTGCTGTGTGTCAACACATTTTCGTACCGACACACGTTTTGGCACGTCCGGTGGGACACCACAATCGTCATGGTGACTTACAACAACAATGACATCCTTATGGTGCCTTATGAAGACCTACCTGATGGAGATAAAGATGTCATCAGCAAAGTCATAGAAGAATTTTAGAACAAGTGTTTGTTGTCCTACACCAAGACAAATGACAATAAAATTATTTAGAAATATCTACTATCAAGAGTTCTGTTGCATGGGCAGACAGATGCAGATGAAGCTGAATACAGGTGTTTCTTCATAGAGGCTGTAAACAAGTCTGTTCATGATGCCATGTTGAACCATAATGAAGTTTTCTTGAACACAGTCCACAACACCATGAAAGAGGTGTTTCATAGATATCCAATTGATCAGGTTGGGCCGGCTTATTACAACATTCCATATCCGTTGACTTAGGGGACTAATCAAGCCAGTACTAGCCATCAAGAAGCAGCACCAGCTGGTAATGATGATGTCCAGGTGGTTCAGAGCTCATCTGAGCAAGTTTAGGGTGCTACTACTAATCAGATACAGTATAATCCTGGATTGTCAGAACAACATGTGCAACAGCCGATGGGGCAAATTCAGAATCAAATGGTCAATTTTGGCACATCAGGCCAGATACCGTCGTCGGCTCAAAAAATAGCTCCATCAGTTCAAAGGATTAGTAGAGATATAGATCCTAACATCTACAACCAGAGACTTCAAGCAGCAAACCAGCAAATGACCCATCAGATAGAGATTCCACAGGGGTATCATTATGGCACAGATTACAACACCCTTCATATGATTCCAAATCCACGGTATCAAGGTACTCGAAATTTTAATCCACATGTGAGTCAGCAATTACAGAGAAATCCAAATTCAAATGCTTATGAATTGTTGCTTAGAGTGTCCGAGTTGATGAAGAATCAGTTTAGTTTGAAGCCAAAATGGGATATCTTCTCGTACAAACGTCCATATCCAGAATGGTATGATTTGGTCGCTCTTCCTACAAATTACAGGCTCCCAGAGTTTGCCAAGTTCACTGGCCAAGATAGCACAAGCACAATAGAATATATCAGTGGGTATCTTACACAATTGGGCGAAGCATCCATTGAAGAGGCCCATCGAGTTTGTTTCTTCTCCTTGTCCCTGTCGGGGTCAGCTTTCACTTGGTTTTCATCACTGCCAGTTAACTCCATTGCCAATTGGGCTGACCTAAAGAAGAAGTTTCATACATATTTTTATACTGGGACTGGAGAAAAGAAAATTACCGATTTGACGACTATAAGGCAGAGAACTAATAAATCGGGCATCGAGTTTCTTCAGAGGTTCTGAGAGACCAAAAATCTGTGCTTCTCATTGAACTTGACTGATGATCAGCTAGCTGCATTTGTCATTTAAGGAATGTTGCCAACATGGAGAGAGAAGTTGCTGGGGCAAGAATTCAACAATTTAGGTCAGTTGGCTCAACGAGTGGCAGCGCTCAATAGCCAATTTCAGAACATGCGCAGAGATACCCGATTCCAGAAGAATGCCGCAATTGTCGAAACCTATAATCCATATTCGGTTGATGACGGCTATGAAGACGATGAAGAAGAAGAGGTTGTCGCGGCTGAATAGAATTGGGGTAAGAAGACAGTAATGGTGCCAAATCCTTGGGAAAGAGGAGTCGAAGAGAGCTACGATTTTGACGTCACAAAATCAGATAAGCTCTTTGATTTCTTACTTGAGAAGGGACAGATCAAGTTGTCCGATAATCATGTTTTGTTGCCCACCGATCAGTTAAAGAACAAGAAGTTCTGCAAATTTTATAATACCACTTCTCATTCCACTAATGAGTGTAGAGTTTTCCGGCAACATATACAGAGGGCTATTCTGCAAGGAAAGTTCAAATTTAATACACCTTGAAAGATGAAAGTTGATGATAATCCTTTCCCAAGAGATCAGAACATGGTTGATGCTAGGATGCTCAAAGGGAAGACTAAAGTCCTAACATCAGTTAGATCAAAGGAAACTAGAACAGTCGATCCCGATATGCAAATATCAACTGATGAATATAGAGAAATTAGAAGGCGTTGTTACCAACAAAAGAGCCGATATAAGCAGGGGGAGACGTCAAAGGATGGGGTAACAAAACCACGTGTTACATCTCGAATTTTGTTAAATAAATGGCTGCGGCAGAAGGAAAAGGATTTTCAGCGTTTGTTAGAAGAGCAAGAATACCAGTGTCAATAGAAAAAAGAGAGGTATGAAAGAAAGCAAGCTGAATCACATTGGAATTATCCTTTCTTCAGACATTGCTGGAACGAAGGTTTGAAATTGCCTACCAGAAATAATTGTCCGGAATACAGCGAGCAATATTGGGAGTTTAGGCAATGTCAAGCCAACCGACGGTCTATCCATGCTCAAGATGAGTATCATCATAATAACATGGATCGGCGCTTAAAAATAGAAGTATTCATGATCGGCTAGGAAAGTGAGTTGTTGATCAAAACTGGGCTGATTATGAAAAAGAGAGTAATGAGAAAGAATATGTTTGGCAGGAAAGCCAATAGTGTCCAGGAGGTCTAACAAGAAGCCATAAAAGAAGAGTGCAACACCTAAGGAACAGAGAACTAGAACAGGCTCAGGCATCTGGTAAGCCTCAGGTGTGGCGTGCTAAACAAATAGCCGATAGGGGGTGACCATTGGCTAATATTCAAATGACTTTCTGTTGCCATCAGAATTTAGGGCTTCAGCAGATCAAGAGATTTATTCAGATTTTGATGAATTAGAGTATAAGGAAATAGCTGCTAAGTTAACGGTTATACAGCAGGCTATATTCGATAAGCCAGTCAAGCATCGGCACTTAAAGGCTTTATATGTAAAAGATTTTGTTGATGGAAAGCCGATGAACAAGATGTTGGTGGATGGAGGTGCTTCTGTCAATCTTATGCCTTACACCACTTTTTGTAAACTTGGCAAAGGACCAGGAGATTTGATTGAAACTGATATGATGCTTAAGGATTTTGGAGGTAATGCGTCTAAGACCCGAGGGGCAATGAACATCGAATTGACAATTGGAAGTAAGACTTTGCTCACCACATTCTTCATCATTGATGGAAAAGGGTCATACAGTTTACTCCTTGGTCGTGATTGGATTCATACAAACTGCTATGTACCGTCAATCATGCATCAATGTTTGATTCAATGGCATGGAGATGATGTCGAGCTGGTTCACGCTGATGAATCTGTGAGTATAGCAACAGCCGATCCAGTATACTAGGAGCTAGAAGACTTTGAATGTTTTTAGCAAGCTGTGGGAAGGAGGCTTCATTAAGATTAGTAATGAAGGCCAATAGCCGATTCAAGCAATCGGCTTTGAGAGTTTGTTTTAATGGATAATCATGACTTCGTGTCGGCCGGTGGATTAAGGGAGATAAACATTGGTCATGAAGATAAGCCTAGACCGACATATGTAAGCACTAAATCAAATCCTGAGTACAAGCCAGAGTTGATAAATTTATTAGAGGTCGTTCTTCTTAATGAGATGCTTGGCCTGGATAGATCGATTGTTTAATCTTTGGTCTGAAAAGTTCTGGTGCAACCTATCAAGAGCGATCGACGAAAAATGTTTGAAGGAATATTATCCTAGCGTTTGGATCAACACTTGGTAGCCGATTTGTTCTCATTATCGGCTCTAATAGCCGATACCGTAAGGGTATCGCTTTTAGTTCAAAATTACCCCAAAGGAAGAAGAGCGATCTGAAAAGTATCGCTTATAGAACAAAAATAAACGCATGAAAAATCTTGACATCAGAGAGAAAATACATAGATACAATCATAGAAAAGGTGGAAGATTTTATTCATTGATCAGTTTTGCCCTAGGTACAAACTAATCGAAGACATTGTTTATCACATCCTGAGCGGATGTGATGTCCACAATGGCCTCCACTGCGTCGACGAACTCCGCGATCAAGTCCTCGTGCTCCTCGGGGCTGTCGCCCATCAGGAAGCCGGTCTCCATGGTGTGGAGCTCATGCCCGGTCTAGACTTACGCCGTGGCCAGAGCCACTAACGTGCCATGACTGACACCATGGAGGGCGATCTCCTAGACGCGGGCCTGAACGTCGTGGTGGCGGACATTGATGAGGGAGCCCCGAGCATTGACGGCATCCGTGGCCGCGTTCGCCGCTAGTTGGAGGGCACCATCAGGGCTGGCGATCATAGAAACAGAAGAGCTATCAAGATAAAAACAGTAGAAATCAGAATAAAGGTGTTTCTGGAATCCGTCTTACTTGCCACCATGGCGTCGGATTTGGCTAGCCAGGCCCGAGTAGTGCTGGCCTCTTCTTCAGCGGCGTGAAGGGTGGCTTGAGAGACCCCGAGATGGATCTCGAGCTGGCCATTTTCCCAAGTTGCCTCAGAATAATGTTCCTGGGCTGCCCTCCAGTCTCGTAGGAAACACTGGGCGTCGTCGCCATTATAAGAGTCAGAGGAGTCCAACGATGAGGCCGACGTAGAGGATGTAGCATTACAGGGCTCGCCAGCCCTACGGAGAGGACGAAAACTGTCATTTAAGACGAACCTATAAACAAGTTAGAAAAGTTCACCGCCATGAACAGAAGATATCGATCCTCACCTCATGCATCGAAGGCGCTGGTTCACCGGCCTATCCTCCTCCAGGATCTCTTCCGCCGCACGTTTGCCTCGGTTGTCCTCGCCGGCCATGAAGTTGATTGGATCTACAAGAAGGGGAAGAGGGCCGCTATAGAGTTTGTGAGTGTGGAGAAGTGCAAAGGAACATGAGCAGTTGCAAATGTAGATGTGTTCGAGGCCAGAGCCCTCAACTGGTATTTGAAGCCACGGAGCGAGGAGGTGGACGCCTCGGGACGTGCAAAAGGCAACCGCAATTAATAGAAGGCAAAGCACCACCTCACCAATGCCGAAGAGAATATGGCGTTTGGTGACTAAGGATAGAAGATCGAGGGGTTCTCTTAATAAAGGCCGTGTTTTCAGACTTAATCGAATTAGGGATAGAAATCTAGGATCGGCTATTTTCAAATCAGCTCATTAGCCAAAACAAGAAATACAATGAGGCAACAAAAAGTATGGTTATCATTAATTCTACACAAGATACATGTTTATATACAAATTACAAGTCTAGAACATCCTGGATTGCTTTCAATACTTCTAGCCGGATAGCATCAACTTCTACGATTTGTTGCTTGTCTTCTTTGGCTAATTCAGGAATATTCTCAAGGCTGCTGCGAATGATCCTGCCTTCCCTGACCTTGGCCAGCAGTTCTTGTTTCTTTTGCTTAATGGCATCGGGTATTTGAGCCAGGTTAAACTTGTGGCGATCAATGGCAACTTTCACCTTCTCCAGATCCTTCTCAAGTTCTGCACGCCTGATTTCCAGTTGGGTCAGCTCTGGATCGATCCTGAGGGAGGAGTTCTTCAAATCATCGATCAGCTGTGACAGCTCTTTAGCCTCTTGCCTGTTGGAGTTCCCCTTGGCCAATAAAGCTTCATGGTTGGACAGATTCTTCTGAGCCTTTTTCACCTTTGGAACTTGATCTTCAATAATGGATAAATGTGACAAGACTCTGGTAAGAACTGGGGATGAATTATCTTTAATAGCCAAGAAGACTCCTTGCATTGAATCAGTGTCTTGGACCAAATCGGCTATATTCTTCTCAAACATTGGCAATATATCCTTTAGTCGATTTCTGGTCTCTTCTAACAAAGCTTCCCTAGAGGAGATGGCTGATAAGCTGATTTCAACTTCGTCTAGATAATCCTCAAGATTGAAAGAGTAGCTTAGAGCTAGGAGATTGAATGCCTATATATATAAGAAAATCTTGATTAGGAGGATTGGATCAGTTTATAATAAAATAAACGGTGAAGTGGATACAATACCTTTTTTGTGGTAGCCTCTATCTGAGGAGAAGGGAGGGTTGATGATGCACCAATGATGTCTGATTGAATCGGCTCTGAACTTTCAATGTTGGTATATGCAAATATCAATGAAAATTTGTAGTTCATAATTGTTGCAGAAGGATAAAAGGGATATATGATTCTCTTACCATCAGTTGTATGTTGAACTAGGGAATCAGCAGTATGAGTGTCAACAACAGGATCATTCTCAATGTCAACAGGATCATTGTCAATAGGTGGACTACCAAACTCTTGCTCTTGCATGGGTGTTTCCTTGAAGAGTATCTGGCATGATAAATGGTCAGATGAAGGGCGAAAACTGAATAAAAATCAAGAATTTAAAGAAAATACCTTGGCAACATTAGGGGGTGAAATGGAAGGACTTACATCTTCTGCTGTCTTGTAAGCATCGGTTATTTCAACCGAAATCGGCTCCTTTTGAGGATCGACCAATGAAGGTTCAGTTGATGCTGACTTAAATGCCTGGGACAACAGTTCCGTACCCAGAGCCGATTGGAATGCAATGGTTGATAACTGTGAAGAAAGAGGATCAGAAGTTGAATATCATTTTAAGGAAAAAACGAATTGTTTACCTGAGCAGCTCATGGTCTCGTTCTGCGGAGTCTTTTCCTAGTAACGACTTTCTAGGTTGCCCCTTGGACCACCTTACGCTTTGAAGATTGATACGTCATGATCGTGGGGGCAGCATGAGTTTTCATCAATTTCTTCAATGGAGGTGCGGCTGATCCTATTCTTGAAACTAGGCATGGTGGCTGATAATCTATAGGATACCCCTTCCTATCCAAGCTTGGAGGATTGAATTCAATGTCCTAAGAGGGTCGGTTAGAACAGTTGGGCAAGAGAATTCATTGAATAATTTTCTAAAAAAAGAAATGGTAAGTTACCACTCCGTTAGAAGCAAATTCCTCATCTAGAGCTATGCACAAAGGGTGGACCAACCCACAGAAGAGATGGGAGTGTCATTCTTGCCACCAGGAGTCAAAGAGAGTGGAAGAGAAGCTGACTCTGATCTAGTCATGCAAGCAAAGGAAAGGAAGATCTAATCCTAATTGAAAGACTCTGGAGGCTTCTATCACCTCACTGATACCCTCTCTTGGCTTTAGTGTGTTCTTGAAGAACAATTGAGGGGAGAGTTGACCAAGACCAAACTGACGGGCTACGAAAGACGGATTGTAAAACTCATAAGTTGGAAGGTTGCCTGGAAGGAAGAAACCTGTAGCCATTTTACCACGGCCATGACGAAATTCAGCTAGAAGAACGCAAGGTTTGATAAAGGAATTAAGGATTGCAGCTGCCGTTTCGTCTAAACAGTTTGATTCAAATCAAAATTTGAATGGAAGGACCAGCTCGTTGTTCTCATCCTCATCATAGGGTAGCCAAGTTAAGATATCTGCATCAAATCCTCTATAAAACTTTTTGAAGAGATGGCCAATATCGACATCAATTGTTATGGCCGATGCAGCCTCACCATAGCTCATGCACTAACGGGTTCTTCCCGCTTCGCATCTGTATTCCTCATCAAAGTTGGAGGAAGGAAAACTCAGGTTTCTGAGATCAGGCCTTACAATCTTGTGCATATATAGGTTCAGCCATAGCTATATTAACCATCAAGGGCCACTAATAGTATGCACTGGTTTATTCTTCAACAACTGGGCAGCCACCTAGTGCATCAGATGATAGGCAGCTTCTAACAGATACTTTCTAAGGGGGATATCCTTACCCACTGTTAGATGCTCTGCCATAAGTTTGTGATTGTAGGTTGGACCTAAAGATGACCCGCAGAAGATGAATCTTTCTAGCCACATATTCTCTTTCGCTAACAACTAATCCGTCTCCAATATGGTTCAGAATGTAGCTTGCCCATCCGGTGTAGTCTGATATCTTGGCCATTTTTTTGGAACGGGCACTTAAGTAATCATAAGGCTGCATTGATCCAGTTATTCTAAGGCCGGTCAACATGTAAACATCGGTCAGAGTGATGGTCATTGGACCATGACAAAAAACAAAAGCGTTCAGGGTATTGGACCAGAAATAAGATACAGAAATCAGGAATGAATTATTCCTTTCCATTCCAGACAACAAGAGCATCAAACATTGATTCAAATCATAAACCTCCCAATCTCTACCATTTTTCTCGGATATCCTACGAAACCAGTCTCTCCATCCCTTAGGCATTTTGGGCCAGTTTTTGAAGGGAGTTTTGGTGTTTTAGGAGGACGAATCCACTGCAGATTGTTTGAAGGTGATTTGGTTGGTTTCTTGATGGATAAAATCAGATGGATCAGGGTCACCCATAGACCCAAGAAAATAAACGTTGGGAGCAACAGCTGATGGAATCAAGATTTTGTTCCTCATTTCCTAGAAATCGGATGAAATAAATTTGAGAAGAAAGGAAATACAGGGTAGCGAACGGTACTTGGGAGATGAAAACTTGGAAGCATACCTCAGGGACGTGGTCGCTGGTCGCCATTGCAGCCGAAATGGATTTGAATCTGAGGGGGATCGCTTGAATAAAAGCATGATGGGACAGAGGATTCGCTAGGGCTGAGGTCTTGGTGATGGCGACGTTGGCTATTAAGATTTGCTCAAGAAAGAAGGGGAAAACGAATGGGCCGAGTAAGTTGGATACAATACTGTTGAGATATTATATAAAAACTCAGACCGAGAAGTCGGGGAGCCGCACGGATATCTCGAAACAAAATGGTTGCGACATGGTAAACAGATAAATTAGAATTTTGGAATAAAATTATTTTTATCTCAAAATTGGGGGCATGTGTTTACACCAAAATTTAGGAAGGAGAACGTGGGAACTCGAAGCTTTCAAGATCGTGTCAATCGGGGAATCGATTGCATAAGTATCGATATCAGCTGATTCAGATGCGGCACCGGAATCAGCTCTCTTCGAATGACGCCAGCAGATAACGACAATGAGCTACGGTTGGCGTCAGGGAAAACATGTCGGACTCTATAAAAAGGGAAAGATTAGTGTCCAAATTATCTTAAATTAGGAATGTTTTATTTTATACCAAAGATTGTAATGAGTCGTACTTGAGTAGAATTCCTACTTAGGCTCCGGGTATAAATATTGAACCCTGGCTATTGTAAAGGGACATCCAATCAATCAAATACAATTTACTTTTTTTGCTCCATGCTGTAACACCCCGGTGTTATGCCTGCATTTAGGCACTGCAAATCACGCATATCATGCATCATCAAGCATCCTAATCATGCATGCATAATCTTGCATATAATAACTGAAACATTACTTCGAAACATACGAAACATGTTTGTGAAACGTAAATGATGCATACACTTATTAGAGTTGTTTTGCTCTGATTCTTGCTTGCTAGGTTAGTAGAACTTGTTTGGTTATGATTGTAAATCATCTAGAATTGTTTATCACAATTTTTGGAGCAAGGTTTGTATTTGAATTATTGCCAAATTTTTCTTTAAAAATAATTCTCAAAAATTAGGGTTTTGAGTTAAAATTTAACTTTGATTGTATAATTTAAAATCTAGATAGAATTGGACTTTGGTCATAAAAGCAAAGTTGTAGGGAATTAAATTCTAAACAACTTTCATTTTTGGTACATTTTCAAAAGAGGTCATTTTCTTACTCAAAATAATATTTGAAAACTGTTATTTAAAAATTTATTGAAAATGGAAATTGAAAAGAATGTTTTCATTTTTAGCGGGTCGCCGCCCGCTTCCAGCCCGCCAATGAAGCCGGCCCAATGAGCCTCCCAGCAAGGCTTGCAGCAGCGCTGCTCGCGCTCGCTTAGCCTAGCTCAACTTGCCAGCGCCAAGGTCTCTGTCCTCTGCCTCTTTGCCGCGGCGCCACTGCGCCGCGTCATGCCTCTCCTGCCGTCGTCAGCAGGCTGGCGTGCTCGCCCTGCCACTTGGTAACGCAACGCCATGGGCATGCGACCGGCACTCGGCTCCACCTCCACGCGCGCGCTTCTTTTTTGCCCTTGTGCCCGCCTCCTCCCATTACTCCTCCCGCTCTCACCAGCAGAGCAACAAAGAAGAGCCCCGCCCGCAGAACACGAGCTCGCCGCCGCCTTGCCGCCTTGACGGCAAAGATACCCTCCCACGCCCTCCATTCCCGATTCACGCGCCAGCAGCCCGCTTAGCCTCCTCGCTTCGCTTGCGTTCGCTTGCAGCCGTCGTCGTCGAGGTAAGAACCAAGCGCGGCCGCCTCCTTCCTCTCCGGTGAGAGCACTGCCGCGGCCGGGTGGCTCGTCACGCCGCCGGGCCACCTCCTCCATCCCAGCCGTTGCTTGCGGTTTCGGCATGGCGACACGCCGGCACCACCCGCGCCCGGGAGGGCTTGTCGCCGGTGAGCACCGGCCATGCCGGGCGCGCCGCCCTGCTCTCGACCGGCCGCCGGAGGCCACCATGAGCATGTGCGTGGCCTTTGCCCGGCCGAGCTGGGCCAGGTGGCTCTGGCCGAGCCGAGCTAGGCCGCCGCCACCCTTTTCGCCGGACTGAGCAGGCGGCTGTGGCCGTGGGCGATTCATTTCACGGGCCGCCCAAGAGAGTTTTAAAGAATTGTTTTCAATTTATTCTTTATTATTTGAAAATGTAAATGGTTTGCAAAATATTTGGATACTCAAAGTTGCTCCAAATTTGTTGAAACACATTTTCTAGGTTCCTTATCACCAGATCTACTTGGGAAAAATTGTGCATGTCATTTTTGAGATACTTTTCTATAGGATTTTATTTAATCTTGAATATTATTGATAACTTGAAAAATATGTAGAAAATATATAGGCTTCAGAAAAATATGATTCCAAGTTTGTTAATCTTCTTATGTCATGTACTTCCTAGGAAAAATATGTTTCATGCATGTGCTGTGGGAAAATTTTGAGGTGTAGTTCAAGTACCTTTAATGGCTGATTTTTGTTATTTTTGCTAGAGCACAAATTTTGTATAAAACATGCATGTGACAATTTTTGTACAGTGATTATATACTATAAAGAACATAGGAAAAATACTCAATCTGTTGTTTGACACTTTTCATAGTACAAAGTAATTTCATGCTCATTTTTATGCTATAGCTTGTCATTTTTATGTAGGATAGTTTACTTATCCAAATGCCCTGAAAATTTTATGGTAGTCTGCTTAGAGTAGTGCTATGCTACTGTAATTTTCTTAGATTTTTATAAGCACCAGAAATATAGGTTGCTGTTGTAGCCTTAGTTTCAAATGAAATAAAATAATCCTCTTTAATGCAAGTTAGTTAATAATGTTATCTTTGGTGTATCTTGAAGCATTTAATAAGATGTGTGACTTAACCTATTAGTAGTAGAAGAGAATGCAGTAGATGACATGTGCTTGTAGTATATTTTCTTGGATGATGTGACTACCTTGCTTTTCAACATATCCATTGCATTCATCTCCTTGATGCACCGATTGCATAGGCACTTACACGCATTGCATCATACAGATCATAAACCGAGAACCCAATCGTCATTCCCAAGGAGCCCGAGGAGCAGTTCGAGGTGCAGCAGACGAGAAGTGCCGTGGAAGACGAGGAGGACGTTGAAGAACTTCCGGAGTGCCCCGATCACCGCCTCGAAGCTCCTTCGAGAGAGGCAAGCCCCGAGCATCTTTCTCCCGGTTTGCAATGATTTCATTAAATGCTTTACTTTAAATTGATGCATTACGTTCAGGAGTTGTTTGCAACCGTTGTTGCATTATACCTTGTTTACCTTTGTTATACTATATCCTTGTTACCCTGGTATCCGCAGTCGAGTCAATGCTTAGCTGGGCTTAGACCGGTAGAAGTCGGGTGATTTTGTCACCGCGAGCTATAGGTGGTTACCGAATCTGCTTGGATGGCTATGAAGTCATGGTATAACTAAGTGTTAAATGAAGTTGAGACCAAGGCGAAGACTTGCGTGGTTTTGGACCTGTAGTGTTTCCGTCTCAGGTCGATTAAGGACCGACCGTTGTTGGGCCTCGAGTCATGTTGAACGCATGCCTTACATTTAGTCGGGCCGGATAAAGTACCTTCCGACCGCTGAAAGCCGGGAGATTTTTGGGCCGAGTAGATTGCCCGCAGACGACCGTGTCAAGCGGTGTGTGGTAGGACACAAAGGTGATGATAAGACCAAAGTGTGCAATCGGTCGGCCCCGGTACATGTGGTTCTGGCAAACTCGAGATACCGGAAAGTTGACTCGGTGATCAATATCTCACTTTAGCGGGTGAGTGAGATTTGTGTAAGGAATAAATCACCACCTGGTTAGGAATCGATTCGAATCGCCATCGCTCCCGGATAGTGAGCACTTGACTTGAGTTACTTCATCGTAGTAAATGTTTATGGAACACTTGGACGCTTATAGTGAATATGACAAGATGGAAGTTGTTTAATGATCGGTGGTTATCATTAATTGCTTAATCACATGTTTACTCTAGTATAGGTGCAAATCTAGTCGACAAAGTTAATAATAATTAACTTGACAATAATGCTTTTAGAAAGGTTCTTGAAATGCTAAAAATGCTTCTTTTGCAAATGAGTCACTACCCTACTATAAAGCCCTGCATAATCCTTGGTGTCATTTATTTTCGGTTATGTCGGTAAGTAAGGCATTTGAGTACCTTCTTGTACTCGTGGTTTTATTCCCACTTGTTGCGAGATGGGCGGATGTATTACGGCTATTGTATCAACCGCCTCTATCCTGCGATGGTGATGCTTAGGACCATGGGCATGGTCATTCCTTACGTCTCATCTAATGCTTTTGTTGGAGATGATCATTCACTGGCACTATATTTAAACTCCGGCATGAGTGTGTGTGTGGTTTGAACAAATGACTTCCGCCACGTTTATTCGAACTGGTTTGTAATAACTATGTTTAAACTCGATGTATCCGAGATTGCGAACTTTTATGTAATATGTGATGGTGACCGCTAAACTTATTACGATCATGGGTGGGACACGAGTTGGTTTGAAATCCTTTGTGATTTCATGGACTACCGGGTTATACGGGCTTAAGTTTGTTCAATCGCCCCGCTTCTCGTGGATGATTCTCTTACTTAATTTCAGTATAATTGGTCGGTTACGTGACGGTGACATCGAGCATGGTTTAGCGTGTTACTGTTCACAAGTGTATTTAAAACAAAAGGCATTTGGAAAACGTGATTTTCAAAATCTAAAGTGTGCCAGTGATCATATCCCTTATGCCCAGTTAAGGACTTTAGGTGGCTTAATTAAGTACTGACTTGGGGTTCTTGCATCATATTTCTCTTTCGTCGCTCATACGGCGTGCTATTGTATGAGTGCCACTTGTTTGAGTGGTAATGAATGGATCATTTGCCTCTACGCCTCGGTAAGTGTGAGTTGTGAGAGCATGATCGGATACACCGCCGATCTAGGGTGAATGCTTATATGATGCTGGAGTAATTACATGTTCTACGCATGTTTTACAAAGGTATCTCATGTATGGGTCTTCCGTCTGTGGAGGCGATGCCGTCAATAGGACGATGGTTCGGGTAGTTACTACCGTTGTACACGATCCGGGGATTCGTAGAGCGTGTAGATAAAACTTTACCGCTTTTATGCATTCATTGGGAATTGGGCTGAAATGAATCTTCTGCAGGTACATAACAACGCTATCGTGTAGAACGTATTAGCTACGTATTGAGAGATCGTTGTATGCCACCGAATTCGTCGTTAGAAATTATTTATTTCCTAAGTTTGTGAGAACGTACTGCACGCGTTCATACATCATGTTACTTGTGCATTTCATTCATGTCATGCATTCCTCCCTTATAAATTGATTCTCTCATTTGGATAAAAGTGGTATCACCTAAAATATGTTTCCCGAGGTAATGAAAGAACTTTTGCTACAGATGGCCCGCACGACGAAGCGCATCACCAGAAGTCCACCGGAGGAAGAGCACCTCGACGCCTGCTGGCCCTGAGGGAGCACCGCACCACGGACACCTTCTTGAGCGAGTTTGGCATGCCAACTTTGCTTTGGAGAGTGCTCCATGATGTGGGGTACCCAGAGGGTCAAGAGCCATGTACTCTTGGAATGAGAGCGATTAGCGTAAGATGGACTAGCAAAGTGGTGGAGATCACGGTTCCCGCTCTCGGTGATGCTCCAGATTGGGATGGTTGGCACTTGAGTTTGAGGGTCGTGACCGGTGAGAGGTGCAGAGGGAGCAGCCTTCCGTGTCATTAGAGACATTATGAGCAGATTTCCCAGTGAGCTTGCAGCGCAGCCTCCGTTTGGTACTTTTCCTAGGGATGATCCTCGTGATGCCATTTGGGTTCAAACCTGTGGAAGTGCATTGGTCGAGGTCCGGTGAAGGACAAAGCTAGCGACAACTGTGCAATGAGTGCTATGTTCGCCGCCATCGAGCGTATGAAGGTCTCGAGAGTACCTAGTGGACTTTGACCCGGCTTATGAGTGAGGATAAGCTCAAAGGAAGAAGCGTAAGAAGAGACAGAGCACGTGCTATAGCTAGCTTGCAGGAGCGTTATCGATATGAACTTACTGGCCGAGATCAAGAGGTTGAGAGAGGTGATAGAGCTATGCAATGAAAGTGCATACGTTGACTCAAGCCAACAACAATGCGCACCGCATGATTGGACACAGTTGGTTCAGAGAGGAATGAAGCTCGGAATGCAAGAAACCTTCTCTGCGCAGAGAGTCGATGAGCTAGAGGAATACAACGGCAACTCGCACGAAGAGTTTCACGCGCTCTACAATGGGGTTGGCCCATATGCTCCACCAAACGCTGGCTGGCATGGACATCGACATTTACGACAACCGTAACGAGCTCGTAGTTTCACCTAGAGGCGATGGTGACGTCTCCGATCCCGATGATGGCCCCGAGGAATAGGCTAGTTGCCTTGCGCTAGTATCTAGGTCTTGTCGCGACGACCTTTCTTTTGTTGGCATGTAACCTATCGTGTGTTGTTTCGAACGTATGAGACTTGGCATGTGGTTGGAACTTGATGTTCGAATGCGATATCTGAACGCATAAAAAGTCCAGTGTATGTATGCTGGCAATGTGACTGTATGGATGCGATGTTTGCCGTTGAAGTAATTCGATTTAGTGTTGTTGTCTTAATTGGGATGAGATTGTTGTGCCTCTTTTTTATTGCATGAATTTATTCTCTCCAAGAAAATCGAAGACGGCATAATTTTTCTTCACTGCAATCATTACAGACTTCACTCAATCGTTACTTGTTGTTGAAATATGCAGATGACAAACACTCGCCGAACCACGATGAAGTCGCCGAGACCGGTGCTAACAGTGCGGGGGACCGTGGTGGTGGTGATGGTGGGAACCACAAGCAACAACAATGAACCTCCCCATGAACCACATTTGCCACCTCCTCCCCGTTTACCCTTCGAGATGTTTCTCGCGACAAACCGCTTTCGGGAGTCGGCAAGAATGCGGAACAATCCCGGAAAAACATGGAGGATTTTTCGCGCACCATCGCCAACAACGTTCAACGTGGTAACAATCAAGGTGGTGGCTTGGGAGTGAACCAATATAGCGCTTCAAGGATTTCATGGACACCAGCCGCCAAAGATTCAAGGAAGCAACAGAGCCACTTGATGTCGAGGAATGGATCAACACAATGGAAGATAAATTCCGTGTGTTGAGGATGACTGAGGTTCTGAAAACGGAGTATGAGGCACTTCAATTGCAGGGACCGGCGGGAATGTGGTGGAAGCACCATCGCACCACCTTCCCTCCAAATGCTCAGATCTCTTGGAGAGAGTTTGTTTGAAGCCTTCGAGAGTCTATATTCCACCCGGCCTGATTGAAATAAAGTTGGGAGAGTTTTCGCATTAAACCAGGGCACCAAAACCGTGGACGCAATACCGCATGCCTTCAATAACTTGTGTCGCTATGCTCCTCGACATGGTTGACACAGATGCTAAAAGAATAGCCAGTTTCAAGAGAGGACTCAATCCAAAAATGATGAAGCATGTTGGTACCAACAACCGTGTCAGATTCAATGACTTCATCAGCGACTGTCTGAAGCAGGAGAAGAATAACAACGCCAGCACTGCAGCCAAGACACGTAAGAGAGCCTTTGAAGGTGGGCCGTCTCAAGCTAGAGCACCTATGGGAGGTCGTCCTCCATATCGCCCATCGGCACCTGGCGCTAGGTTCAGGCCACCTCAGCCAAGAAGTCAGAATTTCCGTGGACCTCAAAAGCCGTACAAGATGGCAAGAGAAATTCAACAAAGTACCAAGAATCGCAGCAAAAGACAAGGAAATTCCAAGGGAACTGTGGGATCTGCCGGGACAGTAAGAGGACCCTGCTATAACTGTGATCAACCCGGTCATTTCTCGAGGTTTTGTCCGTACCCGCCCAAGAAGAAGCAGCAGACTTATAATGCTAGAGTGCACAGTACAACAGTGGATGAAATTCCAGAGGGAGAGCCCGTCACTGCTGGTAAGTTTCCTGTCAACGAAAACCCTGCAGTTGTTCTATTTGATTCTGGATCATCGCATTCTTTTATGAGTCAAGCATTTGCACAGAAACACGAACAACTATGCACAGAATTGGGTTATGGTTACCAGATAAGTTCAAAGTGAGGGCTGATGTTTTGACCAACCGGATGGTTCGAGGGGCAACCCTTGAATTAGGTAGCAGAAAGTTCCGAGTGAACTTGATAGTTATGCCTGGATTAGTCTTGGATGTCATTATAGGGATGAATTGGATGAAAAATTGGGGAGCGGTCATAGATACTGGAAGTCGAGTACTTACCCTTAAGGATCCCCTGGGTGAAGGTACTTTCCAAGTACCATTGCCTCGGAGAACAGACCTTATAAGTGTTACATGTGCTACGGCAGTCATTCCTATTCATCAGATTCCGGTAGTGTGTGAATTCCCGGATGTATTCCCGGATGAGCTACCTGGTCTTCCGCCAGATAGGGAGATTGAGTTTGGAATTGAGCTAGTACCCGGAACAGCTCCGATTTCAAGGAGACCATATCGGATGCCTCCAGATGAGTTAGCTGAGCTGAAGAAGCAATTAGAAGATTTGTCAAAAAAGGGGTTTATTCGGCCAAGCAAGTCTGAGTGGGGATGTCCCGCCTTGTTTGTGAAGAAAAAGAAAGAGGGCACGTTGAGAATGTGCGTGGATTACAGGCCACTCAACGCTGTGACCATAAAGAATAAGTATCCCTTGCCTCATATTGATGTTCTGTTTGACCAATTATCCAAGGCCAAGGTGTTCTCAAAAATAGATTTGAGATCCGGTTATCATCAGATCAAGATAAGGCCACAGGATATACCGAAAACTGCATTTTCCACCAGATACGGGTTGTATGAGTATCTTGTCATGTCCTTTGGCTTGACAAATGCTCCTGCATACTTTATGTTTTTGATGAATACAGTTTTCATGCCAGAATTGGATAAGTTTGTGGTAGTGTTCATCGATGACATTCTGGTGTACTCCGAGAATGAGAAAGATCATGAAGAGCATCTGAGAACCATCTTGACCAGACTTAGAGATCATCAGCTGTATGCTAAGTTTAGCAAATGAGAATTCTGGTTGAAGGAAGTTCCTTTCCTTGGTCACATTCTGCCAGAGAATGGAGTTTCAGTCGATCCAAGTAAGGTGCAAGAAGTTATGAATTGGAAAGCACCGACCACAATTCCTGAGATTAGAAGTTTCTTAGGATTAGCCGGTTATTACCGTCGCTTTATACCAGACTTTTCAAAGATTGCCAAGCCGATGACAAGCCTCCTACAAAGGATCACAAGTTTGTGTGGACAGAGGAGTGAAGCGACTTTCCACACTTATGGAAACTGTTAACCATCGCCTCCTGTTCTAGCACAACCGGATATTGAGAAACCATTTGATGTGTTTTTGACGCATCAAGACCGGATTAGGATGTGTTCTTATGCAAGAAAGGAGAGTCATTGCTTATGCATCACGACAATTGAGGAAGCACGAGGTCAACTATCCAACACATCATCTTGAACTTGTTGTAGTTTGTGCACGCCCTAAAATTTGGAGACATTACCTACTTGGTAATGTGTGCAATATTTTCATGGATCACAAGAGTCTTAAGTATATCTTTACCCAACCAGAGCTAAACATGATGAGACGTAGATGGTTGGAATTGATCAAGGATTATAACTTGAATGTGCAATATCATCCGGTAAAGCCAATGTAGTGGCAGATGCTTTGAGCAGAAAGTCACATTACTTGAATGTGCAGCCATTACTTGAAGATGGGTTCGATCTAATGCATCCTGCTATGTTACATAGTATTCAGATTAGTTGCTCTTTGGAGAGTAAGATAATAGAAGGCCAGAAAACCGACAAGGGAATATTCCACATCAAAGAGAAAATAAAAGAAAAGTCGTCTCTCAAAGACTTTAAAGTGGATGAACAGGCGTGTTGTGGTTTGACGACCGTCTTGTGGTTCCCAAGGATCGAGAGCTTAGAAATAAACTCATGGATGAAGCTCACCTTTCTAAGCTATCTATCCATCCCGGAAGTAGTAAGATGTATCAAGAATTAAGATCTCGTTATTGGTGGACCAAAATGAAGAAAGAAATTACAGCATATGTTGTCAGATGTGACACATGTTGTCGAGTGAAAGCAATTCACATGAAACCCTGCGGTATGTTGCAACCATTATCATCCCGAGTTGGAAATGGGGACGATATCAAGATGGATTTTATCACGGGTTTGCCCACTACTCAAAAAGGACATGATTCGATTTGGGTAATTGTGGATCGATCTTACCAAGACCGCTCATTTCTTGCCTGTCAAAACAGAATATCGACCACCTCAATATGCCGAGAAGTATATCGTAGAAATTGTGAGGTTGCATGGTATACCAAAGACCATAGTATCTGATAGAGGCTCACAGTTCACGGCTCATTTTTGGGAACATTTACACAAAGGCTTAGGAACTAGTTTGATTCAGCAGATCGCTTATCATCCTCGCATGATGGTCGACCGAACGAGTGAATGCTGTTTTGGAAGATATGTTAAGAGCCCTGTGTATTGTCTTCTAAGGGATCATGGGAGTCATGGTTACCGTTAATGAGTTTTCTTATAATAATAGTTATCAAGAAAGCATCAAGATGGCCCCATTCAAGCTTTATATGGCGTAAAATGTAGAACACCATTGAATTGGGTCGAGCCTCGGTGATAGAAGATATTATGGCATTGACTTTGTAGAAGAAGCCGAGAAGAAAGTTCATATTATTCAGCAGAATATGAAAGCTGCCCAATCACGTCAGAAAAGCTATGCAGACAAAAGAAGGAGACCCCTTAGTTTTGAAGTTGGTGACTATGTTTATCTGAAAGTCACGCCAATGAAGAAGAAAAGGTTTGGAGTCCGAAGAAAGCTTGCCGCTAGATTCGTAGGACCATACAAGATCTTGGAACAAAGAGGTCCGGTAGCCTACAAGTTAGAGTTACCTGAGACAATGAGTACTGTTTTCCCAGTTTTCCATGTATCACATCTCAAGAAATGTTTGCGTGTTCCAGAGGAAAGAATAGAACCTCGAGGTATTCAACTCAAATCAGATTTGGTGTATCGTGAACAACCAGTCCGGGTGTTAGACACTAAGGAACGTGCTACTCGGAATAGTGTGGTGAAAACATGCAAGATACAGTGGGATCATCATGATGAGGGAGATGCAACTTGGGAAACAGGAGAGTATCTGCAAAAAGCTTATGAAGATTTTATAACAAATGGTTTGTAACCCAAATCTCGGGACGAGATTTTTATAAGGGGGGAGGGCTGTAACACCCCGGTGTTATGCCTGCATTTAGGCACTGCAGATCACGCATATCATGCATCATCAAGCATCCTAATCATGCATGCATAATCTTGCATATAATAACTGAAACATTACTTCGAAACATACGAAACATGTTTGTGAAACGTAAATGATGCATACACTTATTAGAGTTGTTTTGCTCTGATTCTTGCTTGCTAGGTTAGTAGAACTTGTTTGGTTATGATTGTAAATCATCTAGAATTGTTTATCACAATTTTTGGAGCAAGGTTTGTATTTGAATTATTGCCAAATTTTTCTTTAAAAATAATTCTCAAAAATTAGGGTTTTGAGTTAAAATTTAACTTTGATTGTATAATTTAAAATCTAGATAGAATTGGACTTTGGTCATAAAAGCAAAGTTGTAGGAATTAAATTCTAAACAACTTTCATTTTGGTACATTTTCAAAAGAGGTCATTTTCTTGCTCAAAATAATATTTGAAAACTGTTATTTAAAAATTTATTGAAAATGGAAATTGAAAAGAATGTTTTTTACATTTTAGCTGGGACGCCAGCCTTCGCTCCGCCAATTACCCAGCCGGCCCCAATGAGCCTCCACACGCACATTGCTTTACCGCCTCGCCGCCCAAGCCCAGACCATGTCGCGTCCGGCTCGCCTCCTCATGCCGCTTCACTGCCACGCTGTGTCGGTTCTCGATCCGTGCGCGCAGCAGCGCTCGCCCGCAGGTCGCTTCCATTGTAACGCCACCGCATGCGCCACGCTGCACCTACTACTGGCTCCACCTCCACGCAGCGCCTTCTTCGCCTTCTCACATTGCCTCCTCCCCATTACTCTCTCCCGCTCTCTCACAAGCAGAGCAACAAGAAGCAGCTCCCGCCCGCAAGCAACACGAGCTCGCCATCGCCGCCCGCGCCATTGCCGACGGCAAGATACCCCCCACGCCCATTCCCGATTCACGCCGCGGCCAAGACCGCTTAGCCTCTGCTGCTCATTATGCTCGCCAGGCCCGCCGTCGTCGAGGTAAGAACCAAGCCGCCGCCTCCTCCTTCTCTCGACGAGCACCTTTGCCATGCGGCCGGGTGGCTCAAATCACGCCCGCCCACCCACTCCATCCCCACCCGTTAGGCTCGGCATGATGCAGACATGGCACCACCACCCGCGCCACCGGGAGGGCTTGCCGCCGGTGAGCACCGGCCCGGTGAGCGCCTCCTGCTCTCGCTCGGTCCGACCGGCAGGCTCAACAGCAGCGATGGCGTGGCCTTCCTACCGAGCCGGGCTTGGGCGGGCTCTGGCCGAGCCCCGAGCTAGGCCGCCGCCACCCTTTTCGCTCAGATCGAGCAGGCCGGTACGTGTGGCCGTGGGCGATTCATTTCATGGGCCGCCCAAAGAGAGTTTTAAAGAATTGTTTTCAATTTATTCTTTATTATTTGAAAATGTAAATGGTTTGCAAAATATTTGGATACTCAAAGTTGCTCCAAATTTGTTGAAACAAATTTTTCTAGGTTCCTTATCACCAGATCTACTTGGGAAAAATTGTGCATGTCATTTTTGAGATACTTTTCTATAGGATTTTATTTAATCTTGAATATTGCTGATAACTTGAAAATATGTAGAAAAATATATAGGCTTCAGTAAAAATATGATTCCAAGTTTGTTAATCTTCTTATGTCATGTACTTCCTAGGAAAAATATGTTTCATGCATGTGCTGTGGGAAAATTTTGAGGTGTAGTTCAAGTACCTTTAATGGCTGATTTTTGTTATTTTTGCTAGAGCACAAATTTTGTATAAAACATGCATGTGACAATTTTTGTACAGTGATTATATACTATAAAGAACATAGGAAAAATACTCAATCTGTTGTTTGACACTTTTCATAGTACAAAGTAATTTCATGCTCATTTTTATGCTATAGCTTGTCATTTTTATGTAGGATAGTTTACTTATCCAAATGCCCTGAAAATTTTATGGTAGTCTGCTTAGAGTAGTGCTATGCTACTGTAATTTTCTTAGATTTTTATAAGCACCAAAAATATAGGTTGCTGTTGTAGCCTTAGTTTCAAATGAAATAAAATAATCCTCTTTAATGCAAGTTAGTTAATAATGTTATCTTTGGTGTATCTTGAAGCATTTAATAAGATGTGTGACTTAACCTATTAGTAGTAGAAGAGAATGCGAGAGATGACATGTGCTTGTAGTATATTTTCTTGGATGATGTGACTACCTTGCTTTTCAACATATCCATTGCATTCATCTCCTTCGATGCACCGATTGCATAGGCACTTACACGCATTGCATCATACAGATCGCAAACCGAGAACCCAAATCGTCATTCCCGAGGAGCCCGAGGAGCAGTTCGAGTCGAGCAAAGCAGCAGAGAAGTGCCGAAGCCGACGAGGAGGACGTTGAAGAACTTCCTGAGTGCCCGATCACCGCCTCGAGCTCCTTCGAGAGAGGCAAGCCCCGAGCATCTTTCTCCCGGTTTGCAATGATTTCATTAAATGCTTTACTTTAAATTGATGCATTACGTTCAGGGAGTTGTTTGCAACCGTTGTTTGCATTATACCTTGTTTACCTTTGTTATACTATATCCTTGTTACCCCGGTATCCGTAGTCGAGTCAATGCTTAGGCGGGCTTAGACCGGTAGAAGTCGGGTGATTTCTCGTCACCCACGAGCTATAGGTGGTTACCGGATCTGCTTGGATGGCTATGAAGTCATGGTATAACTAAGTGTTAAATGAAGTTGAGACAAGGCGGAGACTTGCGGTGGTTTTGGATTGTAGTGTTTCGCCTCAGGTCGATTAAGGACCGACCGTTGTTGGGCCTCGAGTCATGTTGAACGATGCCTTACATTTAGTTTGGCCGGATAAAGTACCTTCCGACCGCCAAGCCGGGAGATTTTTCGGGCCGAGTAGATTACCCGGCAGACAAGACCGTGTCAAGGTGTGGTAGGACACGGGCGGGATGATAAGACCAAAGTGCAATGGTCGCCCCGGCACATGTGGTTCCTAGCAAACTCGAGATACCGGAAAGTTGACTCGGTGATCAATATCTCACTTTAGCGGGTGAGTGAGATTTGTGTAAGGAATAAATCACCGGTTTGGTTAGGAATCGATTGAATCGCCATCGCTCCCGGATAGTGAGCACTTGACTTGAGTTACTTCATCGTAGTAAATGTTTATGGAACACTTGGACGCTTATAGTGAATATGACAAGATGGAAGTTGTTTAATGATCAGTGGTTATCATTAATTGCTTAATCACATGTTTACTCTAGTATAGGTGCAAATCTAGTCGATAAAGTTAATAATAATTAACTTGACAATAATGCTTTTAGAAAGGTTCTTGAAATGCTAAAATGCTTCTTTTGCAAATGAGTCACTACCCTACTATAAAGCCCCGCATAATCCTTGGTGTCATTTATTTTCGGTTATGTCGGAGTAAGTCCGGCCGAGTACCTTCTTGTACTCGTGGTTTTATTCCCACTTGTTGCAGATGGGCGGATGATGTATTACGGCTATTGTATCAACCGCCTCTATCCTGCGATGGTGATGCTTAGGACCATGGGCATGGTCATTCCTTACGCCTCATCTAATGCTTTTGTTGGAGATGATCATTCATTGGCACTATATTTAAACTCCGCGTGAGTGTGTGTGTGGTTTGAACAAATGACTTCCGCCACGTTTATTCGAATCTGGTTTGTAATAACTATGTTTAAACTCGATGTATCCGAGATTGCGAACTTTTATGTAATATGTGATGGTGACCGCTAAACTTATTACGATCATGGTGGGACACGAGTTGGTTTGAAATCCTTTGTGATTTCACGGACTACCGGGTTATACGGGCTTAAGTTTGTTCAATCGTCTGCTCTGGTGGATGATTCTCTTACTTAATTTCGTATAATTGGTCGGTTCTGTTACACATGCCAACCCTTAGGAGTAGGAGTAAAGTAGATCTCAGCGAGTTCTTCAATAAGCAGGGCTGCATCGGTCCGGCCGACCTCCGACTTGTCTGTAAGTACCGTCATGGCTTATACTTCTGTTTGTACGGCTGCATCGGTTAAGTTCGACCTCCACTGCGAGCTCTAGTATAAGCTAGTTATCGACTCTTGTCTAGTTTAAGTACGGCTACATCGATCCGATCGACCTCCACTGCTCGAATTAGATTAAGGTCAAGTTATCGGCTCTATCTAAGGGTGGCGTCCTTTGGGTAGATTCATTAAGTTATCGATCTTGCTGATGTTCTTATTGTTATTAGTTTGCAGCAACATCAATCTGTAAGGTCGAGATCGATTTAGATCGGCCTCATATCCTTTCAGTCCGTCGTTCACTTTGCCACAAAATGGTGTTTCTTACTCTGAGCGACGGGTTATGTCTCATCGGCTGTTCTGTTTCGATCTTGATCGTGCATAGTACGCGGTTAAGGCACGTATGATCTTAAAGAAGTTTGCTGGCTAGTTGAATCTGGTCTATAGTTCGCTATTATGGCTGCAACGATTCGGTCGATCCCCACTGATGGCACTGTAGATTGGAGGACGTTAGTTGGTAGGTTTGTTCTCGATCAGGCGTGAGCTTAACTGTTTGCTATGCCTGCATCAGCTAAATAGCCAATCGTCTATGCTTTAACTCCTACAGTGTGCGTCCATGATTCTGTTAAGCGTGAATAGATCTGTGTACTTTAAGGGTTTGATTTATTGTCTTTATCACGGCTGCATCGATCCGGTTGAACCCCACTGTTAGAGATAGTTGGTTAAGTCTGATGAGTCTATAGGTTTGTCCATGTGAAATAGTCGATTGTTCACACGCTGTAGTCCCTTTTCACCTGAATCGGCTATTTTAGTCGATTCATCCGAGCCTTCACGTATAGCATGTCTTTCGGAAAGCATGTCGAAGTATAGATGTTTTTACGGATTTTTTGGTTTTAGTTTGTTATTATCATAATAGCTGCCATCGATCCGATCGAACCTCACTGTTGTAACATATTAGATTCAGAGCGTTTGTAGATTCATTTGTATTATACAGTCGATTTGTTCGCATGTTATATCCTTTTTTGATTAGATTCATCGGCTCAACGATTCACACTGGTAATTTCCACCAGGCTGATGAGCTCGTTTACATTTGCGGGCATTGTATTTATCAATATAAAATCAATCGCGATCCATAAACTTTACTGTCCGTAACAGCCGATTTATGTGTGTATCGGCTATTTAGTCGATTTTCCCGTCTGGCTGCTCCCAAAGCGGCATACTTAGAATTGTCTGGGCAAAGACCAGCATGTTCCACCTTAAATTACTGATAAATTTTTCTCCTTGTCAATTACAAGTCAAATTGACTGACACGCCTCGAGAGAAATTCGCAGGATTGGTTAACCCTACATTGAAGCAAACGGATCTCCAGACTCATCCTAAGCAGATCCTTCCGGTTTACCGTGTGTCGACGCATTTTCGTGCCTGACAGATAGACATCATGTAGAACGTCCATCCGAGAGTCAAAAGCCATGTTTGGAAGGTTAATTATTAGCCAGAGCTAAAACTATCATCCGCGATTCTAGTAGTAAACTAGAGGGCATCCAAACAGCGCGATTCCAGTAGTGAACTACAGGGCATCCAAACAGTACGTAATAGAATTCCAGTTCAACTCCGGAGATTGCCGAGTTGGTCAAAAGGTCTCGAGGGTTCAAATCCCACTCTCAACATACATCAGTTTTCTTTTCATCATTTTCTTTTGATTTTAATAATACCCTCCTACAGCATTTGTCAAAGCTCCAAAGTCATGCGCATCCTAGGTTTTAAAATTAAATGTGTGCAGCTCTAGAGGCTTGAGGAGCTGAGAAAGGCACTTTAAGTCTCATCAATTATATAAATCGTCATCTCGTTCCTATTCCTAGCATGAAGCAAAAACTCCATCCTTCTCCATTGAGGAGGGTGCACAGACAGCACAGTACAACTAATGCGCCAGAACAAGGTCTTACTTCATCAATCACAGTTAACAGAACATGTGCCTCAAAAATACTGTGAATGGAATGCCAACAGGCCTATGATGATTTTCTGATGGAAAGATCCATGTGAAGATAGGCAATGAAGGCAACAAAAAACAGCAACACTGCAGATATCAGCATCAATGGTTCCGCCAGCATGAAGATCGGATTGAATTCATAGTACACCTAAAGTTACCATAATGTTCCACAGATTAGAATCATCAGATGAAATAAGGCGGGTTGCCAGCTAGGCAGCGATCCTGACCACCAAGCGCTCAAAATCGACGGCTTGGATTGCTGCCTGGCCAGGCAACCTTTGCCTGGGGTGCTGAAAGCAAACAGGCCTACATGGCCTCATCAGAATGTGAACAAGTACCTGGAAAGGAACGTTGTGCTCTCCTACAACATTTTTCTTCTTCAGTACAACTGTCGTCCTTCCAACAACATCAAGGTATGAATAACTAGTCTGCATCAGTTAAGAACATCATAATCACAAAATACTCTCTCATTAGCAAAGTTTGATAAAGGCACTGTTCCATTTGCAAAGGAACAGATGCTCAGACTTGTTTTGGTGGACTTCTAGTCCTCCAAGATAGGAAACTACAAGGCTGACATAGAAACTAAGCCATGACAGCCCCCAAACTAAGTCGAAATACAAAGTTCCGGGACTCAGCAATATGCACAGCTCACGATAGAAACTAAACCAGGACAGCAAGTGTTGCAAAGGCCCTACCAGATGCTAGCTGATTCCATAGTGTACACTTACAATGGTTCATCTGAGATTATATTTTATCTATCCATTGTTGTTGGTGTGAATCAACAGTAGCATGCGCCAGAAGGAAAGTTGGGCATAAGAGGGGAGCGTAGTTAATGTTAGGAAGGAAAGGTGAGATTACCTCAAGATGTTTCTCTGTCACAAAAGGAACTACAGGCTGTGGATTTTTTGATCCTTCAGGAAGCACAACCTGCAACATTACACGATTTGAGAAGATTCTGCTATATGTGAATACCAAAAAGAACAACTTTTGATATCTCATCGGCACTCCTGGTAATATTTCTCAAAATCTTGTAACGGATAAAAATAAAAAGTTGGACTAGACAAGGAACATGGCAGTCAGCACCGGGGAGGGGAGTGGGGATGATGCTCCTGAGATTGCGTTTACACTAGCAAGAAATGAGAAGCTGCTACATATCCAATTATTCGTTTCGAGCTAGGTTACTTTTACAAGTAGTACAAAAGATGCTCATCAGAAAATATAAACCTTGTTCAGACTTACTTTAACTGTAAGATCGTCAACCACAGTATCCAATAGAGGGCAACCAAAAGTAAGGTTGATGTAGCGCCGGCCATCAACTGACTCAAAGACAAAATCTTGCAATGGAAGACCATAGCCAATGGTGAACGTGCAGTGCCAGCCACCAAATAATGGATATCTGGGCTCAATTTCTAGCTCGGACTGAGTTAAAAAAAACATGCTTTAGTTTGCCATTTTACATTGAAGTAAAATAAAAGGGCATCTTCCAGTAACTAGAATAGCAATTCATTAAAATCTAATGCTTGTGGAAACATATCTTGTACCTTGTGTGAATCAGTGCGCAGATGGGATGAGGAGATGTTACCAATCTCATCACGATAGTAAACTGAATGAACCCGAGGTGGCAGCCTTACAAGAAGATTCTTAAAGGACGAAGCTCCACTGACAGATGGCCTAGATTGATACTCAAGCCTAGCAAGAAAGTTCTCAATCACTAACTATGAAGCATTTAACAAAAGCTAGAAAAGCTGCTCGAAACATGCTTTTCAGCTTTTAGTTTATTTCCTCAGGCTCAACAGATGGATTGTTTGTTTCAGCTTCTGGCTTCTAGCTGGCAGAAGCCAGTAAAAAGCTAAAACAAACAGGCCATTACTTGAACTAATGAGTTGCTTATACTTCACTTCATACTACAGCTTCAAATCAAGAGATTCAGATATCCATTTCCATACCACATTATTTACTTAACAAATAGAAACATGCCTATGTGTATTTAACATGGCATGTGCTACATATCCAAAGGCAAAGCAGTGCTGGAAGGTACCAGTCCATGTATTATTATGTTTCGTCATTACCAGATCTATATCATTGAAAAAGGTGAACAAGTTGAGAACAGTTGACTAGATGATGTCCGGGAAAGCATCCCCAACTCACAAATGCCACTGGTTCTTGCTGACATGTGGCACTGTGGCCCACATGTCAGTCTGACAGCCAACAGAATTCTTCATAGGAGATAATTTCATAGTCGCATTTGTCTCGTATCCAATGCTATCTTTAGCACCAGATAAGCTATAGAGATGGGAGTGTAAAGACTATAACCTGGAAAAGACTCCTTTGTGACGAGCACCGCCGTGTTTCAGTTTATACTGCTCGGTGATTTGGATGTTTCCCCAGTGAGAAATCTCCACCTTGCGTACAAGTTCCTCAACAACAGCAAATGGACGGTTATTCTCGTAATGCACAAGAATTGGCAAATAGGAGTTTGGCATCTGGTTATTGTATGTGCCATATTTCACTTCAGAACCAGCTCGTGTGGTAGGATCAACCCTTGTGAAGGATTCAATCCTATTGCTTGGCATTTTGATGTAGGTAACCTGCTCCAGGACATAGTAGGGCGAGAGAAGCACCGCACTGTCACGGTAGTAAACCAGCTGGGACTCTGACTGGCTAATCTCAGCGGGAAAGGGCTCTAAAGAGTGAGTGAGCATGTATAACACTTCTAGAGTGGTTGCATCGCCAGGTTTCAGAGGAGTGCTGAGCAGAACAGAGTAGAGGCGAGGGGCATCAGGAGCGGTGGTGGCGAGCTCAGAGGCTTCGATCGAGAGGGGTACGAATGCCTTCTTCTTGCGCTTCCCCTCCGCTCTCGTGGCCTTGACAATAGAGAGATGTTGAACCTCTGTGGGCGTGAAGGCGAGAAGAACTCGTGATGCTTCAGAGGCAGTGGGAGTATTCTCGACCTGGCACAAAGGGATTGAAAAGTTGTGGAAGATGCCTATGCTGGAGAAAGTAACAGGTGCTGGCTGCCAATTTGAGCAAAAGGGGCGAGTAAGACATTACCTTCAATGTTAGGAAGACTTTGACGATGGGACCCGTGAGGTCGATCTGCAGGCAATCGAAATTTGTAGATGAAGAAAATGTCATACATAATAACGATTTGAGAGGAAGAGATTTGGCACGGATAAAGGGGACTTTAGCAAGGGATCGCCCTCAATCTCTCTCTTAAACCCTGAAGTGAAGCTTCCGCCACCGATACAAGTGAATCAGAGCGGGTCATTACAGCGCAGGATTTGGATCGAGAATTGTGACTATATACTGCAGTAAATCTAAGCAATCGGGTCTTTCAAAGAAAAAAAAATATATGCATCTAAGTAATCTAATCTCGAAAGGGAAGCTAATAAAAGGGTCCAGTAGCAGTGATCCACTTGACACGAGCCAACAACCTGACGGCCTGCAAGATGTGATTTAGGAAGAGGGAGAAGAAGAAGACGTGGAGGAGGAGGAAGATATACCCAGGGTCAGGAGAAGATGAGTTACAAACCCTTTTCTCTGCAGAGACGACCCGGATGCCGTCCTCCGGCGGCAAGGAAGAGCAGGAAACGGCGGACGCGATGACGAGCAGGAGGAGGGTACGGGTGGCTAGGGTTCGGAGGGACAAGGGCAACATCACGTCTCGGTGGTCCATCATCGCCGGCGGTCTGGCTGGATGGGGACTCACCTTAGCTTTGGGAATTGGTTTGGGACTTCGGGAGAGAGGAGGGAGAGATCTGGGAGGGGGGCGTGGGCCCACCCGAGTGCGTCGTGCGTGACCTGTTTGTTGACTGAGGGGCTGCTTGGTTTTGGAGCCAGCCTAGCCTGGCCTCGCCGAGCAACAGACCAGGACAGCGAAATTTGCTCGCCAGGCAAGGCAATTCTCTATCTCTTCTCTACAACAACAAAAAATAAGTAACGATATCGTCTTACCGCCTCGCTTTAACCGTGCCCGCGTTAAAAAGACCGACCATTGGCAAGCGCCCGTTTCCAACGCCCGCACGCCTAGAGAAAAACGAAAGCCGCTCGCCTCCCCTCACACCCTTCGACCCCGCCCAACCCCGCGTTGTCCCTCTCCGTCCTCGCTCCCAGCGCCCCTTCGGCCCTTCCCAATCTTCCGATGGTGGGTCTACTCCCAGCGCCCACGCAAGCTTAGCCACATCCCGACCACTCCCTCCGCTCCATTGTGGCCCTTCCCAATCTCGTCCTCCTATGCCTTCCTTGTCCAACAACGCTGGGTCTACTCAAGGCCCTCTGTCCCTCTCTTCCCTGCGATTCAAAAAGAACATGCCCCAGGCCTCCATGACCCACCTGTTAGCAAAATCATTGCTCTACCAAGAGGACAAGATCGACGAATTTCTCTGTTATGCCGATGCCTACCCTTCGTTGGATAGAATGCTTCTTAGAAAATTTGCATTGAGAGTTATTGGTATGACGACATAGGCGGACCAAGGTACGGCGGCCGCCCTACGTCCCTTGCGGTGAGTACCACCCCTACCCTTCCCCTGGTCGATGACCTCCCTGACTTTCGAGACTCAAGCGGTGAGCAGGCGGCGGAAGAATCAGAAGGTTGAAGACGACAAACGAGTTGTGGTTGGGCTACTGGCGGTTGGCTGCATTGGGGGCTTCTATGACAAACTGGGTAGTCTGGCCAGACCCAATGGCCCATTAGTTTGATCCAGTTAGCAATAGGGCAAGCAGGGGCAAGGCAAAAACTCACGAAGGCCAACTCCACTCAAGCGGCTCAGTGGCGTGCGACGCTAAGGATCGGCAGTGGGCGCGCAGCGGCTCTCCGTGACTCCGCCTCTCCCAGATCCCGATAGCGGTTGGCGGGTGGCTTCCCTGCGTGTGCAGCTGATCCGGCCTCCGACAGACGGCAACAGCAGCTGACCACCTATGGCCAGCACATGCCGTGTAGTGCCCTTGTAGCGCCCGTTGCCCCTGACGTCGGCTCGACCATCTCTCAACCGAAAGCCCTAGTTTGGTTTTGGATAATTGATGAAACCTATTATCGAACACTAATACTAGGGTACCCGAAGAGGAGGAGCTAATAACCATCAACATTGATTCATCCGAGTGGTCAAGAGCGTGACTACAGCTCCAACCGACCCCCAGGTGCGCAAGCTCCGCCTCGCCCGACCTTTGAGGGCGGGCTCCGCCTTGCCCGACCTCTGAGGGCTGGCTCCGCCTCACCCGACACCAAGGCCGCGGGCTCCGTCTCGCCCAATCTCTAAAGGCAGGCTCTGCCTCTCCTAGCCTCTGAGGGCAGGCTATGCCTCACCCGCCCTCTAAGGACGGGCTCCGCCTCGCCTGACACCAACATCGCGGGCTCCGCCTCGCCCGACCTCTGAGGGCTAGCTCCGCCTCGGCCAACACCGAGGCCACGGGTTTCACCTCGCCCGACCTCTGAGGGCTAGCTCCACCTCGCCCGACGTCTGAGGGTTGTTTCCGCCTCACCCGACATCGAGGCTGTAGGCTCTACCTCACCCGACCTCTGAGGGCGGGCTACGCCTCGTTCGACCTTTAAGGGCTGGCTCCACCTCGATCCACCTCGCTCGACCTCTGAGGGCTGGCTCCGCCTTACCTGACCCTTAGGTTTGCGCTCCGCCTTGCCTGGCCTCTAGGAGGGGACTCCACCTCACCCGACCCCAAGGCCGGGGGATCCGTCTCTCCCGACGGAGACCCATACCGCTGCCAACCACACTAGGTCCAAGCGAATGGGCCTGGGTCAAAGCTCTGACATCAGGGAGGTGACCGGCATGCCCCGATATAACCCATGGCTATGATGGCCCATACCTGGGGATTCACATCAGGAACAGCATCGGGCATACTGGTGCTGTTCTACCTAACCCTCGTACGAACACTGACAGGCACGTTAGTTTACCACGACGTCTGCCAGGACAGAGTGGAGCGCCACGACCGGGAGATGACACCTGTGTATGGCGCCAGTGACAAATAGGGCCACGACGTGGAGCTATCCCTGTTGACATCTACAGTGTCGGCGGGACCCGCATGAAGGAAAGGAAGGACCAGACGATCCTAGAGGACTTCTCCTTCTCATTCTCCTCTTCTCCCTCCATTGTACCCCGTGCTTTCTCTTGGCCTATAAAAGGGAAAGTAGGGCATCCCATGAAGAGGACTCGAATCCAATCAAATCCCGAACCGATTAGAACACACAAGCACACAGCCGAGAGGCGACCAAGCTCTTGGCATCCATTCGTTCCTTTCACCAGAGACTTGGGACTTGTCCCTCTCTCGACCGTTTGTAACCCCTACTGTAAACTTTCAGTGCTAGTAACATGAGCAGCAGCAACGAACTAGACGTAGGGACATTCTGCCCGAACCTAGTATAAACCTCGTGTCCTCTTAGCACACCATCCGAGTCAAACACGCAATATTAGAAATTTACTAGTCGGTGGCAACTCAAAACACCGGCGGTTGGCATGACTAGGTAAGGGCCTTTTTTGCCCTCGACATCCAACACACATGGACCTCGGATGACTAGTCACACCCATGCGTGATAAGGACATGACACCCATGCATATGACCATGTTTGGCGCATGGTATGGAGGTAGGAGGACTGCTCAAAGGTGTCCAAGTCAAGAAGGAGGCCGAGGCTAATTCGGTTCGAGTTAAGGGTGGGGCCTAAAGCAACTCAGAAAGTTCAGTGCTGCCTCGGCCTCTAGGACACCGTCTTTTGGTTCCGTTGCATGATACCAAAAGATAGTGTCATAGCACCCTGGTAGATTCTGGATGCTGACTTGTTTCGATGATTCCTATTGATTCTGAAGGGATTTTGACATGAGACCACTTGGATTGGCTTCCTTATCAAATTAGCTTTCCAACCATATGTGGTTCATCCAAAACAGAGTCCGGATGTATCCTAGGAGACCAGTTTAAGGTAGACTGGTCCTGGAGGTCGAGGCAGACTCGAACTTGAGTTGCTTTGGGCCTCCACCTCGGGGACTCGAACTGAATTAGCCTCGGCCCTCCTTCTTGACTTGGACACCCTTGTTGTCCTCCTACCCCTCCATACCATGCGCCAAACATGGTCATATGCATGTGTGTCATGTCCTTATCATCCTCCCCTTCTTGACGAAAAGCCGTCCTCGGCGTCGATTGTGCTTGAAACTGATCCTGCACAATATAATGGAGAATGGGGTTGCGAAGACAAAGGGAACTGAAATAATTGTGAGAAGGAAGGTGTCATATCCTTATCAATACGGCTACATCGATCCGGTCGACCTCCACTGCGACTCTGGTATAAGCTAGTTATCGACTCTTGTTTAGTTCAAGTACGGCTTCATAGATCCGATCGACCTCCACTGCTCGAACTAGATTAAGGTCAAGTTATTGGCTCTATCTAAGGGTGGCGTTCCTTCGGATAGATTCATTAAGTTGCCGATATTGCTTATTGATTTCATTATTTATTTGATTACAGCAATATCACTTCTCCCGATTAGGATTGATCTAGATCAGCCTTATATCATTTTAACCCATCGTTTGTTAATCTAAATTTGATCTAATCCGCACTTTAAACGATGAGTTATGTTTTATCGGCTGTTTTATATCAATCTTGATCATGCATAGTGTGCGGTTAAGGCATGTCTGATCTTGAGTAGATCTATTGGCTAGCGAAAACCGTTCCATGGCCCGTTATCACGACCTGTGTGATTCTGCCTCACACCCCACTATTAGCACCGTGGAGTGGGGATAGTTATTTGGTAGATCTATTCCTGATAGGGCATGACCTTAACTATGCGCTATGCCTGAATCGGCTGTTTTAACCGATATCGAGTGCTTTCACGAATAGTTCACGTCACGAGACCGTTGAAGTAAAGATAGGTTGAAAGATGTGTTAGCCCCATGATCTTATTATTGTATTATGGCCTGCATGATTCTGCCTCATGCCCCACTGATATTAGTAATAAGTTAGAGTCGTCGAATCTATTATTGTTTCTATGGCCTACATGATTCTGCCTCATGCCCCACTGGTCATAGCGATAGATGAGATCTAATATATTTATTAGATTTATCTTTATTAAATGGTTAAATGATGATGAGTTGTTTCTTTTGTATAAAAGGGATTCGGTTACTTGCAGTCATTGGCTTAGCATAAACTAATTATTGTTGACATCTTATTGCTATTGACTAATATTTATCTAAATGATGATATTAATCCTGAATGATAACCGATTTTTTTACACAACCTCATGAGCTTTAACTGATTTATTCCTATGAATATGCTAGAATCGATTATTTAGTCGATCTTCTTCCATATCGACTCTAAGAGCTACACATTCGGGACTGTCTGGCAACACCGGCATGTTCCACCTTAAATTACTGATTAGCTTTTTTTTCTTGTCAATTGCAGGGTCAAATTGACTGGCACATCTCGAGAGGAGTGTGCAGGATCGACCACCCCTGCGCGGAAGCCAGGCGGATCTATAGCTCCATCGAGCAGACCCTTCTGGCTTGCTCGTGTGCCCTCGACACAAGACGAAATTTTGTGCCGACACATGTTATTGGCACGCCTGGTGGGACCCCACAATCATCATGGCGGTTCACAACAACAACGACATCCTTATGGTACATTACGAAGATTTACCTGATGGAGATAAAGATGTCATCGGCAAAGCTATAGATGAATTTCAGAATAAGTGTTTGTTGTCCTACACCAAAACATGTGACAACACAATTGTTCAGAAATATCCACTACCAAGAGTTCTATTACACGGGCAGACAGATGCGGTTGAAGCTAAATATAGGCGTCTCTTCATGAAAGCTGTAAACAAATCTGTTCATGATGCCATATCAAGCCATAATGAAGCTTTCTTGGACACATTCCACAACACCATAAAGGAGGTGTTTTATGGGTTTCCAGTTGGTCAGGTTGGGCTGACTTATTACAACATTTCACATTCGTCGACCCAGGGGACTAATCAAGTTGGTACCAGCCATCAAGAAGCAGCACCAGCTAGTAATGATGATGTCCAGCATGTGCAACAGCCGGCAGGGCAAGGTCAGAACCAGATGATTAATTTCGGCACATCAAGCCACATACCATCGTTGGCTCAAAAAATAGCACCATCAATTCAAAGGATCCGTAGAGATATAGATCCCCATGTCTACAATCAGAGACTTTAAGCAGCAAACCAGCAAAGGACCCAGCAGATAGGGATTCCACAAGGGTAGCATTATGGCACAGATTATAACACCCTTCACATAATTCCGAATCCAGGGTATCAAGGCACACGAGATTTCAATCCACAGATGGGTCAGCAGGTGTAGAGAAATCAAAATTCACATGGTGACGAGTTGTTGCTAAAGGTGACCGAGATGATGAAGAATTAGTTCGGTCTGAAGCCAAAAGGGTTGACCTTTTTGTACAAACGCCCATATCCAGAATGGTATGATTTGGTCACTCTTCCTGCAAATTACAGGCTCCCAGAGTTTGCTAAGTTCACTAGCCAAGACAACACAAACACAATAGAATATGTCAGCTGGTATCTTACACAATTGGGTGAGGCATCAGTTGAGGAGGCCCATCGAGTTTGTTTCTTCTCCCTGTCACTATTAGGGCCAGCCTTCACTTGATTTTCATCACTGCCAATCAACTTCATTGCCAATCGAGCTGACCTAGAAAAGAAATTTCATACATATTTTTATACTGGGACTAGAGAAAAGAAGATTACCGACTTGACAACTATAAGGCAAAAAACTAATGAATCAGGCACCGAGTTTCTTCAAAGGTTCCGAGAGACCAGGAATTTGAGCTTCTCATTAAACTTGGTTGATGATCAGCTAGCTGCTTTGGCCGTGCAAGGAATGCTGCCAACATAGAAAGAAAAATTGTTGAGACAAGAGTTTGACAACTTGGGTCAATTTGCTCAACGAGTGACGGCGCTCAATAGCCAATTGCAGAGTATGCGCAGAGATACCCGATTTCAGAAGAGTACCACAGTGGCCGAAGCTTATAATACATATTCGGTCGATGACGGCTATGAAGATGAAGAAGAAGAGGTTACCGCAACTGAATGAAATTGGGGCAAAAAGACAGTAATGGTGTCAAATTCTTGGGGAAGAGAAGTCGAGGAGAGCTATGACTTTGACGTCACAAAATCAGACAAGCTCTTCGATTTCTTGCTTGAGAAGGGACAGATCAAGTTGCTCGATAATTATGTTATGTTGCCCCCTGATCAGTTAAAGAATAAGAAGTTCTGCAAGTTTCATAACGCTACTTCTCATTCCACTAATGAATGTAGAATTTTCCAGCAACATATACAGAGGGCTATTCAGCAAGAAGACTCAAATTTGATACGCCTCAGAAAATGAAAGTTGATGATAACTTTTCCCAGGAGATCAAAACATGGTCGATGCTAGGTTGCTCAGAGGAAAGACTGAGGTCCTAACATCAACCAAATAAAGAGAAGCTAGAACAGTCGATCCCGAGAGGCAAATATCGGTCGACGAATACAGAGAAATTAGAAGATGTCACGACAAGCAAAAGAGCCGATATGAGCATGGAGAAACGTCAAAAGATGGGGCGACAAAGCCATGGGTTACATCTCGGATTCTGTTGAATAACTGGCAGTAGTAGAAAGAAAAAGATTATCAGTGTTGGTTAGAAGAACAAGAATACCAGCGTCAACTGGAAAAAGAGAGGTATGAAAGAAAATAAGCTGAATTACATTGGAATTGTCCTTCCTTCAGACATTGCTGGAATGAAAGTTTGAAGTTACCTAACAGGAATTACTAACCAGAGTGCAGCGATCAATATTGGAAATTGAGGCAATCTCAAATCAACCGCCGGTCTATCCATGCTCAAGATGCGTATCATCATAGTAACATGGATCGGCGCTTAAAAATGGAAATGTTCATAATCGGCTTGGAAAAAGAGTTATTGATCAAGACTGGGCTGATTATGAAGAAGAAAGTAACAAGAGAAAATATGTTTGGCAGGAAGGCCAATGGTGTCTAGGAGGTTTGATAAGAAGCCAGAAGAGATGGGTGCAACGCCTAAGGAGTAAAGAGTTGGAACAGGCTCAGGCATTCGGCAAACCTCAAGTGTGGCGTGCTAAGCAAACAGCCGATAGAAGGCAACCATCGGCTAATATTCAAATGGCTTTTCTGTTACCATTAGAGCTCTGGCGGATCAAGAAGTTCATTCGGATTTCGATGAATCAGAGTATGAGGAGATAGTTGCCAAGTTGACGGTTATACAACAAGCAATATTTGATAAACCAGTCAAGCATCGGCACTTGAAAGCTTTGTATGTGAAAGGTTTTGTTGATGGGAAGCCGATGAACAAAATGTTGGTGGATGGAGGCGCTTCTGTCAATCTCATGCCTTACACCACTTTTCATAAACTTGGCAAGGGACCAGGAGATCTGATTGAGACTAACATGATGCTTAAGGACTTTGGGGGTAATGCGTTTAAGACCCGGGGGGCAATGAATGTCGAACTAACAATCGGGAGTAAGACTCTGCTCACCACATTCTTCATCATTGATGGGAAAGGGTCATACAGTTTGCTCCTTGGTCGTGATTGGATTCATGCGAACTATTGTGTACCATCGACCATGTATCAGTGTTTGATTCAATGGCATGGAGATGATGTCGAGCTGGTTCGCGCTGATGAGTCTGTGAGTATCACAACAGCCGATACAGTCTTTTGGGAACTAGGAGACTTTGAATGCTTTTCTGGTAAGTTATGGGAAGGAGGCTTTATTAAAATCAGCAATGAAAGCCAATAGCCGATGCAAGGAATCGGCTCTGAGAGTTTGTTTTAGTAAATAGTCACGGCTCCACATCGGCCATTGGGTTAAGGAAGAATAAGCATTGGTCCTAGAGATGGATTTAGGTCGACGTATGTGGACGCTAAGTCAAATCATAAGCGCAATTCAGAGTTGATAGATCTATTAAAGGAAGTTTTTAAGATGCTTGACTTGGATCGTTCGATCATTTAACCTTTGGTCTGAAAACTGCTGATGCAACCTATCAAGAGCGATCGATAAAAAATATTTGAAGAGACATTATCCTAACGTTTGATCAACACTTGATAGCCGATTCGTTTAGTCGTCGGCTCTAATAGCCGGTACTGGAAAAGTATCGCCTCTAGTTCAAAAAAAATAAAGATCTTCGAATATATAAATGCCAATACGATATGTATCGCCTCTAGAGCAAAAACAAAAACAAAGACATTCATGACACATATAGGGGCATTGCACTGAGATACATTCATAAAAGAACAGAAGGTTTCATTTATTAGTTTGTCCTAAATACAATCTAATCGAAGACCTTGTTCACCACATCCCGAGCTGATGTGATGTCCACGATGGCCTCTACCGCTACGATGAATTCTTCCAGTAGGTCCTCATGCTCCTCGGGGCTGTCGCCCATTAGGAAACCAGTCTCCATGGCATGGAGCTCGTACCCTGTCTGGACTTGCACCGCGGTCAGCGCCACCGACGCACCATGATAGACTCCATGAAGGGCAATCTCCTGGGCACGGGCTGAGATGTCGTGTAGGTGGGCATTGATGAGGGAGCCCTGAGCATTGATGGCATCGACGGCCGCGTTCGCCGCCAGTTAGAGGGGCTCTAGCTGCACTGTCAGGGCTAACGATCGTAGAAAACATAAGAACTATCAAAATAAAGACAGTAGAAATTAGAATAGAAGCATTCATGGAACTTATCTTACCCGCCACCGCAGCATCAGACTTAGCCAGCCACGCTCGAACAGCACTGGCCTCCTCCTTGGCCGCATGAAGGGCTGCTTGGAAGACCTTGAGACGGATCTCAAGCTGACTGTTTTTTCGAATCGCCTCAGAATAGCAGTCCTCGGCCACCCTCCACTCTCGAAAGAAGCGCCGGGCATCGTCGCCATTATACGAGTTGGAAGAGTCCGACGACGAAGCCGGCATAGAAGATACATCGTCAAAGGGCTTGTTAGCCCTGGGAAGAGGATGGAGACTGTCATTCAAAATGAATCTATAGACAAATCAGAACAGTTCATCATCACATGCAGAAAATGTTGATCTCACCTCATGCGTCAGAGGCGCTGATTCACTGGCATGTTCTCCTCCGGAACCTCCTCCGCCGCGTACTTGCCGTGGTTCTCCTCGCCGTCCATGAAGTCGACCAGATCTATAGGAAGGGAGGGAGGCTGCTATAGGGTTCTACGAGGGTGGAGAAAAGCAAAGGAACAGGAGCGGTTGCGAGTGCGGATGTGTTTGAGGCCGAAGCCCTCGGCTGGTATTTGAAGCCACGGAACAAAGAGGTGGACGCCTCGGGACGTGCAAAAGGCAACCGCAATCAATAGGAGGTGAAGCGCCACCTCACTAATACCGAAGAGAATACGGCGCTGGGTGACTAAGGATAGAAGATCAAAGGGCTCTCTTAGCAAAGGCCGTGTTTTTACACCTAAATGGGATTAAGATCGGGAGTCTGGAATCGGTTATTTTCAAAATCGGCTCTTTAGCCGGAACAAAGAAAAACACAGTAAGAGAACGAAAAGTATGGTTATCATTGGTTCTACACAAGACACATGTTGATACATGAATTACAAGTCCATAATATCCTGGATCGCTTTCAACACTTCTAGCCGAATAGCATCAGCTTCTGCGATCTGTTGTTTATCTTCTTCGGTTGATCTAGGAATGTTCTCAAGGCTACTTCAGATGGCTCTGCCTTCTCTGACTTTGGCCAGCAGTTCCTGATTCTTTTGTTGAATGGCATCAGGTATTTGAGCCAAGGTGGACTTGTGATGATCAATGGCAGCCTTCACATTTTCTAGCTCTTTCTCAAGTTCTACACACCTAGCTTCCAGTTGAGACAATTCTGGGTCAATACTAATGGAGGAGTTCTTCAAGTGATCAATCGACTGTGACAGTTCTTTAGCCTCTTGCCTGTTAGAGTTCCCCTTGGCCAATAAAGTTTCATGATCAAACAGATTCCTCTGAGCCTGTTTCACCTTCATGACCTAATCTTCAAAGATAGAAAAGGAGACAAGACTCTGGAGAGAGCTGGGGATGGATTACCCTTGATGGCCAAGAAGGCTTTATGCATTGGATCAGTGTCTTGGACCAAATCGGCTATATTCTTTTCAAACATTGGCAGAACATCTCTTAGCTGATTTTTAGTCTCTTATGGCAAGGTTTTCTTAGAGGAAGTGGCTGACGAACTGATTTCACCTTCACCAAGATACTCCTCAAGATTGAAAGAGTAACTCAAGGCTAGAAGATTGAGTTCCTATGTATAAAGAAATCTTGATTAGGAAGTTTAAATCAGTTTATAACAAATGGATGATGAAGAGAATATAGTACCTTCTCTGAAGTAGCCTCTATCTAAAAATAAGGAACAACTGATGATGCACCAATAGCATCTGGTTGAATCAGCTCTGAGCTTTCAACATTGGTATCTGCAATGTCAAATGTTGGTTCATGATTGTTGCAGAAGAATAAAAGGGACGTTTAACTTCCTTACCATCAATCGCATGCTGAGCTGGGGAATCAACAGGATCATTGAGTGGGTTGTCTGGCTCCTGCTCTTGCATGGGTGTTTCCTCAGGAAGTATCTAGCATGGTAAGAAGCTAGATGAAGAATGGAAACTAAGTAGATCAAAAGGTTAAAGAAAATGCTCTGACAAGCATCAAGGATAAAACTCACATTTTTTGCTATTATAGAAGCATCGACCATTTGAACTGAAGTCGGCTCCTTTTGAGGATCAACCAATAGGGGTTCAGTTGGTTTTGAGTCAAACACCTAGGATAGCAGTCCTGCTCCCAGAGCAGGTTGGGACGCAATGCTCGATAGCTGTGAAGGAACGGGATCAGCAGTTGAAAAACATTTTTAAGAAGAAGATAAATTGTTTACCTAAGCAGCTGATGGTCTCGTTCTGCGGAGTCTCTTCCTAGTAGTGGTTTTCTGGGTTGTCCCTTGAACCCCCTTGCGCTTTGGAGATTGATATGTCATGATTATGGGGGCAGCATGAGTTTGCATCAATTTCTTCAACAAAGGTGCTGCCGATCCCATTCTTGCAACCGGGCATGGTGGCCGATAGTCTATGGGATGCCCCTTCCTATCCAAGCTCAGAGGATCAAATTCAATATCCTAAAAATGGTCGATTAGAACAGTTGGTGAAAGAATTCATCGAACAATTTTCTTAAAAGAAATGACAAGTCACCTCACTATCAGAAGCAAATTCCCCATCTAGAGCTATGCACAAAGGATGGACCGACCCATAGAAGAGATGGGAGCACCATTCTTGCCACCAGGAGTCAAAAAGAGTGGAAGAAAAGCTAGCCTTGATCCAGTCATGCAAGCAAAGGGAAGAAAGATCTGATCCCAACTGAAAAACTCTGGAGGCTTCCATCACCTCACTGATATCTTCCCGTGGCTTCAGTATGTTCTTGAAGAACAGTTGAGGAGGCAATTGGACGAGGTTGAACTAATGGGCTATGAAGGACGGATTGTAAAACTCATAGATTGGAAGGTTGCCTAGGATAAAGGAGCCTGTAGCCATTTTGCCACGACCATGACGAAATTTGGTTGGAAGAACATAGGGCTTGACGAAAGAATTAAAGATTGCAGCCGCTATCTCGTCTGAACATCCTAATTCAAACCGAAATCTGAATGGGAAAAATAGCTCATCGTTCTCATCCTCATTGTATGGCAGCCAAGTCAGGATGCCTGCATCGAACCCTCTGTAAAACTTTTTGAAGAGATGGCCAATATCGATATCAATTGTTATGGCCGATGCAGCCTCACCATAGCTTGTACACTGATAGGTTCTTCCTTTTTTGCCTCTACATTCCTCATCAAAGTTGGAGGAAGGGAAACTCAGGTTTCTAAGATCAAGCCTTACAATCTTGTGCATGTATAGGTTAAGCCACAGTTGTATCAACCACTAGGGGCCACTAATAACATGCATTGGTTCATTCTTCAGTAATTGGGTAGAAACCTAGTACATCAGATGATAAGCGGCTCCTAACAGATACTTTCCGAGAGGGATGTCCTTACCTACTGTTAGATGCTCGGTCATGAATTTATGATTGTAAGTCGGGCCACAAGATGACCCGCAGAAGACGAATCTCTCAAACCACATGTTCAAAAAGGCTACATATTCCCTTTCACTAACATTTGATTCGTCTCCGATATGGTTCAGAATGTAGCTGGCCCATCCTGTGCAGTTTGATATCTTGGCTAATTTCTTGGATCCAGCACTCAAGTACTCATAAGGCTGCATTGATCTAATAATTCTAAGGCCGGTCAACATGTAAAAATCGGCCAGAGTAATGGTCATTGGACCATGACCAAATACAAAAGCATTAAGGGCATTGGACCAGAAATAAGATGCGTAATCAAGAGTGAATCATTCCTCTCCATCCTAGACAATGAGAGTGTCAAGCATTGATTCAAATCATAAAGCTCCCAATCTCCACCTTTTTTATCAGACACCCTACAGAACCAATTTCTCCATCCCTTAGGCATTTTGGACCAATTTCTGAAGGGAGTTTTTGTATTCCAAGAAGACAAGTCCACTACAGACTGTTTGAAGGGGATTTGGTTGGTTTCTTGATGGATGAAATCAGATGGATCAGGATCACCCATGGATCCAAGAAAATAAACATTGGGAGTAACAGCTGATGGAATCAAGATTTTGTTCCTCATTTCCTAGAAATCGGGTAAAATAAATTTGAGGACCAAGGAAACATAGTGTAGCGACCGACATTTTGAGAATGAGTTTGAAAGCATACCTTGGGGATGTGGTCATTGGTCGCCATTACAGCTGAGACAGATGTGAATCTAGGGAAGACCGCTTGAATAAGAGCTTAACGAGGTGAAAGATTTGCTAGGGTGGAAGTTTTGACGATGATGGCGGCGTCGGCTATTGAGATTTGCTCGAGAAAGAAGAGAAAAGCAAATAGGCCGAGTGAGTCGGAAAGGATACTATTGGAATATTATATAAGACTCGGCCCAGGAAGTTAGGAGTCCCACGTATATCTCGGAGCAAAACGATTGCGTCGTGGTAAACAGATAAATAGGAATTTTGGAATAAAATCACTTTTATCCCAAAATTAGGTGGCATGTGTTTACACCAAAATTTGGAGAGAAAGACGCGGGAATTCGAAGGCTTCCAAAATTGTGCCCATCAAGGAATTGATCGCATAAAGATCGATATCAGCTAATTCAGATACAACTCTGGAATCGGATCTCTTTGGATGAGGTCAGTAGATAGCGATGATGAGCTACGGTTGGCACCAGGAAACTACATATCGGACTCTACAAAAAGGGAAAGATTAGGGTCCAAGTTATCTTAAATTAGGAATGTTTTCTTCTATGTCGAAGATTGTAACGAGTTGTGCTCGAGTAGGATTCATGTTTAGGCTCCGGATATAAATATTGGACCCTGGCTATTGTAAAACACACAATCAATCAAATACAAGTTACTTAATTTTTTCGGCTCCGACCACCCCTTAGGAGTAGGAGTAGAGCAGATCTCGGCGAGTTCTTCAGCGAGCAGGGCTGCATCGGTCTGGCCGACCTCCGGCTTGTCTGTAAGTACCGTCATGGCTTATACTTCTGTTCATATACTTGCATCGATCTGGTCGACCTCCACTACGACTTTAAATGATGAGTTATGTTTTATAGGCTATTTTATGTCAATCTTGATCATGCATAGTGTGCGGTTATGGCATGTCTGATCTTAAGTAGATCTATTGGCTAGCAAAAACCGTTCCATGGCCCGTTATCATGGCCTATGTGATTCTGCCTCACACCCCACTGTTAGCACCGTGGAGTGGGAATCATTATTTAGTAGATCTGTTCCTGATAGGGCATGACCTTAACTGTGCGCTACGCCTGAATCAGCTGTTTTAGCCGATATCGAGTGCTTTCACTAATAGTTCACGTCACGAGACCGTTGAAGTAAAGATAGGTTGAAAGATGTGTTAGCCCCATGATCTTATTATTGTATTATGGCCTACATGATTCTGCCTCATGCCCCACTGATATTAGTAATAAGTTAGGGTCATCGAATCTATTATTGTTTCTATGGCCTGCATGATTTTGCCTCATGCCCCACTGGTCATAGCCATAGATGAGATCTAATGTGTCCATTAGATTTATCTTTATTAAATGGTCAAATGATGATGAGCTGTTTCTTTTATATAAAAGGAATTCGGTTACTTGCAGTCATTGACTTAGCATAAACTAATTATTGTTGACATCTTATTGCCATTGACTAATATTTGTCTAAATGACAATATTCATCCTAAATGATAACCGATTTTTCTTCCACAACCTCACGAGCTTTAATTGATTTATTCCTATAAATATGCTGGAATCGACTATTTAGTCAATCTCCTTCCATATCGGTTCTCAGAGCTGCACATTCGGGACTGTCTAGCAACACCGGCATATTATGCCTTAAATTACTGATTAGCTTTCTCTCCTTGTCAATTGTAGGGTCAAATTGACTGGCACATTTTGGGAGGAGTGCACAGGATTGATCACCCATGCGCTGAAGTCAGGTGGATCTACAGCTCCATCGAGCAAACCCTTCTGGCTTGCTCGTGTGCCCTCGACACGGGACAAAATTTTGTGTCGACAATCGCGGAATGGACCGAGGTCCAAATGCCACCAGCAGTCATTGATCAAGAGTACTGCATGATGTACTTCGACGGATCACTGATGAAGAAGGGCGTCGGCATAGGTCTGGTCTTCATGTCACCCCTCGGGGTATGCAAGAGGTACATGGTCCGTCTCCATTTCCTCCTCCTCCAACAATATGGCCAAATATGAGGCACTCATCAATGGCCTACGCATTGCCATCGAGCTGGGCATCCGACGCCTCGACATTCGAAGAGATTCCTAGCTAATCTTCGACCAGGTCATAAAGGAGTCAAACTGCCACAACATCAAGATGACCGCATACTACCAAGAAGTCCGCCGGTTGGAGGACAAATTCGACGGCCTTGAGCTCAATCACATCCCGAGGTGACTCAATGAGGCGGCTGATGCACTCACAAAAGCTGCATCTAGCCGAGAGTCGGTGCCAATGGGCGTCTTTGCTAGCGACCAGCACAAGTCCTCGGTTCACTACAAGGAGTCAGAATAGGGCGGCGCCGGTCCATCCAATCCTGGCCTAAGGGCTAAACAACCATCGGCTACATTCGGCTTCGAAGTCATGGAGCTCGAAGAGGATCCAGCAACAGAGCCTGACCCTCTGGTTGACTGGAGAATGCTCTACCTCAACTAACTCCTCCGTGACACACTGCCGACAGACAGGATGGAGGCCCGATGGCTCGCACATCGTGCCAAGTCCTTTGTTCTTGCGGAGGGTGAACTCTACAAGCAAGGCCACACCGGGATCCTACAGCACTGCATCCCCTTCAAACAGGGGAAGCGTTTGCTGAGCGATATCCACGGTGGGGTCTAAGGTCACTATGCCACACCCCAGACCCTGGTCAGAAATGCGTTCGGACAGGGCATCTACTAGCCTACCGCGGTAGCTGATGCCGAGCAAATCGTAAGCACCTATGAAGGGTGCCAGTACTATGCTCGGCAGACTCACCTACCGGCCCAAGCACTCTAGACGATCCCCATCACCTGGCCATTCATAGTCTAGGGACTCGATCTAGTTGGACCACTCAAAAAGGTGCCCAGGGGCTATACCCACTTGCTTGTCACCATTGACAAGTTTATGAAATGGATAGAAGCTCGGCCGATCTCCACGATCAAATCCAAGCAGGTTGTGCTATTCTTCCTCGACATCGTCCATCGCTTCGGAGTCCTGAACCCCATCATCACGGACAATGGCACACAGTTCACTGGCAAGAAGTTCCTCCGATTTTGTGATGAACATCACATCCGTGTCGACTGGGCCTCCGTAGCACACCCCCGAACGAACGGGCAGGTGGAACGCGCGAACGGCATGGTCCTACAAGGCCTCAAACCTAGAATCTTCAACCGGTTGAACAAATTCGGTGCATGCTAGGTCACCGAACTTCCTTTAGTACTCTGGAGCCTGAGGACAACCCTCAGTAGAGCCACCGACTACACACCCTTCTTCATGGTCTACGGTTTTGAGGCTGTCGTCCCAACCGACCTCAACTATGGAGCGCCAAGGATCAGGGCATACGACAAATAGGGAGCTGAGGCATCCCACAAGGATGCCATGGACCAGCTGGACGAAGCACGTGATGTCGCCCTCCTCTGTTCGGCCAAGTACCAACAGGCGTTGCAATGGTACCACAGTCGATGGGTGCAGGACTGAGCCTTCAATGTCAGGGACCTAGTCCTCTGCCTCGTACAGAGCAACAAGGACCACCACAAGCTCTCCCCTGCATGGGAGGGACCATACGTCATCATAGAGGTACTCCGGCCAGGCGCCTACAAGTTGAAAACCATCGACGACGAGGTCTTCACCAATGCCTGAAACATCAAGCAGCTATGTCGCTTTTACCCCTAAATAAATGCATACTTTCTCTTATCTATTTCATTATCAAAAACCCCTATCCTTTGTGACATCCGACCCCTACAATGGCGAGAGATCGGGTCTCACCCGGGGGCTGATATGAGTGTATATACCTTGCAAACATTCTCTGTGACAGCCTCCCTTTCTCACGTTAATGCCTAGGAGCTAGGTTTTTGGGAACAAGCTCTGAGTATAACTAGTCGAACTGTGAGAAACCTACGCCCCTGGCGGCTACGGCGCCTTTGCTCACCAGCGTGATCAGAACTGGCTCGCCCGCACTCTAAGCTTTTATGGCCTTAACAACAGAAAGGGTCGGAACACACTAAACCCTTCTGTAGAAAAAAGGGGGGAAGAGCTGAAAAGCTGTTTGCTATAATGAAATTTGAGAACATGTCCATTTTTGTGCAAGTTCGTCGCTTGGCTTATATGCCCAACTAAATTCTTGTGCGAGATACTCTCGTCCTCTACTCCCGCAGAAAAATCTTGTCTCAATAGGAAACACAAGTCGACCAGATGGCTTGGCCACTGCTGAGAAATGGGTCGATCGAACGGCTCAAAACTGCCACTTAGAGATAAGCACCCTTACTTACTTACATTACATATTCAATTCACTACCGAGCCTTCAACCCCAGCAACGGCAGGGGGTTGGACATCGCTCGGGGGCAGGCAAGAGTGTCTACTCGCTAGACATTTCTCTTTGCCCAACCCCTCCTTACGTTTACAAATTAGAGGCCTAGTGTACGGGCACAAACTTTGAGTAAAACTGGTCAAACCGCTAAGACCCTATGCCCCAGCGGCTATGACATTTTTGTTCACCAACCTGATCAAAGTCTTTGTCCCTGCACTCCAAGCCTTAGCATCCACCTTGTCGAGAAGGGTTTGGAGGGGCCTACTTACGGAATTTTCATCAAGAAGAAGCTGTTAGGTCGCCCAAGCCGATCGAACAGCTCGGATCATAGCCGAGAGATAGAAATAGAAAATTGGGATGCTTGTGCATGTTACACCGGCCCTGTCATGAACGTCGAAACCTGAACCCCACACAGACATGTCCGGTAAGAGCTCCCAGAACCCGTCACTCATGCCATCAAGGTAACATTACCGACCCCCGCTATTTCTTTATGCTCATTCGTTCAATCATCCTGTACATCCAAACATTACACATGCGGTTGTTGCATCGCAACGCTTCGTGTTGCGTCACGAAGTGGTACTCGTCTCATTCGATATGAATGGCGATAGATCGAGGTTCGAAGGTTGGCACGCAAAGGGCTCGAGGCTGCCTTGCATCAAACAAAGCCAGGGGAGAAAAACCGAGATGAGCCCCAGCGGCCTTGCCCGACCCTGCTCAGAATCGGACAGGGACATCTTGACCTTTCTCATTCAATTCTAACCTCAAGCCAAACCCATAGAATCTCCATCAAGGAGAGGCCAACGGGCCACCCGAGCCTATCGAACTGCTCGGGCATCTGCCAGGGGATGGGTTAAGAAATAGTGGAATGCCACATGAGGGCTCTATCGACCCCATCAGCGGATGATAGACCTGGATTCCACTTGAACATGCCTCACCAAGCGCGACGCTCGAGCCATCAAGCAAAGCATCATTAGCTCAGCCCTTCCGGTTGCAGAAATCGAGGACAAGGTGATGCACGAATCACGGCTGACCCCTACCGAACCCCATGGGGCTTGGGGGCTCGGGGGCTCGAGATGTCTGATCCTAGATTGGAAGGACGAGGTTCGAAGGCCAGCTCGCGGAAGGCTTGAGGCCGCCTCATGTTGAACAAAGAGCCGTGGGGAAAACACAGATGAGCCTCAGCGGCCTATGCTCATCCTGCTTAGAAGCGGACAAGGCCATCTCAACCTTCTCGTTCGCTCCTAGCCTCTAGCCGAGCCCATAGAATCCCCATTGAGGGGGAATCTATTGGAAGGCGGGTTAAGGAGGAACATAATGGCCCCAAGGGCTTTGCCGATCCTGTCATAAGTAACGGAACCATATTGTGATCGAACATGCCTGCTAGCGAGCTCGCTGAGCACGTCACTTGAGACATCAAGGTAAGTGGCATTAACTCATCCCCTTCAGTTGTGAAAACCATGGACGGGGCGACACCACAAAAATGAGTCGACCCTTGACCAAATCCCCACCACGTGCGGGGGCTCGAGGAAGATCGAACTTGAAAGAAAACCGAATGTATGGTCGTAGAAAGATAGCTAAGACCCTAGAGAGAGGGTATGTACGAATATAAGAGATGCATTCTCCTAAGTCTCACCATCCTCCTCTCATTTTTCAGTGTCATCCGACCCCAGCAATGGCAAAAGGGTCAGATCTCACTCGATGGCTGATAAGGGTATAAATACACCTTTTTCTAAAAACAGTCGTCGTATCAGACCTCTTCCTCACGTTAAGCCTAGCGGCAAAGTTTGCGGAAACAAATAAACTAAGCATGCCTGGTTGAACTACAAAAAACCTACACCTCGGCGGGTACAGTATCTTTGCTCACTAGCGTGATTCGAGGTTTTTCCACTTACGCCTTGGGCCCTATGGTCTTAACAAACGGAGGGGTCAGAATACGTGAGCCTTTCTTTCGCACATAAAAAGGGAAGAAAAACAAGTTCAATCACACAAATCAAATAAAACAAAGTTACAAAATTGTTTTCATAATATATAAGGATCGACACTTGTTCACAGGTTACAAGAACACTTATCCAACCTATCTCACTAACTACCCCCTCCAGGGGAGAACTATATCTTCAACCTTGTCCACCAGGTTCCGTGTGACAGGAGCCACCGCCTTCTCTATTTCATCCAGCTCGGAGGCTTCATAGCCAGGCACAAAGCCAAGGCTCATTGTCTCCAAGTCGATACTATCGGCATAGTGGGAGCGAGCGATGGCAAAGGCTTGGGTAATCCTAGAGTGATGAGCTTACCTCTCGAGCTGGCGTACTCGTGCCATGATATCTATGGCGGTGGAGGCTGCAAGCGAGCTAGTTCCCTCTGGTCGTGCCACCTCCAAGTCATCGAAGACCACCCCGACAGCAGCGCACAGGAGATCGTGCTCATCACTCTCCACCTGAAGGATCCCCTATGCCTCAGCAAGCTCCGTGACTAGCCCTACGGAGACACTCTCGGCCTCCAGCCTTCGGGCTACTGTGGTTCCAAGATTGGCCCGGAGGGAGCTAACCACCTACCGTGCCTCGTCACACTCTCGGATGGCCTGGTTGAGCTCCCTGTGGGCCGCACCATGCAATTAGCAGAGTCTCTCTGTAGTCTGGCATAGCTCATCTCACTCCTTGTGTAGCCGGGCTATTGCCTCGGCATCTAGGCTCGCCCTCTGCTGTAGGGCCACGCAGACCTCTCCTCGGCTCCTAGCTTGAGCTCCTACTCCTTCTCCACCTTGGCCAGAAGGTCGAGGACCCACTGGCGAGCCTCGACGTCCCTCTGGAATAGCCCACCCCACTCCTAGACTCTAGCAGCCTCCTCCTCGTCCTGTCGTGCCCTCACCAACAGATCATGGAATGCCTTCTTGGCATCCTCCGTGTCCCGACGGGCCTCAGCCTCCTGCTGTCGGAGCCCGACCACCTCCTCGGCCAGGGGAGTCAGGTTCGGCCACCCGCTGTTGGGCGACAGCTAGCTAGGCACTCACATCCTCACTCAGTCAAGCCTCTTCGGTGAGGCGGTCCCATTTCACCTTCTACTCATGGAGGAACCGGGATTTCTCTCGGCTATGAGCGATAAGGGACTAAAAAGATCAATGTCAAAACACAAAAGTACATGAAGAAAGAAGAAAGCGAGAGGAGAGATTAAGTGGATACCCAGCCAGTAGGAATGATGACGTTGCGTAGGACACCCCTAGCCTGGTTCAGGACTTCCATCATGGCCGAGATCCCTTTGTTGAGACTCTCCCACTGTATGCTCTCGATAGCATCGTCGAGCGAGAAGAGTATCGATGTTGGGTCTTGAGGATCCATCCACTAGAGCAGTGACTCACCCGCACGAGCGAGCGGCTGCCCCCCGACGTCAAGGCCAAGGGCGACCCCCTGCTGGTCCTCTCCACCATTGCCACGACACTTAGGGACCCTTCGGCCGTGTCCCCCTCCATCCGGCTCACGTCGGGCGCCATCACCTAGGCCACCAGTGGCACAGATCGTGCCGCATCCTCGGGCACTACCATGGCTGTGTCCGACTACACTTGGGCCATCATAGTCATCGTCGCCTCCATCTATGTCGGAGGGGCCTTGACCAGCGACATCACGCCCACAACAGTCGGTGCCATGAGTGCGAGTGGCAGTTCCGTCTGCTCCGACGTTGACAGCAGAATCTTCGAGGGCGTTCCCTTAGCCCCGACGACCGTTTGTCCCACCGAGGGCTCGAGCACCATCGCGGGTGGTGCTTGACCGGCCAACGAGGCTGGGACGCCGGCTTCGCTCCCGCCCAAAGCAAGAGCGACGTCGGGCGATGGCCGATGTCTCGTCTAGATGGCGACACTCTTCTTGGGCGCCAGCGCCAAAGAGTGGCCCCATCTTAGGACACTGTAAGAAACAAAAGGCGTGAGTCACGCTAAAAATAGAGAAAAACAGATAAGTTAATGACTTACATCAGCGTTGTTGGGCGCAAGATACGTTTGGGGGATGAACCCCTAGGTCCTTGCTCTGCCTCCTCGGGACAAAGCCATTTGGAGCCCGCCCCCTGCTCCTGGGCCGAGGAGCTCGCCTCCCTTGCACTCGAGGGCACGGCGGTGGAGCCATCCCCCTCCCTCGGCACCTCAGGCGTGGCGGTAGATCTGCCCACCCCCGCTAGCACCTCGGGTGTGGCGGTAGATCCACCCACCCCCACCGACACTTGAGGCACGACGATCGGGCCGCTCCCCTCCACTGACACCTTGGGCGCGGCAGCTGATCTGCATGTCCCTACTTGTTCTGAGGATGGGCTGACGGTTCGGCCCACCTTCGCTGTCCTCACGGACTCACTCCCTCCCGCATGAAACGAGAAGGGTCCCTACATGGTTGAGGGGATACCTGTCTAGTGTATCCTCACTCTCCAGGTCATCCCACTCGGTGTCGGTAACTACCTCTTCTTCTTCTTCCTTGTCGTTGTCTTCAAAACTATCGGTTTCCTCCTCGTGCTCTCATGCGGGCAGCTTCTGCTGCTTCTTCCTCCTTCGTCTTCTGCTGTCGCTCGGCCGCGGCGCGGTTGGCCACCGTCATGGCTGGATCCTTTGGTAGCGGAGCCGGAAGATTCATAAGGACAAGCTTCTTCGGCTGGTTCCCCTATCTCAATATCAGCATCAAGAGGTCGGGAGTTCAATTAAAAAGGAGGCATGAGGAAAGAAAACTTACAAAAACAATGTATCCCGGTTTCGGCCACATTGGGGGATGCCCCGGCATCGGATATACAAAGTCAAGGATAGCGCTGGCATCGTCCCACAAAGGCTCCATCACCTCCTTGATACGCTGCGCCACTTCGGAGGGGGAGAGTGCTCCCTCAGCGAGCATCGTCCCATTGAGTGATGCCCCGAGCACCATCATGTGTAGGAGAAGCACGTGCCTCATCAGCAGCACCAGCCTCTGCACATGATAGGCACCGATGATCCCTAACCCCTTCACGCCTCTCTCCTTCAGAATTTGGACGGCAGCGAGATGGTCCTAGATCTTCTTCTTATCTTTCTCTAGGACTCCCCACCTCCTCCACAATTCTAGGACCTCTTTGATGAGGCGCCCAGTGAACTCCGGCAAGGAGGCGGCTGCATCGTTCTTGACATAGAACCATTGTGAATGCCACCCCTTGTTGGAGGTCGACAGACGCATCAATGGGTACTCACTGACCTAGTTGTTGCACAGTTGAATACCGGTGCATCCCATCGACACGTTCAGGTCCTCCTTCTTCTCCCGCTTCTTTAGGAGGCTGATGGCGAAGAAGTACCACCATAGGTCGAAGTGGGTACTAATCCCCAGGAACCCCTCACACAGGGTGATGAACGCCGCAATGTGTTGGATTCTATTGGGATTAAGATGCTGCAACTCCACCTTGTAGTAATGCAGCAAGTCCTGAAGAAACTTATGGGCGGGGGTGGCGAATCCCCGCTCATGGAAGTGAGCGAAGGATACGACATACCCGTCAGGTGGTGACGACGCGTCCTCATCGCCTGGCAGCCACCACTCCTCGGCGGCAATCCATGCGCAAAGAAGGCCACGACGAATGAGGCCCTCCAGGTGCTAAAGGGTGACATCGGATCTGCACCACGGCTCCATTGAATGATTAGGGTGGGTGGATACGAACTGACGACGGCTGAGATGTGGATGCGGGAAGCCTAGGTGATTGGCGGTGGAGGTTGTAGATGCGAAGGCAAGGAGGCAATGTGCGAAACCCTAGGGGTGAACCCTTTGGTTTTATAGGGGCGATGGATGCGAGGAAGGCAACCATCCACCTAGATCTCCATGCCTGCCATGATTCACCACCGCGTCACCACAGGGATATGCGCCCCCAATCCCTATCCTGTCCCTCCAAAATCGCGCCGGACATTTCGCCTCTCCGGGCAGAACAGGACTCCTTACCAGCAAAAGGATATAGGTCAAAAAGTGTTCCTCTAGCCTGGTTGGGCCCACGAGTTTTAGGGCTGGCCCATCAACGGTTTTGATAGCCATCCCAAGGCACCCTTACGACAAAAGGATGGGCCCATGATTGGCCAAAACTTAGGCGCACAAGCTTCACGAGAGTCTCGGCCCACGATCGAGCCTTAGCCGGGCTGACCCTAGATGAGTCCCAGTGAATGGGATACCAGGGTCCTATTTAAGCTATCTAGTCAACAAACCATCAAATCTCACAGCCATACCCATGAAGGGTCCAAAACACCTCCCAGGCGATTCTATTCGAATCACCTAGAGGCTCAGGGTCTATACCCGACGGGTGCGCTTCGCAGCACCCTCTGGCAAGACGAATCACCCCCAAGCGATTATGTCTGAATCACCTAGGGGCTCGGGGGCTACACCTGATGGGTGCTCTCGTGTGCACCCTCTGGCAAAACGAATCACCCCTAGGCAATTCTGTCCGAATCACCAGTGTGCTTGCATGCACCCTCTGGCAAGTCAAATCACTCCCCAGGCGATTCTATCCGAATCACCGGGGTTTGGGGGCTACTGTCGGGGACCAAATACTAGGGTACCCAAAGAGGAGGAGCTAATAACCATCAAACGTTGATGCTTCCGAACAGGCAAGAATGTGACTACACCTCTTATCCAACGATCGAGGGTTAACACCGTTTCGTTCGACCCCGAACGGTTGGCTCCACCTCACCCGATGTCTGAGAGCAGACTCCACCTCGCCCGATGTCCGGGGGCTAGCTCCACCTCGCCCAACATCTAAGGGCTGGCTCCACCTCGCCCGATGTCTGAGGGCTGGCTCCACCTCGCCCAACGTCTGAGGGCAGACTCCACCTCGCCCGACGTTCGGGGGCTAGCTTCGTCTCGCCCGACGTCTGAGGGCAGACTCCGTCTCGCCCAATGTTTGGGGGCTAGCTCTGCCTCGCCTGATGTCTAGGGGCAGACTCCGCCTCGCCCGATGTCTAGGGCCTGGCTCTGCCTCGCTCGATGTCTGAGGGCAGACTTCGCCTCGCCCAACGTCCGGGGGCTAGCTTTGCCTTGCCGATGTCTAGTGGCAGATTCTGCCTCACCCGATGTCCGAGGGCTGACTTCGCCTCACCCTATGTTTGGGGGCTGGCTCTGCCTCGCCTGACGTCTGGGGGCAAACTCTGCCTCACCCGACGTCAGTGCACTGCTCCTTCATAACTACATGCATAGATAAGACAGGGCACTCGAGTCAACCACAATACTGAGGACCATACCCTGCACGCCTGTAGGAAAGTACCATCAGGATATGACAAGACGGGCGCTTTAAGGCCCTTCTGGGCATGCCAGAGCCCGAACAGTGTTGTAGGCGCCAACATTTGTTTTATAGTGTTGTGGGCGCCGCCATTGGCCCTCGGGCGTGGATCCTGACAGAACCATATGACAACCACTACGGTCCAAGAGGAGACTCACATCCTCTACAGTGACGGACGTGCAGTCACTACGCCATCCGCTCCCTATGGGGTTGTGGATCAACACCCCGACCCGTCGCGCCACCCACCGAGGTAGGATGAGATGTGACCACTTACTGATCAAGTCAGAGCGTGGCATCATCAATGGCAGACGAAATCCCCTCACAATCACCGGAGATGGCCACGAACAATCACCAACTCATGCCAATCCTCCTTCGCCGCTCCAAGCCATCTAGGTGGTGGCAACCACCAAGAGAAACAAGTGAATCCCGCAGCGAAACATGAATACCAAGTGCCTCTAGATGCAAACACTCAAGCAATGTACTTGGATTCTCTCCCAATCTCACAAAGATGATGAATCAATGATGGAGATGAGTGGGAGGGCTTTAGCTAAGCTCACAAGGTTGCTATGTCAATGCAAATGGCCAAGAGAGTGAGCTTGAGCTGGCTATGAGGCTTAAATAGAAGCCTCCACGAAATAGAGCCGTTGTACCCCTTCACTGGGCACAACGTGGGGTGATCGGACGCTCCGGTCATATTGACCGGACGTTGGACCTTAGTGTCCGGTCACGTGATGCGTGCCACGTGTCCCCTCTCTTCAAATGTCAATCAACCGATCTCAACGGTCAAGTGATGACCCGACGCGCTGCTATGAAGTGACTGGACGCTGGACCTCAGCGTCCAGTCATTTCCAGTAAGGTTCCAAACGCGTGAAATTCACGATCGGACGTGTCCGGTCATGCCCGACCAGACTCTCCCAGCGTCCGGTCACTCAATGTTTCCTCCATGCGCCCCACGTCAGCGTATGTCAGCACTGACTGGACTTAGACCCTGAGCGTCTGGTCAGATTTCACACCAGTGTCTGGTCACAAGACCGAGACGCGAGCACACTGCTGTCACTGACCGGACGCGCCGGTCCAATAGAGGCCAGTGTCCGGTCACTCCAGTGAAACCCTATCTTTTCTATATAGGGCGCTAGTGGCACCGTCGGATTGTCCGCACTCTATGGGCGGACACTCCACCGGTGAAGTTTCTAACCCTTGCTCAAATGTGCCAACCACCAAGTGTATCACCTTGTGCACATGTGTTAGCATATTTTCACAAACATTTTCAAGGGTGTTAGCACTCCACTAGATCCTAAATGCATATTCAATGAGTTAGAGCATCTAGTGGCACTTTGATAACCGCATTTCGATACGAGTTTCACCCCTCTTCATAGTATGGCTATCGAACCTAAATGTGATCACACACGCTAAGTGTCTTGATCACCGAAACAAAAGGCTCCTACCATTTATACCTTTGCCTTGTGCCTTTTGTTTTTCTCTTTCTTCTTTTCAATTCCAAGTACTTATCATCACCATGGCATCACCGTCATCATGTTATGATCATCATTTGTTTCACCACTTGGAATGTGCTACCTATCTCATGATCACTTTGATAAACTAGGTTAGCACTTAGGGTTTCATCAATTCACCAAAACCAAACTAGGGCTTTCAATCTCCCCCTTTTTGATAATTGATGACAACCCTTACACAAAGATATGAATTGAGATTTAATTGAATCCACGTTGCTTGCCCAAGCATGTTTACCATGTGTAAAAGGATATGGACAAGTTTCATGAATCCCATATGGTAGCAATTGCTCCCCCTACATATGTGCTAAGAGTTTGGATTGAAGCTTGCACATATGCTTAGATAGGAAATATCAGAGACAATGTCTACCAAATGATGCTAAGGTATAAGAGATATACCTTTGAAGCGTGATACCAATCAGAGTGCACCAAGATACCATCTTTAGCACCATTAGTAACTAGACATACACAAAAACTAGAATACCCCATGAGATCAACATTTGAAGTAAGGGTCTAGTTTTCATAATGTGAGCATGAGTCTAGTTACTTAACCTATGTATGCTAGTTTTTCATTTCATCATTCAAACCTATAACTAGCATACACCACACAAGCATGGATATTGAAATTTAAACTTGTGCTATGCAAGCAAATATATGAAATGCACATTCGAATGCAACATACAAGTTTATGAGCTTGCTCCCCCTACTTGTGTGCAATTTGGATTGATCCCCTTACAATGTCCTTTCATTTGTTTGCTCCCCCTATCTTACTATCTTTGTAAATTTCTCTCCCCCTTTGTCAACAATTAGCACAAAAAAGGCTCAAATTTTAGATAGGTTGGGGTGAAACCATGTGAAGTGAGGATCATTTTCCCAATTTGGTTCAATCTAGATTACTTGCAAAACATATTTAACTCGGTTTGATCCAAGGACAAGCTTCTTCACACCTCCACATAAGGGTTATCTTGTACCATGTTGAGTTAAACACTTAGAGCTTATTTTCTAGATCAAACACTAGGTTTACAAGCCCACAAACACGTCATATGCTACCACTAGACAAAGTTAAGCATAGAAGCAATAGTGGTACCATACAAGCATCAAATTCATTTGATTTTCATGAATGAGCCTATTTAAATGTGAAAGATGTCTAGATGCACTAAACATGTCTTTAGCGAGGATGTATGCCATGCCAATCAACTTTTACCTTGGATTACTCGAAGGAGAGGCATGTCATATAAGTGGGGGTGCATCAACACATATTGGAGAAGTCAAGTATGTTCAATTCATTCCTTATCTTGCAAAACCTCTTCTCATCAAGTGGCTTGGTGAAGATATCGGCAAGTTTATCATCGGTGCCAACATTCTCAATGCAAATGTCCCCTTTTTATTGGTGATCTCTTATGAAGTGATGACGGACATCTATGTGCTTTGTTCTTGAATGTTGAACCGGGTTGTTGGTGAGCTTTACGGCACTCTCATTGTCACATAGCAATGGCACTTGCTTGAATTTGATCCCAAAGTCACTCAAGTAGCCTTCATCCAAAGTAATTGAGCACAACAACTACCGGCCAAAATATACTATGCTTCGGCGGTTGAAAGTGCCACACTATTTTGCTTCTTTGATGACCAAGACACAAGTGATCTTCCTAATAGTTGACATGTGCCTGATGTGCTCTTTCTTTCAACTTTGCATCCCGCATAATCGGAGTCCGAATATCCAATCAACTCAAATCTTGCTCCTTTGGGATACCATAATCTAACATTTTGTGTATGCTTCAAGTACCTCAATATTCTCTTTGTTGCATTCAAATGACTTTCTCTTGATGAGACTTGAAATCTTGCACACCTGCATACACTAAACATCACATCCGGCCTTGATGCGGTCACATAGAATAGGCTTCCAATCATAGACCGATACATCTTTTGATTCACCATGTTGCCACTAGCATCACTATCCAAGCTTCCACTTGTCCCCATTGGTGTACTAATAGCTTTACTATCATCCATTCCAAACTTCTTGAGCATGTCCTTGATATACTTGCCTTGACTCACAAATGCGCCATTCTTCATTTGCTTGATTTGAAGACTAAGGAAGTAACTAAGCTCTTCAATCATGGACATCTCAAACTCACTTGCCATCATTTTGCCAAACTCCTCACAAAAATCTTGATTTGTTGACTCAAATATGATATCATCAACATAGATTTGCATTACAAATAAGTCATTTCCATGCTTCTTGGTGAAGAGAGTGGTGTCAACCTTTCCCATCTTGAATCCCTTAGAGAGTAGGAAATCCCTCAATCTCTCATACCATGCTCTACGTGCTTGTTTCAATCCATACAAAGCCTTTCTCAACTTATAAACATGGTTGGGTTTCTTTTCATCTTCAAAACCGGGAGGTTGCTCAACATACACAAGCTCATTGATGTACCCATTGAGAAATGCACTCTTCACATCCATTTGGTACAACTTGATGCTATGGGCACAAGCATAGGCTAACAAGATCCTAATTGCTTCCAATCTTGCAACCGGGGCATATGTTTCTCCAAAGTCAAGACCTTCAACTTGAGTGTAACCTTGAGCCACTAATCTTGCTTTGTTCTTTATTACTATCCCATCTTGATCTTGCTTGTTCCAAAAGACCCACTTGGTTCCAATTACATTATGATCCATAGCCCTCTCAACTAACTCCCATACTTGGTTTCTTATAAAGTTGTTTAGCTCTTCATGCATATCATTGACCCAATCAACATCCTTCAAAGCTTCATCTATCTTCTTAGGTTCAATGGATGACACAAATGAGAAATGCTCACAAAATGAAGCCAATCTTGATCTAGTTTGCACACCTCTTAAAATATCACCAATGATAGTGTCCAATGGATGATCTCTTGTAACATTGGTTGGTTGTAGCACTTGCATTTGATTGCTTGCATTTGATTGATCACTTGGTTGAGATGATGAACTAGCCACTTGTTGTTGATCTTGCACTTTGTCATCACTAGTTCTTGCTTGAACTTGATCATGAGAACCACTAGCTTGCACATTTGAGTTAGAGAGCACTTGATTCTTGTCATCATCAACATCAATCACCTCTCTAGGCCTTATATCACCAATGTCCATGTTCTTCATTGCATTGACCAATTGAGTGCCTCTCACATTATCTAGATTTTCATCTTCCTCTTAGGAACCATTTGTTTTATCAAATTCTACATCATGAACCTCCTCAAGAGTACCACTAGCCAAATTCCAAACTCTATAAGCCTTACTAGTAGTGGAGTAACCAAGCAAGAAACCTTCATCACATTTGTTTTCAAACTTGCTCAATCTAGTGCCTTTCTTCAATATGTAGCATTTGCAACCAAAGACCCAAAAGTATGCTATATTGGGATTTCTTCCATTCAATAGCTCATAAGGTGTCTTCTCCATCATTGGATGACAATAGAGTCGGTTGCTATAATAGCAAGTCGTGTTGATTGCTTTGGCCCAAAAAGAATGACTCACATTGTACTCACTCAACATTGATCTTGCCATGTCAATCAAGGTTCTATTCTTTCTTTCTTTCAACTAGGCCATTTGATTATGGAGTGTACTTGGACGAGAATTGATGTCTAATTCCAAATTCATCACACAACTCATCAATTCTAGTGTTCTTGAATTCACTACCATTGTTACTTCTCACTTTCTTGATGGTTGTTTCAAACTCATTGTGAATGCCCTTGACAAATGATTTGAATGTTGCAAACACATCACTCTTATCCACTAGAAAGAATATCCATGTGTATCTAGTGAAATCATCCACAATCATAAATCCATATTTGTTTCCACCAATACTAGTGTATGTGGTTGGTCTAAACAAGTCCATGTGCATCAACTCAAATGCCTTAGATGTACTCATCATGCTTTTCTTAGGATGTGTGTTACCAACTTGCTTTCTGGCTTGACATGCACTATGATGAGGACATGACACCTATGCATATGACTATGTTTGGCGCATGGTATGGAGGGGTAGGAGGCCAGCAAGGGTGTCCAAGTCAAGAAGGAGGCTTCTCATGCTCCTCAAAGAAACAAGTTCACTTCCAATAAGGGGAGCATTGTTGGTTGCTACCTATGTCTGCTAGACCATCTATTTCTGTATTGTCTTTGGTTAGTTCTAATCTTTTGCAGGATAGTGTTGACATACATCATGTGCATTCAGATCCTACATTCTACATGTTTGCTGAAATTTTTATGCAAGATGACATGATAGAAACTTGGAAACATGGTCACGTTCCTTCTCATAATTATTTCAGTTCCCTTTGTCTTTGCAACCCTGTTCTCCTTTGTGTTGTGCAGGATCAGTTTCAAGCACAATCGACACCGAGGACGGCTTTTCGTCAAGAAGGGGAGGATGATGAGGATGACACCTATGCATATGACTATGTTTGGAGCATGGTATAGAGGGGTAGGAGGCCAGCAAGGGTGTCCAAGTCAAGAAGGAGGCCTGAGGCTAATTCGGTTCGAGTCCCTGAGGTGGAGGCCCAAAGCTACTCAAGTTTGAGTCTGCCTCGGCCTCCAGGACCAGTCTGCCTTAAACTGGTCACCCAGGACGCATCCGGACTCTATTTTCGACGATCCACATATGGTTGGAAAGCTAATTTGATAAGTAAGCCAATCTAAGTGGTATCACATCAAAAGCCCTTCAGAATCAACAGGAATCATCAAAACAAGTCAGCGTCCAGAATCTGCCAGGGTGCTGCGACACCGTCTTTTGGTTCGTTGGACCGTGTATCGTGTTTGGGCCCATTAGGGGGCGCATCCAGGGTAGATGATGACCCTAAGACCTTTATAATCATAAGCCACCGCCGTCATTAGGTTTTGGGATTTTGCTTAGATTATTCTGTCAAGAACAGTTTCGCCATTTATCGGTTTGTGAGACCCCAACTTCGTGAGATAATCATTCATCTGCAATTTGGTTGCGTTCTTTCTTGTTCTTGCTTGTGTTCTTCATTGCGCAGGTAGGGATTAGCCTTCTTGGAGAGGTCAACCTGGTCCATGACTTGGTTGATAACCAGAGGAGTTGTGGTGCTAAGATTGCAGGGTTCGATCTTTCGATCTGAAGCCGGATCGGTGTGTCATTCTCCACCACAACGATAGTTATCTCTACCTAACGGAAGATCGGGATCCCCATCTCCATTACACTACATAGCTTATCCTTCTCAAATGTGACATCTTTTAAACCTCTAACTAAGTCATGCTTGATCAACTTGTTCAATTGTTTCATTCCAACATGATCAAGCCTTCTATGCCATAACCAACCCATGCTAGACTTAGTGATCAAACATGTTGACAATTGAGCCTCTCTAGCATTTTAATCAACCAAGTATAGATTCTCATATATAAATCCTTTGAATATCAAGTTAGAGCCATCTACACTTATAATCTCTACATCATCCACACCAAATATGCACTTGAAACCAAGATCACACAATTGAGCTACCGACAATAGGTTGAAGTTCAAGCTCTCTACTAGTAGCACATTGGAAATGCTCAAGTTATTGGATATTGCAATCTTACCAAGCCCTTTGACCTTGCCTTTGCCATTGTCACCAAATGTGATACTATCAATCCCATTGCTCTTGTTTTCATTGATTGAATTGAACATTCTTGAATCACCGGTCATGTGTTGTGTGCACCCACTATCAAGCACCCAATGCCTTCCTCTGGCTTTATAATTGACCTACAAAAGAAGATCAATTCTTTTTAGGTACCCAAACTTGCTTGGGTCCTTGTAGGTTAGTTACCAAGGTCTTTGGTACCCAAATGGCCTTCTTCTTTGGGCCCACAATTGGTGTACCAATGAACTTAGCCATCACACCATTGGCACCCTTAACAAGCATGTAACAAGAATCAAATTTGATTGAGGATACATTAGGTTGTTTGTTCTTGTTAGTCTTGCAATATTGCTCTATTTGCCCAACTTGCTTGCATCTATTGCAAAACCGATCATTGCCCTTCACAAAGCTAACTTTGGGAGTGACAAAGGCCGCCTTGCCTTTCTTGGGGGTATAGCCTAATCCCTCTTTATTGAGAGAAAACCTTTGGCTACCCAAGCACTTTAGCAAGTGGGCATCTCCACCATAGGCATTGCCTAAGGCACAAGTGAGCTCATTTACCTCCTTCTTGAGGGTCTTATTTTTCACCATTAGTGAGGTATCACAAGTGAGACCATCACTCAAAGGTGAAGTTGAAGTAGAAGTGCTATAAGAAGTGTTAGTAGGAGCAACTACAATGGGCTTATACAAAAATTCATCAATGATATCACACGTTAGTCCCACATCACAAGAAACAATCACTTGCTCCTTCTTGTGTTCCTCCATTTTGACTTGCTCAATGAGAGAGGAGTGAGCCTTTTCAAGCTTAGTGTGAGCTTTGCCAAGCTTCTCATGGGCTTCCATTATCCTCTCATAAGTGGCATTTAGCTCATCAAGGGATTGCTCAAGAAAATTGACTTTCTTGCTCAATTCCTTGCACTCCTTTCTATTCATCTCAAAGCAAGTGTGCACTTTCTCACACATGTCCATGAGCTCCTCCTTGGAGTATTCCTTATCATCATCATCACTCCTACAAGCATCACTTTCACATTCATCATCATCACTCACATCATATTTTATCTTAGTAGGCTTTGCCATGAGGCATGTCGATGGAGTGTCGAAGATGGAGGGCTTGTTGTTGATGGCAATACTTGCTAGTGCTTTCTTGATAGATTTCTTGCCATCATCACTAGAGTCACCACTATCTGAAGAGCCATCACTATCCCATGTGACCACATAGCCTCCACCCTTCTTCTTTTGGAATGTCATTCTCTTCTCCTTTTCTTTCTTATCCTTCTTGTGCTTCTTCTTCTCATCCTCATCATTATCACTATTGTAGGGACAATCCGCTACAACGTGATCGGGGCTCTTACAATTGTAGCATCTTCTCACATATTCTTTGCTTTTAGTGTGATCTCTTCTCTTTCTTGCACCATAGCCCTTCTTCTTCATGAATTTGCCCATCTTGCGCACAAATAGAGCCATAGCTTCATCATCAATATCACTAAGATCATCATCATCACTTGATTCTTTCTTAGACTTGCCCTTGTTCTTGGATGATGAGCTAGCCTTGAATGCTACACTCTTCTTCTTCTTATCTTCGTCTTCCTTCTTGTCATCCTTGTCAACCCCTTCTCTTTCCACTCAGTATGTCTCTTGTGTCATGACATCACCTAGTACTTGGTTAGGGGTAATCTCCTTCAATCCTTCTCTTATGATAAGCAATCTCAACATCTCAAATCTTAGAGGTAGGCACATCAAGAACCGATAAGAGACATCATTATCCTTGATCTTCTCTCCCAAAGCCTTCAAGTCATTGACAATTACTTGCAACCGATGGAACATCTCCGAGATGCTCTCATCATCCTTCATCTTGAAGCTTGTCAACTTATCCTTGAGGATGTACAACTTGGCACTCTTCACCGCTGGTGTGCCCTCATATGTTTCCTCCAATCTCTTACACACCTCATTAGCTCTTTCACAATCCTTGATTTGCTCAAACACCTTGGAATCAATGGCATTGTATATGGTGTTGAGATCCATTGTATTGCATTGCTTGTTGGTCTTGTCTTAGTTGGTGGGATTGTCGGGATCAATGATAGCATAATCATTCTCGGTCACATCCCATACTTGTTCATTGATTGAACCAAGATACATCTTTATATTTCTCTTCCCATAATTATAGCATGTGCCATCAAAGAACGGTGGTTTACCCCCCACATGGTTGAACACAACTTGAGCCATAATTTGACACCGAGGTTGTTAAGCCTTCAATCAAATGGTGACCACGGCTCCGATACCACTTGAAAGGTCCTAATATGGCTAGAGGGGGGTGAATAGCCTATTTAAAAATCTACAAACTGACTAGAGCAATTTGATTAGTATAACAAATAGTGAAATACAAACTTGCTCTACCTCTACAAGGGTTGTAAGCCACCTATCCAACAATTCTAGTTGCTATGATCACTAGACACATAATTTACTAAGTTACTACTCACTAAGAGCTCTCACACTTGCTACACTAAAGAGCTCCACTAGATGAACTTAAAGCAACTAAGCAAGCTCTCAATTCTAATTACACTAAAGAGCTTGCTACAACTAGTTTGCAAGAATATAAATGAGTGAGTAGGGTGATTATACCACCATGTAGAGGAGTGAACCAATCACAAGATGAATACTTTATCAATCATCGGGAGAATACCAAAGGGCAAGAGACAACCAATTTTCTCCCGAGGTTCACATGCTTGCCAACACGCTATGTCCCCGTTGTGTCGACCAACACTTGGTGGTTCGGCGGCTAAGAGGTGTTGCACGAACCTCGTCCACACAATTGGACACCGCAAGAACCTAACCATAAGTGAGGTAACTCAATGACACGAGCAATCCACTAGAGTTACCTTTCGGCGCTCCACCGGGGAAGGTACAAATCCCCTCACAATCATTGGAGATGGCCACGAACAATCACCAACTCATGCCAATCCTCCTTCACCGCTCCAAGCTGTCTAGGTGGTGGCAACCACCAAGAGAAACAAGTGAATCCCATAGCGAAACACGAATACCAAGTGTCTCTAGATGCAAACACTCAAGCAATGCACTTAGATTCTCTCCCAATCTCACAAAGATGATGAATCAATGATGGAGATGAGTGGGAGGGCTTTAGCTAAGCTCACAAGGTTGCTATGTCAATGCAAATGACCAAGAGAGTGAGCTTGAGCTGGCTATGAGGCTTAAATAGAAGCCCCCATGAAATAGAGTTGTTGTACCCCTTCATTGGGCACAACATGGGGTGACCGGACACTGGACCTCAGCGTCCAGTCACGCGATGCATGCCATGTGTCCCCTCTCTTCAAATGTCGATCGACCGATCTCAACGGTCAAGTGATGACCAGAGACGCTGCTGCTGTGAAGTGACCGGACGCTGGACCTCAGCGTCGGTCATTTCCAGTAAGGTTCCAAACATGAAATTTCACAACCGGATGTGTCTGCCCGACCGGACTCTCCTAGCGTCTAGTCACTCAATGTTTCCTCTGTGCACCCCACGTCAGCGTACGTCAGCACTAACTGGACTCAGACCCTGAGCATCTGGTCAGATTTCACACCAGTGTCCGGTCACAAGACCGAGATGCGAGCACACTGCTGTCACTGACCAGACACGCTGGTCCAATAGAGGCCAGCGTCCGGTCACTCCAGTGAAACCCTGTCTTTTCTATATAGGGCGCCAGTGGCACCGTCAGACTATCCGCACTCTACGGGCGGACACTCCGTCGGTGAAGTTTCTAACCCTTGCTCAAATGTGCCAACCACTAAGTGTATCACCTTGTGCACATGTGTTAGCATATTTTCACAAACATTTTCAAGGGTGTTAGCACTCCACTAGATCCTAAATGCATATGCAATGAGTTAGAGCATCTAGTGGCACTTTGATAACCGCATTTCGATACGAGTTTCACCCCTCTTGATAGTATGGCTATCGAACCTAAATGTGATCACACTCGCTAAGTGTCTTGATCACCAAAACAAAAGACTCCTACCATTTATACCTTTGCCTTGTGCCTTTTATTTTTCTCTTTCTTCTTTTCAAGTCCAAGTACTTGATCATCACCATGGCATCACAGTCATCATGTTATGATCATCATTTGTTTCACCACTTGGAATGTGCTACCTATCTCATGATCACTTTGATAAACTAGGTTAGCACTTAGGGTTTCATCAATTCACCAAAACCAAACTAGAGCTTTCAGCAGGGCACCCCACTAACGGGACGGATCGATTCAACACACCACGCATCTCATCACACATAGCTGAGCAGTAACCAAGCTCTCAGCACCCTTTCAATCTTTCCATCAGAGACTTGGGACATGTCCCTCTCTCATCGGTTTGTAACCCCTACTACGAACCTTTTAGTGCTAATAACACGAGCAGCAACCACAAACTGGACGTAGGGACATTCCGCCCAAACCAGTATAAACCTTGTGTCTTTTAGCATACCATCCGGGTCCAACGCGCAATAATACAAATTTACTCGTTGGTGTTTACTCGAAACACCGACACCGGTGATTCAAGAATGTTCAATTCAATCAACACAAGTGATAATAATAGGGTTGATAGTATAACATTTGGTGATAATGGCAAAGGCAAGGTCAAAGGGCTTGGTAAGATTGCAATATCCAATGACTTGAGCATTTCTAATGTGCTACTAGTAGAGAGCTTGAACTTCAACCTATTGTTGGTAACTCAATTGTGTGATCTTGTTTTCAAGTGCATATTTGGTGTGGATGATATAGAGATCATAAGTGTAGATGGCTCTAACTTAATATTCAAAGGATTTAGATATGAGAATCTATACTTGGTTGATTTCAATGCTAGAAAAGCCCAATTGACAACATGTTTGCTCACTAAGTCTAGCATGGGTTGGTTATGACATAGAAGGCTTGGTCATGTTGGAATGAAACAATTGAACAAATTGATTAAGCATGATCTAGTAAGGGGCATGAAACATGTCACATTTGAGAAGGATAAGCTATGTAGTGTATGTCAAGCTAGAAAGCAAGTTGGTAACACACATCCTAAGAAGAGCATGATGAGCACATCCAAGGCATTTGAGTTATTACACATGAACTTGTTTGGACCAACCACATATACTAGTATTTGTGGAAACAAATATGGATTTGTGATAGTAGATGATTTTACAAGATATACATGGGTAGTATTTCTTGTTGATAAGAGTGATGTATTTGCACCTTCAAGACATTCATTAATAGAATACACAATGAGTTTGAAACAACCATCAAGAAAGTGAGAAGTGACAATGGTAGTGAGTTCAAGAACACTAGAATTGATGAATTATGTAATGAGTTTGGAATTAAACATCAATTCTCGGCCAAGTACACTCCACAATCAAATGGCTTTGTTGAAAGAAAGAATAGAACTTTGATTGACATGGCAAGATCAATGTTGAGTGAGTATAATGTGAGTCATTTATTTTGGGCCAAAGCAATCAACATGGCTTGCTACTATAGCAACCACCTCTATTGTCATCCCATGATGGAGAAGACACCATATGAGCTCTTGAATGGTAGAAAGCCCAACATTACATATTTTTGGGTTTTTGGATGCAAATGCTACATATTAAAGAAAGGCACTAGATTGAGCAAGTTTGAGAAGAAATATGATGAAGGCTTCTTGCTTGGTTACTCCACTACTAGCAAGGCTTGTAGAGTTTGAAATTTGGCTAGTGGTACTCTTGAGGAGGTTCATGATGTGGAATTTGATGAAACCAATGGTTCCCAAGAGGAAGATGAGAATCTAGATGATGTGAGAGGCACTCAATTGGCCAATACAATGAAAAAGATGGATGTTGGTGATATAAGGCCTAGAGAAGTGATTAAAGTTGAAGATGACAAATATCAAGTGCTCTCTAACTCAAATGTGCAAGCTAGTGGTTCTCATGATCAAAATCAAGCTAGCACTAATGGTGCTCAAGTGCAAGATCAACAAGTGGCTAGTTCATCATCTCAACCAAATGATCAACAAAGTTCAAGCAATCAAGTTCAAGTGCTCCAACCAAGCAATGTTGCAAGAGATCATCCTTTAGACTTTATAATTAGTGATATCTCAAGAGGTGTGCAAACAAGATCAAGATTGGCACCATTTTGTGAACATTTCTCATTTGTGTCATCCATTGAACCAAAGAAGATAGATGAAGCATTAAAGGATGTTGATTGGGTGAGTGCTATGCATGAAGAGCTAAACAACTTCACAAGAAATCAAGTATGTGAGTTAGTTGAGAGGCCTAAGGATAATAATGTGATTGGAACTAAATGGGTCTTTTGAAACAAGCAAGATCAAGATGGGATAGTTATAAGGAACAAAGCAAGATTAGTGGCTCAAGGTTACACTCAAGTTGAAGGCCTTGACTTTGGAGAAATATATGCCCTAGTTGCAAGATTGGAAGCAATTAGGATCTTGTTAGCCTACGCTTATGCCCACAACATCAAGTTATACCAAATGGATGTGAAGAGTGCATTTCTCAATGGGTACATCAATGAGCTTGTGTATGTTGAGTAACCTCCTGGTTTTGAAGATGAGAAGAAACCCAACCATTTTTATAAGTTGAGAAAGGCTTTGTATGGATTGAAGCAAGCACCAAGAGCATGGTATAAGAGATTGAGGGATTTCCTACTCTCTAAGGGATTTAAGATGGGCAAGGTTGACACCACTCTCTTCACCAAGAAAAATAGGAATGACTTGTTTGTGTTGCAAATCTATGTTGATGACATCATATTTGGATCAACCAATCAAGTTTTTTGTGAGGAGTTTGGAAAGATGATGGCTAATGAGTTTGATATGTCCATGATTGGAGGGCTTAGTTACTTCCTTGGTCTTCAAATCAAGCAAATGAAGAATGACATATTTGTGAGTCAAGGCAAGTACATCAAAGACATGCTCAAGAGGTTTGGAATGGATTATGCTAAAGCTATTAGTACACGTATGGGGACAAATAGAAACTTAGATAGTGATGCTAGTGGCAACATGGTGGATCAAAAGATGTATCAATCTATGATTGGAAGCCTACTCTATGTGACCGTATCAAGGTTGGCTGTGATGTTTAGTGTTTGCATGTGTGCTAGATTTGAAGCCTCACCAAGAGAAAGTCATTGAAAGGAAACAAAGAGAATATTAAGGTACTTGAGGCATACACAAAATGTTGGATTGTGGTATCCCAATGGAGCTAGATTTGAGTTGATTGGATATTCAGACTCTGATTATGCGGGATGCAAAGTTGAGAGAAAGAGCACATCGGGCACATGTCAACTATTGGGAAGATCACTTGTGTCTTGGTCATCAAAGAAGCAAAATAGTATAGCACTTTCAACCGCCGAAGCGGAGTACATTTCGGCTAGTAGTTGTTGTGCTCAATTACTTTGGATGAAGGTCACTTTTGAATGATTTTGGAATCAAGTTCAAACAAGTGTCATTGCTATGTGACAATGAGAGTGTCGTGAAGCTCACTAACAATCCAGTTCAATATTCAAGAACAAAGCATATAGATGCCTGTCATCATTTCATAAGAGATCAACAAAAAGGGGACATTTGTATTGAGAGTGTGGGCACCAATGATCAACTTGCTGACATATTCACCAAGCCACTTGATGAGAAAAGATTTTACAAGCTAAGGAATGAATTGAACATACTTGACTTCTCAATTATGTGTTGATGCACCCCCATTATATGACATGCCTCTCCTTCGAGAAACCAAGGTAAAAGTTGATTGGCATGCATAAATTCTTTGCTAAGGACTTAGTTTGTGCATCTAGTCATTCCTTATGTTTTATAGGCTCATTCATGAAAATCAAATGAATTTGATGCATGGTACCACTATTGCTTCTATGCTTGACTTGATCTAGTGGTAGTATATGACATGTTTGTGGGCTTATGAACCTAGTGTTTAATCTGAAAAACAAACTATAAGTGTTTAACTCAATATGATCAAGATAACCCTTGAAACGAGGTGTGAAGAAGCTTGTCCTTGGATCAAACCGAGTTAAATATCTTTGACAAGTGCTCTAGATTGAATCAAATTTGGGAAAAATGATCCTCACTTCACATGGTTTCACCCCGACATATCTAAAATTTGAGCTCACCTTTTGTGGTCCTTGATGACAAAGGGAGAGAGAAATTCCCAAAGGTAAAAGGGGAGAAGAATTACAAAGATAGATACGGGATTGACAAATTGACAAAGGAAGGGGGATCAACTAAAATTTGAAGCACACAAGTAGGGGGAGTAAGCTCATAAACTTGTATGTTGCATTTGGATGTGCATTACATAAGCTTGCTCGCATGGCACAAATTTTTAAATTCCATATCCATGCTTGTGTGGTGTATGCTAGATTATAGAAATTGATTGATGAAATGAAAAACTAGCATGCATAGGATGATAGTTAGATTTGCCTTGCATGTTTTTACATGTGGTACTATAGCCTTGCTTATAATGTTGATCTCATGAGGTATCTAGTGTTTATGTTTTGCAAGACCTATCTAACTAACCATGGTGCTAAGGATGGTGTTTAAATGGCAACTCTAAATGGTATCACGCTTCAAAGGTCCATTCTTTACACCTTAGCATCATTTGGTAGTCATTACTCTCCCACACTTTCTATTCATGCATATGTGCAAGCTTTCAAATCCAAACTCTTAACACATATGTAGGGGGAGCTAATGCTACCAATTTGGGTTTATAAAACTTGTTCATATCCTTTACACATGGTAAAATGCTTGGGCAAGCAACATGAATCTAAAAAGATTTTATTAAATATCTTTGTGAAAAGGTTGTCATCAATTACCAAAAAGGGGGAGATCGAAAGCCCTAGTTTGGTTTTGGATAATTGATGAAACCTATGGACTAATCCTTGAATCTAAGTGTATGACTAGATAGGATGGTCCAATCCAAGTGGTGGAGCAAGAAGAAGTCCATGGAGATGTAGATGGACATGAAACGATGGTGATCAAGCTCCAACTTGGAAAAGAAGAAAGAGAAAAATAAAAACCAAGGAGATCAAGGCAAAGGTATCAAATAGGTTTTTTGTTTTGGCACTCAAGACACCATAAAGGGTGTGAGTATGTTTAGGATCGATAGCCGTACTATAAAGAGGGGTAATCTTTGGCTAAGCGGTTATCGAGTGCCACTAGGCGCATATATGATTCTTGCATACGCATTTAGGGACCTAGTGTGCCAACAATTGACCCTTGAAAATGCTTGGAAAAAAGCTAACACACGTGCACACAAGTTCTACACTTTGTGGTTGGCAACTTGGAAGCAAGGGTGAAGCGGTTGAGAAGTTAGAAAAAGAAAAGGAGGTGAAGGTATCTGATCGAACTCTAGCTCGGGATGACCGGACTCACCCCTAGAGCATTCGGTCAGTTGGCACTGCTCTTGGTTTGCCTCGGTGGCATGACTGGACGCTGGGGATCGGACGCAGGTGGCTGTCCGTTCACTTAGTCCACAGAGAGTGCAACACGCGGTGGCGATTGGACGCAGGTGAAGCCGCGTGATCGGACACGTAGGGGCTGCGTCTAGTTGCGGCTGACTATGGCAGAACCACCTAATCTAATGCCTCCCAAGAGTACTTGTATTCCATTAGACACTAAGTACTCAAGAGAGGACACTAAACTACACAGTTCCGTCGAGCACACCCCAAGGGAGAACTCAAAAATCCATATTTTTTATCAGGATCATAAATGAGAGAAAAAAGCTTACAACATACTGAAGTCATTTTTTACATCACTTTATTATAGTGGTTGAATATTACCTCAATTGATTATAACAGTGAAATATAACACTGTTATCAAAGTTATAGAGGAAGCAAGATTTATTTAATGACTTGGTGGAGCATTAACAGAGTGGATATTTTTATACAAGAGATGCTAGCAGATTTTATATCTTTTCTTATAAAACCTTTAGTGAGGGTTATAAATAAACACTATGGCCGTAGTATGAAAGAAATCCTCTCTGAGCCCACCAGGAGGTTTTCACACACAAGAGTCAGCTCTAAGCATCCTCCGATCACCTGCAACAGGGGAAATAAAACACTGAGTACTCAATTGTACTCAGCAAGACTTATCTGATAGGAGGAAGATAAAAGACTCTAAGGATATGCAAGGCTATCTGGCTTGTGGGTTATTGCATCTGCAGGAAGCATTACTAAATGTGCATCCTTATATTCAATTTTATTAGCAGTCATCATTAGTTTATTAACTAACCATTCCATGTAAGCACCTATGCTACTTTCAAGCAGGTGGTGAGCAATCAAAACCATTTTACCATATTTCATATTCTAGTTCTTACTATGGTGCTAGACCATAGTCAAGTCATACCGTCTCACAGAAACGGTGATTCATGAACCAATGTATCCCAGCTGGGTACCCCGAAACACATGCCCCGTTTGTACCCCAGGCACAAACAAGACCAACCCGTTCCACTCCTATCATGGGGTCTAGGTCCCCATCCAAACATGGACTCTAAGCCCCCACACTTGAGACCTGGTCTCAGTATGGTGCTTAGACCTCCACCTTTCCCCACCTCCAATTAGTCAGTCCAGAAAGAGCCGAAACCCGCGACAAGAGCGTAACGAGCCTTCCCGCTCCCATAAGCAAGTATGTGCTCAAGATAATAAGTCTATGACCTGACTATCATCCACAGCAACAGACGGTCCTCAATCGACATAGGCGGAACAAATGCAATCCAAGCCTCGCTCGAATACCTAACCAAGACCAGATCCAAAGTACTATTCGCTCGGTCTCCAATTATCATCCATATATATATATTCTATGTGATAGTAATATAATAACAACAGTAATATCGTTCCTATCTCTCGCGAGTGATAGGTAATCACTCGACTTCTACTGGATCCTATAGCATAGCAGTCTACATGATCCTAACATACTAGTAGGACTCATAGGATAATGATATATATATATATGCAAGTGGTTTCATTCAACTCCTTAAAACATAATGCACAAGCATAAAATAATATGCAGAATAATAGGGGTTATGCACCGGGGCTTGCCTAGGCAAGATATAACCAAAGATTAGCATTCCATCATAGTAACATGATCATCAAGGCACCATCTTTTCTGCTACTTTGGTTGACTCCATGATCCATCGTTGTTCCTATTATGATATAGTGGATACAACACAGAGACGTAAATAATCAACAGCAACTGCAACTCTAAAATACGATTACGCTCCATAAGCTAACGAGCTAGCTTTAATGACTAGCGTACTAGTCTATGTATCCATGTCATCAAGTAAGGCTTTGTCTCTAGAAAAATGTTTTAGTTCTAAAATCCCAAGGTGTTTCGGCATTTTATGGATTAAACATATATTTTCAAACTGGGCTCATTTAGCTACCTTAGCAAACTAATTGTTATGGAGCTACCAAAATTACAGTGAGCACCTAATAATGTTAGAAATTTACTGTGAAATTTTAAGAGCCAACACTATCACCAATTTATCACAAAAATTCCTTTAAGTTTATATCTTAATAATATTAAGCATCTCAAATTAATTAGATCACTTCTGAAAATGTTATAAAACTATATGAACAAAATATACTAGCAGATAGATCATGATTTTAGAAATCTAACAAAATTTGTTTCACAATTTTTGATTAACTACACAATTTTATATTAATTTTACAAGTTTACCTTAGAAACTAAATTAGAAAATGCTTAGAAAAGAAAAAGAGCCGGTGGCCACCATTTGACGTAGCAACCTGGTGGCCCAGCGCGGAGCGCAGCCCACACGAGATGGCCCATGGTGGGGAGCCCATGCTGGCACTTTAGCAAATGAGCCATCGAACTTTTCCCGAACCACAACTAGGTCCTAATACTATTTCTTCCTTTCTCAGGCGAATTCACTTAACCCCCTAGATTTTTCCAAATTTCCCCACGCGCACCCCTGGCCACCCCGTGCAAGGCGGCATGGCGAGCGGTGGCACTGGGCGTCCACGCCGACCACCAGGGGCCTGTGTGGACCCATTTAGCGGGTCGGTCGCCATCTATGGCTAAACGCGCTACGATGGGTGCCGGTTAGGGACTTGGAGGGGCACTATCGCAGGCTGCAGCGGTGAGCAGCTATCCACAGTGGTAGCGCGACTATTCTGGTGAGCCTATGCCCTCACAGAAAGGTAGAGATGATGGAGAAGCATCAGTAGCTCACCATGGTGTACGCCCTACTGATGATTGAAGCAGGGGAGCGCGATGATTTGGCCACGTTGGTTTGGCCACGTGTGAGCCGCCGGGCAGTGGTGCTCTAGGATGGACACCCATGCGTCACCATGACTCTAGCAAGTGCCCTAGCAAAATGACACAAGCACTAGATAGAGGAAGTCAAGCCGAGTTTAGGGTTATGAGCAATCGAACTGCTACCACTCCTACATGCCTTACCTCCCAACCTACCGATTCGGCGGCACCCATGACCGGTGATGGGCAAAAGGCCAAATTGCTGGTCGGTAGGGCATGATCAAGCTTGAGGGGAAGAAGATGGCTAGCCTACTTCCTAAGATACCTGCTAGAGCAAAGAATTGAACGGCGAATCCATTGACGCTAGGAGGAAAGGAGGAGAGGTGGCTTAGCACACCATGTGGTCATGGAGAGGGCACACGAGCGAACCTGAGCAAGTTAAGATGTGTGGCTCCGCTCGATGGTGCAACAGTATGAGCCTGTGCATACGGACGATGAGACCTCGAGGCTTGGCATGAAGTGCTCGGAATGGCATGGCCAGACCCGAGCGGGCACACCGACATCGGCTAGCGAGGGCTAGCATGGCAGAGGGACATCACCATCGCCCCTACGTCTGAGGTCATTGGCCTAGATGCGGTGGCATTGTCACTTGCCTAGAGCCTTGATGCAGTAGGTGAAATAAGGGGTGAGGCAGACACCACGTCGACCAAGCGACGGTAGCCACAGCCTCGGCTCAACCTAGCGCACGGTACAGCAGGAGCCAGACTGCGGCCAGCCGGGGAACACTAGGGCGAGGCACTGCATGGCGCCCTCCATGCACACGAGCTGGTCCACGGCCATGACCTGGCCACAGCGTGAGACCAACGCCCATAGCATCCACACGCGCGGTGACCACGAATTTAGGCTGAGATACCACTTGAAAGGTCCTAATGGCTAGAGGGGAGATGAATAGCCTATTAAAACTTTCTACAACAACACTTAACAAACCAGTTAGACAAATATGAAGCGAAGCGAGTGTTGCGCTAGCCTACTAAAAATGCAAGCCACCTACCACAATTCTTGTTTATATAGTATCTATCAACACAATGGCTATGTCACTACAATAAGTTAGTGTGCTCTCAAAGGCTAACTAAAGAGCCACACTAACCAAACTAACAAGCTCTCATGACTAGCTACACTAAAGAGCTTGACAACTAGTTTGTGGTAATGTAAAGAGAGAGAGCAAGATAGTTATACCGCCGAGTCGAGGAATGAACCAATCAATCACAAGATTGAATACCAATGAAGACCAATCACCTCATAATCAAATGATGACACAATGATTTTTACCGAGGTTCACTTGCTTGCCAACAAGCTAGTTCTCGTTGTGGCGATTCACTCACTTGGTGGTTTAAGCACTAATTGGCATCACACGCCAAACCCTCAATAGGGTGCCACACAACCAACACAAGATAAGGATCACACAAGCCATGAGCAATTTACTAGAGTACCTTTTGGCTCTCCGTCGGAGACAATCACCAACCTCCGCTCACAATCACCACGATCAAAGCCGGAGACAATCACCAACCTTCGCTCGATGATCCTCGCTGCTCTAAGCCATCTAGGTGGCGGCAACCACCAAGAGTAACAAGAGAATCCCGTAGGCAAAACACGAACACCAAGTGCCTCTAGATGCAAACACTCAAGCAATGCACTTGGATTCACTCCCAATCTCACAAGATGATGAAACAAGGATGGAGATGAGTGGGAGGGCTTTGGCTAAACTCACAAGGTTGCTATGTCAATGCAAATGGCCAAGAGAGTGAGCTTGAACCGGCCATGGGGCTTAAATAGAGAGCCCCATGAATAGAGCCGTTGGCTCAATTATTGGTTAACTGTGGGATGACCGGACGCACCGATCGTGTGCACCGGACGCGTCCTGTCGCCTGCGTCTGGTCACTGCTAGTTCGCCACGTGTCCCATTCAAACAAAGTAGCCATTGCTTCCATGAGTACAACACTCAACTATGACCGGACGCATCTGGTGTGGACAACCAGACGCAGGACGGGCAACGTCCGGTCGAGTCTAGAGAGCTCCCCGAGCCGCTCTGGGCCGACCAAACGTGTCCGGTCACATTGGACCAAACATAGGAGACTCAGCGTCCGGTTGAGTCCAGAGAGATCCTAGAGCTGCTTTGGGCCGACTGGACGCATCCGGTCACATAGGACCAGATGCTCCTAGAGTCTGATCGATTATAGCACTGAAACCCGAGAGTTGCTGGTTCACACCAGACGTGTCTGGTGTGGCGACCGGACGCGTCCAATCGCTTCTCTACAAACCTAAATCGAGCTAACTCACATTGACCAGACGCTAAACAGTAACTTCTCAGCATCCGGTCGCTCCACTGAGCCAGAGTCTGGTCATTAATTCCGGACATGTCTAGTCGCCATACCGGATGTGTCCGATCACTCTGTGATTAGCGCGACTAACTCCTTTTCAACTCTATCTTCTTCACCCTTGCTCAAATGTGCCAACCACCAAGTGTATCACCTTGTGCACATGTGTTAGCATATTTTTATAGACATTTTCAAGGGTGTTAGCACTCCACTAGATCCTAAATGCATATGCAATGAGTTAGAGCATCTAGTGGCACTTTGATAACCGCATTTCGATATGAGTTTCACCCCTCTTAATACTACGGCTATCGAACCTAAATGTGATCACACTCACTAAGTGTCTTGATCACCAAAAGCAAAAAGCTCCTACCACTTATACCTTTGCCTTGAGCCTTTTGTTTTTCTTTTACTTCTTTTCCAAGTCCAAGCACTTGATCATCACCATGGCAACACCATCATCATGTCATGATCTTCATTTGCTTCACCACTTGGATTAGTGCTACATATCTCATAATCACTTTGATAAACTAGGTTAGCACTTAGGGTTTCATCAATTCACCAAAACCAAACTAGAGCTTTCAATCTCCCCCTTTTTGGTAATTGATGACAACCCTTACACAAAGATATGAATTGAGATTTAATTGAATCAATGTTGCTTGCCCAAGCATATTTACCATGTGTAAAAGGATATGGACAAGTTTCATGAACCCTGTATGGTAGCAATTGCTCCCCCTATATATGTGCTAAGAGTTTGGATTGTAGCTTGCACATATGCTTAGATAGGAAATATAGGAGACAATGTCTACCAAATGATGCTAAGGTATAAAAGATGGACCTTTGAAGCGTGATACCAATCGGAGTGCACCAATATACCATCCTTAGCACCATTAGTAACTTGACATACACAAAAACTAGAATACCCATGAGATCAACATTAGAAGGGTCTAGTTTTCATAATGTGAGCATGAGTCTAGTTACTTAACCTATGCATGCTAGTTTTTCATTTCATCATTTAAACCTACAACTAGCATACACCACACAAGCAAGGATATTTAAAAACTTGTGCCATTGAAGCAAACACATAAAATGCATATTCAAATGCACCATACAAGTTCATGAGCTTGCTCCCCTACTTGTGTGCTCAAAATTTTAATTGATCCCTTTCCTTTGCCAATATCTCTCCCCCTATGTCAAAATTTCCCCCTTGTTGTCTTTTCAGTATCCCCCTATGTCAAATTTTCCCCCTTTTTGTCTTTTTACTATCTTAGTACACTATTTCTCCCCTTAACACTTATATCTTTGTTTTTCTCCCCCTTTGTCATCAATGACCACAAAGGTTAAAAATGTAGATAGGTTGAGATTATTAATGTCAATCAATGGGGGTGAGGATCATTCTCCCAAATTTGGTCCAATCTAGATCATGTGCCAAAGATATTTAACTCAGTTTGATCCAAGGACAAGCTTCTTCACACCTCTAAATAAGGGTAATCTTGTACCATGTTGAGTTAAACACTTATAGCTCATTTTCTAGATCAAACACTAGGTTCACAAGCCCACAAACATGGCATATGCTACCACTAGATCAAATCAAGCATAGAAGCAATAGTGGTACCATACAAGCATCAAATTCATTTGATTTTCATGAATGAGCCTAAGACATGATAGGAATAACTAGATGCACTAAACATGTCCTTAGCAAAGGATGTATACATGCCAATCAACTTTTACCTTGGTTGCTCAAAGGAGAGGCATGTTATATAAGTGGGGGGTGCATCAACACATATTTGAGAAATCTAATATGTTCAACTCATTCATTAGCTTGCAAAACCTTTTCTCATCCAATGGCTTGGTGAATATATCAGCAAGTTGATCTTCGATGGCTACACTCTCAATGCAAATGTCCCCTTTTTGTTGGTGATCTCTTATGAAATGGTGGCGGACATTAATGTGCTTTGTTCTTGTATGTTGAACCAGATTGTTGGTCAACTTGATTGCATTCTCATTGTCACATAGCAATAGCACTTTCTTAAACTTGATTCCAAAGTCATTCAAGGTGGCCTTCATCCAAAGTATTTGTGTACAATAACTACAGGCGGATATGTATTCGGCTTCGGCGGTTGATAATGCAACACTATTTTGCTAATTTGACGACCATGAAACAAGTGATCTTCCCAACAATTGACATGTGCCCGAGGTGCTCTTCCTTTCAACCTTGCATCCCACACAATCCGAGTTGAAGTAACCAACTTGCTCAAACTTTGCTCCTTTAGGATACCACAAACCAACATTTTATGTATGCTTCAAGTACCTCAATATTCTCTTTGTGGCCTTCAAATGACTTTCTCTAGGTGAGGCTTGAAATCTTGCACACATGCATACACTAAACATGACATCCGGCCTTGATGCGGTCACATAGAGTAGGCTTCCAATCATAGACCGATATAATTTTTGATCCACCATATTGCCACTTGCATCACTATCCAAGTTGCCATTTATTCCCATTGGTGTACTAATGGCTTTGCTATCACTCATGCCAAACTTCTTAATCATATCCTTGATATACTTGCCTTGACTCACAAATGTATCATCCTTCAATTACTTAATTTGAAGACCAAGGAAGTAACTTAACTCTCCAATCATGGACATCTCAAACTCATTAGCCATCATCTTTCCAAACTCTTCACAAAAATCTTGATTGGTTGATCCAAATATGATATCATCAACATAGATTTACAATACAAATAAATCTTTTCCAATCTTATTGATGAAAAGAGTGGTGTCAATCTTGCCCATCATGAACCCTTTAGAGAGTAGGAAGTCCCTCAATCTCTCATACCATGCTCTAGGTGCTTGCTTCAAGCCATACAATGCCTTCTTCAACTTGTACACATGGTCGGGCTTCTTGTCATCTTCAAAATCAGGAGGTTGTTTCAACATATACTTCTTCATTGATGTAACTATTGAGAAATACACTCTTAACATCCATTTGATAGAGCTTAATGTTGTGGGCACAAGCATAAGCTAGTAAGATTCTAATTGCTTCCAATCTAGCAACCGGGGCATATGTTTCTCTAAAGTCAAGACCTTCAACTTGTGTATATCCTTGTGCTACCAATCTTGCTTTGTTTGTTACTACTATCCCATCTTGATCTTGCTTGTTTCTAAAAACCCATTTGGTTCTAATCACATTGTGTCCCTTTGGTCTCTCTACTAATTCTCATACTTGATTTCTTATGAAGTTATTCAATTCTTCATGCATAGCATTCACCCAATCAACATCCTTCAATGCTTCATCTATCTTCTTTGGTTCAATGGATGACACAAATGAGAAATGCTCATAAAATGAAGCCAATCTTGATCTAGTTTGCACACCTCTTGAAATATCACCAATAATAGTGTCTAATAGATGATCCCTTGCAATATTTGTTGGTTAGAGGATTGGAACTTAATTACCTGCACTTGCTTGATCATTGGGTTGAGATGATGCACTAGCCACTTGATCTTGTTCATTATCATAAGAGCCACTTGTACTAGCTTGATTTGTATCATCTTGCACATTTGAGTTAGAGAGCTGTCGGTGTTTCGAGTAAACACCAATGAGTAAATTTATATTATTGCGCGTCCGACCCAGATGGTGTGCCAAAAAGACAAGGTTTATACTAGTTTTGGCAGAATGTCCCTACGTCCAGTTCATGGCTGCTGCTCATGTTATTAGCACTAAAAAGTTCATAGTAGGGGTTACAAACGGGCGAGAGAGGGACAGGTCCCAAGTCTCTGATGGAAAGATCGAATGGGTGCCGAGAGCTCGGTCATTGCTCAGCTATGTGTTCGAGGTTCGATGCTAGTGGTTCTGCTGTGATACGGTGTGATGTGCGATGTCATGAATCGATGCCCATTAGTGGGGTGCCCTGCTTTCCCTTTTATAGGCCAAGGGAGAGCATGGGTTATGGATGGGAGAGCGAGGGACATGAGAGGCAAGGGAAGTCCTTTAGGGTCACCGGGTCTTCCTTTTCCTCCGTGCGGGCCCTGCTAACATGGCAGGCAGTGACAGGGACAGCCCCACAACGGGCGCCTGTCCGCTGACAATGCCATGCCCTGGCATTGTGAGAGGGCCGTCATGTCCCACTCCACCCCGGTGGGTGGCGCGGCAAACCAGCATGCTGATCAGCGGCCAAACAGGGAGTAGGCAGCACAGTGACCACACGTCTGTCACTGTGGGTGATGTGAGTACCCTAGAATGACATGTCATAGGGATGGGTCATGATGAGATATGACTACTCCCTGCACAATTCTAGAAGTTTGACCTTAGGTCACACCTTCTAGACCGTAGTGGTTGTCGTGAGCTTCCATAAGGATCCATGCCCGAGGGATCAGGCGAGGCGAAGCCAACCCTCAGACATCGGGTGAGACAGAGCTAGACCTCAGACGTCGGGTGAGGCAGAGCCAACCCTTAGACATCGGGTGAGGCGAAGCCAACCCTCAGACGTTGGGCGAGGCGGAGCCAGTCCTCAGACGTCGAGCGAGGTGGAGCCAGCCCTCAGACGTCGGGCAAGGCGGAGCCAGCCTTTAGACTTTAGGTGAGGCAAAGCCAGCCCTCAGATGTTGGGTGAGGCGGAGCCACCCTTAGAAGTTGGGTGAGGAGGAGCCAGGCCTCAGATGTTGGACGAGGCAAAGCCAGCCCTCGGGAGTCAGCCGAGGCAGAGCCAACCCTCGGGGGTCGAGCAAGGCGGAGCCCATGGCCGCACCGCCCATCGAGGTGGAGCCAACCCTCGGGGGTCAGATGAGGCAGGGCCCATGGCCTCGGTGGCTAGACGAGGCAGAGCCCGGTGAGAGGCGTAGTCACACTCTTGACCGCGCGGATGAATCAATGTTGATGGTTATTAGCTCCTCCTCTTTAGGTACCCTAGTATTGGTCCCCGACAAGAGAGCCAGCCCTCAGACGTCGGGCGAGGCAAAGTCAGCCCTCAGACGTCGAGCGAGGTGGAGCCATCCCTAAGATGTCGGGCGAGGTGGAGCCAGCCCTCAGACGTCGAGCGAGGCGTAGCCAGCCCTCAGACGTCGGGCGAGGCGGAGCTAGCCCTCGGGAGTTAGCCGAGGCAGAGCCAACTGATGAGGACATGACCTCCAGACATATGACCATGCTTGGAGAATCATATGGAGACCAAGGAGATCAACAAGGGTGTCCTAAACGAAAAGGAGGCCCGAAGCTCATCTGGTTTGAGTCACCAAGGTGGAGGCCCAAATCAAGTTCGAGTCCATCTCGGTCTACAGGACCAGTCTGCATTAAACTGGTCACCCAGGATGCATCCGGACTCTGTTTTCGACAATCCAAATATGGATGGAAAGATAATTTGATAAGGAACACAATCCAAGTGGTCTCACATAAAAATCTGTTCAGAATCAATGGGAATCGTGGTCACAAGTCAGCACCCAGAATCTGTCAGGGTGCTGCGACACCGTAATTTGGTCCGTTGGACCGTGTATCGTGTTTGGGCCCATTAGGGGGCGCGTCCAGGGGGGTGACGCCCAAGACTCTATATTTATCAGCCTTCACTCTCCTTAGGGTTTGGGTTTTGTTTAGTTCTTGATTTCCTCATGCAACAGACATCGTTTTATTGCAACTGTCGCCGCCAAGGCCGCTTGCTGTGAACCAGGGCCCCAGTTCTTGATCTTATTCGCCTGTGGCGATTAGTCCTTTTGAATAAAGACTTGAACTCCTTATTTTCATAAGCCTCATATTTATTTGCAATTTTAGATTGCGTTCATTCCGTTCTTGCTTGTGTTCTCGATTCGCTTGCAGGAAAGCCTTCTCGGCGAGGTCAATCGTGTTCGCGTGGTTGATAACCAACGGAGCAGTGGTGTAATGGTTGCAGGGGTCCGAATCAGTCTTGGTTCGAAGCCTAGATCGTGAACGTCGAGTCTCCACCAATCGACGCTATTATACCTTTTGGAAGATCGGGCCTAGTCTACATCAAGTGGTATCGGGGATGGAAAATTTTAAATTGGTCAAAAAGTGGTCACAAGATCCTCTTTTCGTGGTCACAAGGCTTTTGTCGATTTTGATCCAGTTTTCTAAATATTCTACAGGCCACATCTTTCACTTGTTTAAGCTCATATTTTCTATGGTTACTTCTTTTGTGCTCCTAAGTAAAGGAAAAATATAAAAAAATAAAAAGAAAAAGTCAAAATTTCCCAAAAAAACAACGACAGCCCAAAAAATAGAAAAAAAAGACAGGGGCAAAAGAGGAACAATATCTAGAGGAGCACATAGAGAGCGCTATTTGAGTTGTGTTTGCGTGTGCTGATTTCTATCTTGTTCCTAATCATATTCCTGCTGTTCACATCCCTTGACTTGATACATCTAGTACTTGGAACGTGAGTAGGCCAGCAACTAAGTCAAGTACTTGGGATATTTATTCAGTTTTGCTATTTAGTTGCGAATATTGTTTTTCCTTGCTACTATATCATGCCTGTCCAAGCTCCACTTTCTTCTAACCAGGTATAGGTTCACCTTGCAACTGTTACACTCGAGCTACAACGGTATCACAGTCTCCGACCGATTGCACCGCCTATTGCTTTGGTAAGAACACTCGTAAGACCGTGGTAAGACACTTGAGAGTTGAGTGCCTTGTTTTCCTTGTCCACAACCTAGCTAGTTGATAGGGATAATACTTTTGTGTCATCTTTTGCTGTCTTCCAACAATGATAGGTTGTTCGTATCCACCGACCTATGATGGTATATGTGTTGATGAGTACATAGAGTGGGAAATTGCCATCGATAACATATTTGCTACTCGCTTTATGTGTCCAAGGAGGAAGGTAAAAAATGCAGCTAGTGTTTTGCGATATTTTGCTTTATCTTGGTGGGAGTCTTTAGATCCTTCTGATAAACCTCAAACTTGGAATGATATAAAACTCCTTATGTGAGAAACCTTTGTTAATCCACCTCCTATTTTGAATTCAAATGATGAGGTGCATCAACTAGATCAATCTTTTGTTATTCCTTCCACTTTGCCTAACCTTTTGTAGGACAATGTACAAAAGAGCAAGGATGATGTGACAAAAAATGAGATGCTCATAGCCTCATGTGAAAATTCAGAACCATCAACTATTACTCCTGCTGAACATGAGAGCAAAGGTAATGCTTATGTTGACACAAAATGTGACGCACTGTGCCGCACACACAGCAAGCCGAAAAGCGTGGCTTCAATCGGGTGCCCGGGTGCTTCGTGATCCGGAACGTGCCAGTCAGTTTGACACAAAAAAAGCCGACAAGGGATAAAAGCAGATTAAATGTCAAACCGGAACATGTCGGGTGAGACCGAGACGATTCCGTAGTATATCGACCCTGAAGCCACTTACAACGACATACTGACTATAGGAAGTCGTGCGCCAACAAGTTTATAAATCATTGACTAATCGTAGGATGGACATACGTAAAGATCTCGATTGCGAATGCATATGCATGGGAAGACATGTTTGAACAAGTGAAATTGATTATGCGTTAATGCATATCCAAGCTCAACAATCCGGTAGAGTTGGGGTCCATGAAGAAGGAGCGTGTAGATAAACACGATTAAGCCAATCTAAAACTCCTATATGCGCGCACGACGACACCTAGTTTCGTCAAAAACTTAAACGTGATTAACATACATGAACCCACAACATGTGACAATCTAGATTAAAATAATTCAGCCATTACGAGCATGTTATCTATTTGCAAAGGTATTATGAAAAGTAATGATCATTGAAGCTCGAATAAAACCATAGAAGAGGGCGAACAATATCAATCTAGATTGGGCAAAAGTGTGTTACAAATATATAAAATATTTAAAACATGCAACACAGGATAACTTGATGAATCTATTTAGATTTTGCCGTAATCTAATAGAGCCGATAATCATCTTGCTTCCACTAAGCATATTGAGCAAACGCTTTGCGCATACGGTATCTACTCATAAACAAAGTATAAGCAAAGACTTCTTGATTGTCAAGCAAAGATCCGCCGCATACGATCATTGAAAACAAACAAGACTACTTGCATCACGTCTAAATCCACGCATGATACTAAACATGATAACAAGGTTGCCGGAACTTACGGAGGTCGACGGATCGATGACTCCTCTCGAAGAACTCGACGACACGACAAAAGGACTCAAAAGTTGGTACGGGGCGGTTGTATTGATTTGGTTGTGAACGCCTATTACAATGGTCGAGGGTCAATATTTATACCCTAGACGAAACACGAGTCCTAAAAGACTACGATTTACAAAGGAACTCTTAAACAAACTTGGAAACTCGATTCCTTGCCCCAAACTCTCGAGTCCTTTATTATTACAACTTTCATCTTTTCGATCGGCTTTGCTTGCCATCTTACGCTTTCCCGAATGGAGTCACCACCTTCCGTAATAACCGACCGCACAAGCATTTAGCCGACCGCTTTCGTTTGTTTGCAATGTCCTTCTTCCCACATGCGGACCCACTGTCATCTTCCAAAGTCGACCAAAATCAAAGTGTTAACACCATGCAAGCAATGTATTCTCGAGAGTCCCGTGCAAACACAACTTCCCTTTTCTTGACCGGTAGATCTTGGAAATCTTCTCCACAAAGTGCTTTGGTAACATGTAATATATATATTTGCTTGGGACGCATCTTTATTGGCTTGCATCTTCACTAATCACTACGTCGGCAACCGAGGATCGTATTATTTCCTTCATGCATGGACTCTTTCTTTAATCAAGAAGCTTCACGTCTCCATCCAAAGATATATTTGATTTATTTCCTTATGCAGCCCGGCCAAACAACTATTAAAATATCCCTTCCTCGTTAATCGATCTTAATCTTTTGGCATCCATGTCAAGCATAGCTCAGATAGCACTTGGCCTCTCATCCTTTTCCATTTGCTTTTGCGGTTGCCCAATAATGCATCACGTATATGTAACAAACAAGATGGTAGGCACATCAGAACTGTCAGCTGTTTGACCTTTTGCTGCTCCCCATTAATTTCTGAGCATGAATGACTCCATCGTATATATCTCATCGGCTTTCGAGTCATGGTCATTATCGGAGATTTTCTTCTTTTTACGTTACCAGCCGCTTTCTTCCCAATTACCAAATTTTGATGTCAACACAGGCCCCCCTAGTTCGGAGTATGAATTTTCATGCTTCGAACTATTTCAATCTGATGGTCTTCTTTCGTGAGTCAGCGACATTTGATTGCAATACTTGGCCTTGATGATTTGCTTGGTATGACTGTTCATCTGATTTAGCCGATTAAGAGGTGGCCCCCCGAGTTTATAACTATAATCGGTTCTCAAATCACTGATAAAGAGCTGAAGAATTCACTAGCAGCAGTATTACCTTATTCCAAGCCTCACCTATACATGTGAACTCTGAAGTGTCTATCACACCATCTTGGGTGGTTGAAGAATAGAACGGATTAGAATCCAGTCATCCTCACTTCTTCTGCTCAGAAAACTTGGGTTTTTTGAAAGATTTTTAAAAATCAAAACATAGCTTTGCTCCCCAAATGATTCTCTCAGATCGCTCAGTGTGCATAGTTCCTTACCAAAACATCGTTTTGCTTCTCTTTATCCTACTTCTAAAAAGCTTATGTGGAGTTTAGGTGGGGATAAAATATGTAGCGTACTTACCTTGCATATATTGCAAGGTCAAATCCAGATCAAGGAGAGAAGTATCATACTCTTAGATCAAGAGGTGCATGTGTGTGGAATATTTAGTGGTTAACCTAATTCTACTATGCTTTCTGAAATATATTTCTCTCCTGTGGAATATTTTTGCGAGAACATGGGTTATTTTTATTCTCATCTCTTTTCTTTTCCCCCTTTTTTTTTCTTTTTTACTTTGGACATCTTTTGTGTCCATCGTTTTATATTTTTGTATAACCCATGTCTCTTTTTACAACAACTTTTGAGAGAAATATTATCAAGAACTTGGAGCATTTATTCTAATAAAATCTAACATATTTTGTCTTCTCCCAGTGTAGGAGCAGAACATTTTGAGATGGATGAAAAACATGTTTTGCGTACTTCCAGTATAGAAGCAGCACATATATGTGGCGTGTACGTGATCTTGATCTTGGGAACATGACAAATCTCTCAACAAGGGTCAACAAGACTCGACAAAACTCAACACAGAGCAAGCAGCTTATGTGGAAGGTTTTTAATGAGACTAATATATGACTCTGGTAGGAAATTCAACATCATTGAGGAGACAAGCTATTGATTTTGAATTTTTGTAAGAAAATTTCCCAAGTACTTTACAAAAGAAACAAGGTTTCTTTCATCATACCATATCTCATTCATCAACTACTTAGATAGCATGCTTTCCCTATAATAGATTGTTCACAAGTAGCAGGGAAAAACAAGGAATAAAGAATATGCGAGCCAAGCATGGAAGAGTATGTACCTCACATCAGTATGTACATCTTTCTACGAGTCAATAAGTGCCTCTGCTCGGGATCCAATAATGACACTTTCACGAGGCGTTTATAAATTCTTTGCATCTGGAATCCACTATGCTCTTTCAGTCAAAGGTCTTTGAAAATAATATTCTTAATCCTTCTTGACTTACGACCGGTGGATGCAAGCACGTAAAGACATCATCGACTTAATTGGTGACTAGAGGGAATGATGATCCGAACCATAAATGATGACCGAGAGGGGAAGATGCCAACATATTATTCATATTGACATTCCCCATGAGCATACTAGAGGCGGCATAAGGATAGATGCCCTCATCAACTATACTATCATAGGCGGCGATGAGGTAACCTCTCATGAGCCGATGAGAACTTGGGCCGGTCTGAGAGCGATCATGTGATCGAGAACCACCTTTTTGCACATCTGAGGATCGACTTGCCTTCAAATCTCGTAATTATTGACTCGGTCTCATACATAAGGCCCACGATCGGTAATGTTCTCGGCTCTAGCTCCATGTTTTCTTAGTATTGGCAGCGTACATGCGCACATGGGCGGCGGCATCCCTCGATCGTCTTGGCTTGAGACTTAGAACCAAGATAGCGGACCTACAATCCACATCGGACAAGCGCATAGCTGATTCTAGAAATCTTATTATCCATCTTGCGGCGGCATCGGAACAATCGAGAATCGAGCGATCGGATGTTTGATTACTATGGCCGCGGCAAAAGGTGCGGCGACATCGACACATCTGAGTTCCAACTTTTGTTTGTTTCCCTCATACGAGTATTCATCGAGCGGATTCTTTCCATCCAGTTTGGTCGTTGCTAGCTTCAAATTATTTCATCACGAAGGTGACGAACCTTCTCTATCATCGATGAGACATAATCATATAAAAGACCCCATCGGCTATCGACTTGATACGTTGACTCGAGTCACCCTATCAATGTTGTTCGAGTACATTCCGAGCACTTTTTGAATACTAGGAACCGATATCTTTGATGACTCGAGGCTATAATTATAATCGGCTAAATCTGAGCTGGAGATAATAAGCACGAATATTAGCTTCTTCCACTGCTATCGGTTATTTGCTATCTGTGTGTGACTAGCCGATGCCAAACCAATGTGCAAATACCCACCGTCTGGATGCGAGACAATAAAGTATTCCGCCACCATACTAATGCTATTAAATATGCCTCCCAAGTCGATGAAGCGCAACATAAATCGGCTTGGCTTGCTTCGTGAGGGGCGATGTCGTAATATTTGCGATGACGGCCTAGATACAGATGAACCAATCGATCTTTCTTGATTTTCTTCAAGCCGATATTCCTTCTTGAGCTCTCTTAGAAAATCCAATTATTGGATGTATCGGCCAACACACATTCTTTACCTTGCCTTTCATGACCACTAATAGTAGCCGATGCTTGAAGGAATATTTAGTCGATAATTTGTTGCAGCAATCTTATGCAAGAGATAAAGCTTGACCCTCTCGTGAGACAACAACTCTATTAATATTTTCATTAATTGTGCGGGTCGTCCGGGAGGAGCGTGCGAGATGGATGGAGATCTTTCAATATTTTAATCAAAATAAAATTGCCGTGAAAACCTTCATGGGGATTAATGAGCCGATTACCCCACCTATGGCTTCATCGGTACGTTGACTACTCGGTTGTCTTGCATTGATATTCATGATTTTCTTTGTTGATTGCAACGAAGGGCGTATTAGTTTCATATAGCCGATCGTACCCGTATCGGCTCCATATAGTCGAGCAGTGTTTAGAGCACCATCGGCGTGTCCAAGCTTTCAAAGCCGCATACGGTTCGGTTACTATTGAGGTACCTTCGCTAGCATTGTTTTACCCGACTTGACACCACATCGCGTCGCCAAGCCGGATGCGGATGCTTGGTGAAGTGGAAATTTAGCGATATTGGCCCCTGAACCGATCTCTTTATATCTGTTCTTGGAATCGATGGAGGTGAGCAGCCCATGGAGTTCGACTCAACGTGATGCGCCTAGACTCTTGATTCTTGGTTGCTTGCAATAAAAAGACCTCCTTGGCTTTTACCGGTATGCATGCCGTCGGTGTCATAAGTTGAAGCTTTGAGCTTAGCGATGGGTTTGGCATCCCCTTGAATGTGTGCGACTTCCAAACCTGACTACCTCGGTGTACTTTACGACTGTTGGTGAGCTCGACATTTCGTGACAATCTGGTTGTCGCCGAAGAAGTCGGAATTGGTGGTAGCCTGGTTCAGAGCTATCAATACCCTCTGCAAGCGTGGCTAGCGCTTCTCTTTCACCTTCGCCGTAGCTAGTGCGGTTGGCAAATATGGTGCCCATGCTTTCATCCGAGTTTATCAGTACGATGTCCCATGCACTCTGGGCTGTATCCATCATATCATCCATTGCGATGTCGACGTCTGTTTTCTCCAGTACCTATGTGCCGTTCACGTCATCCTCGACATGTTGTAGATGTGTCCAGCCACTTCATGATCTTGTGCTTGCACTTTGGAAACATCCGGTGGATCCGTCCGCCTTGTAAATAGGACAAATCTATTGCTAGTTTTGTTGCCGTCTTGCGGGGTAGTGAATAGGTACAAGTTGCTATTCATGCCAAGGCGCCGCACCATTCCTTTGCCGATATCCGGTTGGTAGAATTTATCCATGACTCTCCAAGCCGATATTGTTATCAACCAATACTCACAATGCGCATGGACACATCGACTACTTTTGTGGGAATATCATATTTGCAACCTTATCCTAAACATGCCGCTCCAATATTTGAGTCATGTGGCCACCTTGCGATTTAAGTTTCACCGTCAATCGGCTTGTCTCGTCAATGTTTCTCCGGGATATGCTGATTACATCGGTGTCTCCGTTGATGTGTGAGCGAACTATAATTAGTAAGCGTGTATATCTTGAGTGAAGCCCTATCACCATATCTCTTGAATGAGCGTAAGCAATTATCTCTTTCTCCTTTGATATATACGCACATGTACTACTCGATCAAACAAACTTTGGTCCGCCGCCAGAGGATGGGGAATCAACATGCCATCGGCTATCACTTTCTATAATCCTTTCTTTCGTGTTCATCGACTAAAGTATAGAAGAAACTGCTGATGCTCTATCCGATCGGTATAGAAACCAATAATTTGTACATGCTAGAGTAGTGTGCCAATGGATGGCTCTGGTCGTATAGGTTCTGTACCCAATGTCTATGTCCGTCTCAATAAGCGGCGAGGAAGCATATATGCATGCATACATGCCGATGTGCGCCACCGGGTGAGGTGGCAGCAACACTACGTATCGGCTCATCGGTATGATGGAGCATCTTGGAGCTCATGGGATGAAGGAGCCCAAACCCCTCCGTGTAATCTTCTTATGGCGGCGTTGGTAGGGACCCCATCAGCAAATAGCTTACCAGCTTGGGGGCCGAGTCTTGAACCTCAAGTATAGTAGCCGATCCTCCTTCATGAGCAGTTATTGACCCAAAGTCTTGAAGCCGATAGATGTAAGGGAGCAACCGTCCGAATAGATTACATACATTGGCAATCATCCCCATATACGTGTGTATGGAATCTTTGTAGTATATCTTTGTTTAGGCGATGCAACATTCTTTGGGACAGATGCAGTGGCGTCGACTTTTGATCTTCTTGACTTTATCACTTAAAGTGTCAACATGTTGTTGGAAGTTTGTAAGCAACAACAAACAACTTTGGCACACGTTGCTAGTAGCACCACACAAATGACGTGCAATCCCCTCCGTGTCAGGACCCTGTCTTCTCCCGTTAGACCGATCGGTTACTTTCTGATAATAAAATAACTCCATCATCCAAATAATCCATTAGTCCTCTGTTTTTTTTTAATCTAACTGCCGATGTTCCTTTTGACGAATCAACTTTCGGAGAGCAAGTGAGTATGATTAACGGCATTTTTCCTCCGATATTTTTTCGTGCTTGAGGTATTCCAAAGCATTACATCCACGAATCTTGTTGAGGCTCCCGAACAATGATGCACGTGGCCTTGCAATTTTGTCATCTGGTTTCCTCCGTGGTATTTGACAATGATCTCAGGCTCAAGAAAAATCACGATCTTGGTTCACGTGAATAGATGAAAAACTGCTCACCGCCTTTAATCAGGATTGGTGACTCTTCAGGCGTAATTGAAATTGGCCTTAGAGTATGATATGTTGTTTGTTGATGCCACATGCCGAGGTCTTGATGAATAATGCTTTAATAGATGGCTGAATAAATACCAAAGCATCGTCCTTTTTGTTGTAGATGAAAAATTCAGACTCTCCGTGATTTGGAAGCTAATAGAATATCCATAAAGCATCGACTTCCAATCGAACGATTATGGTCCCCCACCGAAGCGTGCCAAAAGTGTGTTGACACAAAATGTGACGCTGCCGTTTGCACACTTTTACTGCAAGTTTAAAAGCGTGGCTTCAATCGGGTGCCGGGTGCTTCGTGATCCGGGCGTGCGGTCCATTTGACACGAAAAGCCTGACAAGGGATAAAACGATTAAATGTCAAACCGGAACATGTCGGGTGAGACGAGGCGATTCGTATATATCGACCTCGAAGCCACTTTACAGCGACATACTGACTATAGGAAGGCATGCGCCAACAAGTTTATAAATCATTGACTAATCGTAGGATGGACATACGTAAAGATCTGATTGCGAATGCATATGCATGGGAAGACATGTTTGAACAAGTGAAATTGATTATCGTTAATGCATATCCAAGCTCGACAATCCGGCCGAGTTGGGGTCCATGAAGAAGGAGCGTGTAGATAAACACGATTAAGCCAATCTAAAACACTGCAAATGCCTAGCATACGACACCTAGTTTCGTCAAAAACTTAAGCGTGATTAACATACATGAACCCACAACATGTGACAATCTAGATTAAAATAATTCAGCCATTACGAGCATGTTATCTATTTGCAAAGGTATTATGAAAAGTAATGATCATTGAAGCTCGAATAAAACCATAGAAGAGGGGCGAACAATATCAATCTAGATTGGGCAAAAGTGTGTTACAAATATATAAAATATTTAAAACATGCAACACAGGATAACTTGATGAATCTATTTAGATTTTGCCGTAATCTAATAGAGCCGATAAGCATCTTGCTTCCACTAAGCATATTGAGCAAGCGCTTTGCCTTACGGTATCTACTCATAAACAAAGTATAAGCAAAGACTTCTTGATTGTCAAGCAAAGATCCGCCGCATACGATCATTGAAAACAAACAAGACTACTTGCATCACGTCTAAATCCACCGCATGATACTAAACATGATAACAAGGTTGCCGGAACTTACGGAGGTCGACGGATCGATGACTCCTCTCGAAGAACTCGGCGACACGACAAAAGGACTCGAGTTGCACGCACGGGGCGGTTGTATTGATTTGGTTGTGAACGCCTATTACAATGGTCGAGGGTCAATATTTATACCCTAGGCGAAACACGAGTCCTAAAGACTACGATTTACAAAGGAACTCTTAAACAAACTTGGAAACTACGATTCCTTGCCCCAAACTCTCGAGTCCTTTATTATTACAACTTTCATCTTTTCGATCGGCTTTGCTTGCCATCTTACGCTTTCCGAATGGAGTCACCACCTTCCGGAATAACCGACCGCACAAGCATTTAGCCGACCCGCTCGTTTGTTTGCCGAATGTCCTTCTTCCCACATGCGGACCCCATCATCTTCCAAAGTCGACCAAAATCCGGTGTTAACACCATGCAAGCAATGTATTCTCGAGAGTCCCGTGCAAACACAACTTCCCTTTTCTTGACCGGTAGATCTTGGAAATCTTCTCCACGGTGGCTGGTAACATGTACGTATATATTTGCTTGGGCGCATCTTTATTGGCTTGCATCTTCACTAATCACTACATCGGCAACTGGGGATCGTATTATTTCCTTCATGCATGGACTCTTTCTTTAATCAAGAAGCTTCACGTCTCCATCCAAAGATATATTTGATTTATTTCCTTATGCATGGCCAAACAACTATTAAAATATCCCTTCCTCGTTAAGCGATCTTAATCTTCTTTGGCATCCATGTCAAGCATAGCTCGTATATAACACTTGGCCTCTCATCCTTTTCCATTTGCTTTTTTGCGGTTGCCCAATAATGCATCACGTATATGTAACAAACAAGATGGTAGGCACATCGAGGCTGCAAATTTGTTTGACCTTTTGCTGCTCCCCATTAATTTCTGAGCATGAATGACTCCATCGTATATATCTCATCGGCTTTCGAGTCATGGTCATTATCGGAGATTTTCTTCTTTTACGTTACCAGCCGCTTTCTTCCCAATTACCAAATTTTGATGTCAACAGCTTACAATGCTAAACTCACGGAAGGTGAGAGTTCTCTTGATGTGTTGAATTTTTCCACCAATCATGCTATGATAGAGCAAATTTTAGTGAAGTCTTCGCTTGATTTACCTTTGTCACAAGATGATTTTCTTGATGTTTCTTATGACGAAGATGACTTGCATGATGATATTTATGTTATACCCATGCAATCATTAAAAAATGATCATGCTATATGTGTGCTGAAATCGAACACTTGTGCTGAAAATAGACTTGTTATTTATAATGCTAGTGAAGTTGATAAGCTAAAATTGTTGTCTTCTTTAAATACTTTAGGTTATATTGAATTTGATGTTCCATGTAATCTTAGTTTTTTTTAGGAGAAACTTTATGCATATGCTGATTTGCCATAGTTCTCTAGACATACATATCATGTTTTTGGTAAATATAACAACCAAGGGCAATATTTGATACAACGAGTTTATATTTATATAAATCTGAATTCTCCTTTTGTTGTGCAAAGTAATGATCAACTAGAGGACAGTAAAATCAACACTTTCATTATGCCATATTCTTCTAGTTTTGCTTTTCGAACACAAGTGGAATCTAAAGAAAGGGAGCATATGTTTTTTTGTTAGTACTAATCTTTTGCAGGATAGTATTGGCAAAGATCGTGTGTATTTCAATCGAGCAGACTACATGTCTGTAGGACAAGACATGCTACAAACCTAGACATGTGGTCATATTCTTTCTCACAATATTATCCATTCCCATTATTTTGGAAACCTTGTTTGTCCTCATGTTGTGCAGGATCGACTTCAAACAAAATCGACGCCGAGGACGGCTTTTCGTCAAGAAATGGAGGATGATGAGGACATGACCTCCATACATATGACCATGCTTGGAGAACCATATGGAGACCAAGGAGATCAGCAAGGGTGTCCTAAGCGAGAAGGAGGCCCAAAGCTCATCCGGTTCGAGTCACCAAGGTGGAGGCCCAAATCAAGTTCGAGTCCATCTCGGCCTCTAGAACCAGTCTGCATTAAATTGGTCACCCATGATGCATCCGGACTCCGTTTTCGACGATCCACATATGGATGGAAAACTAATTTAATAAGGAAGACAATCCAAGTGGTCTCACATCAAAAGCTATTCGGAATCAACAAGAATCGTGGTCACAAGTCAGCACCCAGAATCTGCTAGGGTGCTACAACACCGTAATTTGGTCCGTTGGATCGTGTATTGTGTTTGGGCCTATTAGGGGGCGTGTCCAGGGGGGTGATGCCGAAGACTCTATATTTATTAGCCGTCTCTCTCCTTAGGGTTTGGGTTTTGTTTAGTTCTTGATTTCCTCGTGAAACAGACATCGTTTTGCTGCAACTGTCGTCGCCAAGGCCGCTTGCTGTGAAACAGGGCCCCAGTTCTTGATCTTGTTCGCTGTGGCGATTAGTCCTTTCAAATAAAGACTTGAACTCCTTCTTATTTTTATAAGCCTCATATTTATTTGCAATTTTAGATTGCGTTCATTCCATTCTTGCTTGTGTTCTCGATTCGCTTGCAGGAAAGCCTTCTCGGCGAGGTCAATCGCATTCGCGTGGTTGATAACCAACGGAGCAGTGGTGTAACGGTTGCAGGGGTCCGAATTAGTCTTGGTTCGAAGCCTAGATCGTGAATGTCGAGTCTCCACAAATCGACGCTATCATACCTTTCGAAAGATCAGGCCTAGTCTACATCACCAACCCTCGGGGGTCGGGCGAGGCCGAGCCCACGACCGCACCACCCATCGAGGTAGAGCCAACCCTTGGGGGTCAGACAAGGCAGGGTCCATGGCCTCGGTGGCTAGACGAGGCAGAGCCCGGCGAGAGGCGTAGTCACGCTCTTGACCGCATGAATGAATCAATGTTGATGGTCATTAGCTCCTCCTCTTCAGGTACCCTAGTATTGGTCCCCGACAAGAGCACTTGCACTTGATCATCTTCATCATCATTCACTTGCCTAGGCCTCAATTCACCAACATCCGTGTTCTTCATGGTATTTGAAAGTTGAATGCCTCTAACATCTTCCAAGTTCTTAATTTCTACTTGTGAACCCTTAGTTTCATCAAATTCAACATCATGAACTTTCTCAAGAGTACCACTATCCAAATTCCAAACTCTATATGCATTGCTAGTAGTTGAGTATCCAAGTAGAAATCCTTCATCACATTTCTTGTCAAACTTGCCCAATCTAGTGCCTTTATTCAAGATATAGCATTTGCAACCAAAGACCCAAAAATATGCAATGTTGGGCTTTCTACCATTCAAGAGCTCATACGGTGTCTTCTCTTTCAATGGGTGACAATAGAGGCGGTTGCTACAATAGCAAGCCGTGTTGATAGCTTTGGCCCAAAAAGATTGACTCACATTGTATTCACTAAGCATAGAGCTTTCCATATCATTGAGTGTCAAATTTTTCCTCTCAACAAGGCCATTTGATTGTGGAGTGTACTTGGCCGAGAATTAATGTCTAATTCCAAATTCATCACACAACTCATCAATTCTAGTGGTCTTCAACTCACTACCATTATTACTTCTAACTCTCTTGATGGTTGTTTCAAACTCATTGTGAATGCCCTTGACAAATGATTTGAATGTTGCAAACACATCACTTTTGTCCACTAAAAAGAATACCCAAGTGTATCTAGTGTAATCATCCACTATCACAAAGCCATATTTGTTGCCACCAATGCTAGTGTATTATGTTGGCCCAAACAAATCCATGTGCAATAACTCAAATGCTTTACTAGTGCTCATCATGCTTTTCTTAGGATGGGTGTTTCCAACTTGTTTTTTGGCTTGACAAGAGCTACAAAGCTTATCCTTCTCAAACACAACATCTTTCAATCCTTTAACCAAGTCATGCTTAACTAATGTATTCAATTATGTCATTCCAACATGACTAAGCCTTCTATGCCATAACCAACCCATACTAGACTTAATGAACAAACATGTAGATAGTTGAGCTTCACTAGCATTGAAATCAACCAAGTATAGATTCTCATATCTAAAGCCCTTGAAGATCAAGTTAGAGCCATCTACACTTATGATCTATACATCATCTACCCTAAATATGCATTTGAATCTAAGATCACACAATTGAGCCACAGATAGCAAATTAAAGTTCAAGCTCTCTACTAGCAACACATTGGATATGCTCATGTCATTGGATATTGCAATCTTACCAAGCCCTTTGACCTTGCCTTTGCCATTGTCACCAAATGTGATACTTTCATAATCATCATTGCCATTGGTGTTGATTGAGTTGAACATTCTTCCATCACCGGTCATGTGTTGAGTGCACCCACTATCAAGAACCCAATGCCTTCCTGTGGCTTTATAATTGACCTACAAAAGAAGATCAATTATTTTTAGGTACCCAAACTTGCTTGGGTCCTTGAAGGTTAGTGACCAAGCCCTTTGGCACCCAAATGGCTTTCTTCTTAGAGCCCATCCATGGTTTACCAATGAACTTAGCCTTTACACCATTTGCACCCTTGGTAAGCATATAGAAAGAATCAAGCTTAATGGAGGATACATTAGTATTTTTGCTCTTGTTCTTGCACTCGTGCTCTTTATGACCAGCTTGCTTGCAACTAGTGCAAACCGACCATTGTTCTTCACAAAACTAGTCTTGTGAGGAGCAAAGGCCACCTTGCCTTTCTTAGGGATATAGCCCAATCCCTCTTTGTAGAGAGAAGCTCTTTGGCAACCCAAGCACATAAGCAAGCAGTCCTCACCACCATAGGCCTTAGCCAAGGTGTGAGTGAGCTTATTGACCTCCTTCTAGAGGGTCTCATTCTCAACCATTAGTGAGGCATCACAAGTGAAACCATCACTACTAGATGAGGTAGAAGTAGAAGTGCTACAAGAAGGGTTAGTGGGAGCAACAATAATAGGCATAGATAATGATTCATCAATTAGGTCACAAGTTAAGCCTATATTACAAGTCTTAACATGCTTCTTCTTATTTTGTTCATTAAGCAAAGAAGAATGAGATTTTTCAAGCTTCTTGTGAGCCTTGTCAAGCTTCTCAAGGGCTTCCTCTAGCCTCTCATGAGTTGCTTTAAGCTCATCAAGGGCTTGCTTAAGGGCTTTTACTTTCTTATTCAAGCTCTTGCATTCCCTTCTCTTAATGTCAAAGTGTTCTTTAGCATCTTCTAGCATGTCAAATAATTCATCTTTAGTGGGTTCATCATCATCACTATCACTATCATTTTCATTATCATGTTCCTCATCACTTCCATCATCATAAGTTTGTACCTTAGTGGCCTTAGCCATGAAGCATGATGGAGTGTCGAAGAGAGAAGGCTTCTCATTGATAGCAATAATTGCAAGTGCCTTCTTCTTGGTGGTCTTGTCATCATCACTATCATCATCATCACTTGAGGAAGCCTCACTATCCCAAGTGACCACATATGAACCACCCTTCTTCTTCTTGAAAGTCATTTTGTCCTTCTTCTCTTTCTTTTCCTTCTTGCCCTTCTCCTTGTTCTTCTTGTTGTCATCACTATTGTCGCTATTGTATGGGCATTGAGCAACAAGATGATCCTTGCTTCCACAAGTGAAGCACCTTCTTGACTCTTCCTTATTCTTGGATGAAGATTTCTTTCTTCTAGTATGGTTGCCCTTCTTCATCATAAACTTGCCAAATCTCTTGACAAAGAGAGCCATCTTCTCATCATCATCATGCCATGAACCATCATCTTCACTTGATGTATCTTACTTTGCCTTGCCCTTGGATGATGTGGCCTTGAATGCCACACTCTTCTTCTTGTCATCCTTCTTCTCATCTTTCTTCTCCTTCTTTTCTTCCTTCTCATTATCATCTCTATATGTGTCATCGGTCATTATATCTCCCAACACTTAGTTTAGTGTCATAGTGTCCAAACCGCTCCTTACTAGAATGGTGACCAATGTGCCAAATCTTGAAGGTAAGCATCTCAAGAACATGTGGGAGAAGTCCTTGTCCTTCACCTCTTCTCCGAGTGCTTTGAGATCATTGATAAGCACTTGAAGCCTATGAAATATCTCCGGCACACTCTCATCCTCCTTCATCTTGAAGCTTTCAAACTTCTCCTTAAGAATGTATGCCTTTGCACCCTTCATGGCTTGAGTGCCCTCAAACGATTCCTCCAACTTCTTCCATGCCTCATGAGCTCTCTCAATGTTTTTTATTTGCTCAAATGTTCTCTCATCCAAAGCATCATGGATGGCACTAAGAGCAATGTCATTATTTTGGAGTAGCATCTCTTCGGTGGCGGTGGGAGCCTCTTCATCATCAATCTCAATCTTGGTCTCCACCACCTTCCAAACCTTCCTATTGATTGACTTGATATAAGTTATCATCTTAGCCTTCCAATAGGGATAGTTTGAGCCATCAAATTGGGGTGGCTTCTTGGTGTTGTTGATTTGAGTCATTTTTATACCGAAGGTTGTTAAGCCTCAAATCACGGTGACCTCAGCTCCGATACTACTTGAAAGGTCCTAATAGATAGAGGGGGGTGAATAGCCTATTAAAACTTTCTACAACAACACTTAACAAACCGGTTAGACAAATATGAGGCGAAGTGAGTGTTGCGCTAGCCTACTAAAAATGCAAGCCACCTATCACAATTCTTGTTTATATAGTATATATCCACACAATGGCTATGTCACTACACTAAGTTAGTGTGCTCTCAAAGGCTAACTAAAGAGCCACACTAACCAAACTAACAAGCTCTCACGACTAGCTACACTAAAGAGCTTGACAACTAGTTTGCGGTAATATAAAGAGAGAGAGCAAGATAGTTATACCACCTAGTCGAGGAATGAACCAATCAATCACAAGATTGAATACCAATGAAGACCAATCACCTCGAAATCAAATGATGACAATGATTTTTACCGAGGTTTACTTGCTTGCCGGCAAGCTAGTCCTCGTTGTGGCGATTCACTCACTTGGCAGTTCACGCGCTAATTGGCATCACACACCGAACCCTTAATAGGGTGCCGCACAACCAACACAAGATGAGGATCACACAAGCCACGAGCAATTTACTAGAGTACCTTTTGGCTCTCCACCGGGGAAAGGTCAAGAACCCCTCACAATCACCACGATCGAAGCCAGAGACAATCACCAACCTCCTCTCGACGATCCTCACTGCTCCAAGCCATCTAGGTGGTGGCAACCACCAAGAGTGACAAGAGAATCCCACAGCGAAACACGAACACCAAGTGCCTCTAGATGCAAACACTCAAGCAATGCACTTGGATTCACTCCCAATCTCACAAGATGATGAAACAATGATGGAGATGAGTGGGAGGGCTTTGGCTAAGCTCACAAGGTTGCTATGTCAATGTAAATGGCCAAGAGAGTGAGCTTGAACCGGCCATGGGGCTTAAATAGAGAGCCCCCATGAATAGAGCCATTCGCTCAATTATTGGGCTGACTGTAAGATGACCGGACGCACCGGTCATGTGCACCGGACGTGTCCGGTCGGTGACTGAATGCATCCGATCGCTGCCAGTTCACCATGTGTCCCATTCAAACGAAGTAGCCATTGCTGCCATGAGTACAACACTCAACTGTGACCGGACGCGTCCAGTGTGGAGTACCGGACGCAGGACGGGCAGCGTCCGGTCGAGTCCAGAGAGCTCCCCGAGTCGCTCTGGGCTGACTAGACGCGTCAAGCTACACCGGACTAGATGCAGGAGACTCAATATCTGGTCGAGTCCAAAGAGCTCCCAGAGCCGCTCTAGGCCGATCGGATGCATCCGGTCACACGGTACCGGACGCTCCCAGAGTCTGATCAATTATAGCACTAATACCCGAGAGTTGCTGGTTCACACCAGACGCGTCTGGTGTGGCGACCGGATGCGTCCAATCGCTTCTCTGCAAACCTAAACCGAGCTAACTCACATTGACGGAGACAACGACGAAACTTCTTCTAGGTGTCGATCGCTCCAGCGAGCGAGTTTGGTCATTAATTCTGGACACGTCTGGTCGCCATACCGGACGTGTCCGATCACTCTGTGATCAGCGCGACTAACTCCTTTTCAACTCTATCTTCTTCACCCTTGCTCAAATGTGCCGACCACCAAGTGTATCACCTTGTGCACATGTGTTAGCATATTTTCACAAATATTTTCAAGGGTGTTAGCACTCCACTAGATCCTAAATACAAATGCAATGAGTTAGAGCATCTAGTGGCACTTTGATAACCGCATTTCGATATGAGTTTCACCCTCTTAATAGTACGGCTATCGAACCTAAATGTGATCACACTCACTAAGTGTCGTGATCACCGAAGCAAAAAGGCTCCTACCACTTATACCTTTGCCTTGAACCTTTTGTTTTTCTTTTACTTCTTTTCCAAGTCCAAGCACTTGATCATCACCATGGCAACACCATCATCATGTCATGATCTTCATTTGCTTCACCACTTGGAGTAGTGCTACCTATCTCATAATCACTTTGATAAACTAGGTTAGCACTTAGGGTTTCATCAATTCACCAAAACCAAACTAGAGCTTTCAGCTGCGCTCGGTGTCGTGCACGCATTTTAAAGTGAAGCAAAGGCGGCTGGTTACCTCGATTGAAACTCAACCAATTTTGCTGATCCATAGACCACACTACCAGCCATCTATCGAAGCAATCGTCACGACCATAGAGCAACCATAGAGGGAGATAAAAGGGTGCCAACATGGGCTCATCGCTGGAGTGCCGGTTCACGAACAGAGCACCAACAACGCGGTTACAACACGTTCTAAGGAGGTTTGGACAATTTTTATGAGAGCAACGTGACATCCAACACAACTTCGACCTACACCATGCTCATGTACTCACTTTGATGCAATCAACAATACCAAACACATGCCGCTAGTGTTTAAACATTTTAGTTTGAATTTAAATGTCAAAATAGCATTGTCTTACTACTTTTCCATACTTAGAAAAGTTAAGGATTTCAGTTGGGGCTAAGTAACCATTAACTCTTTTGTCACAATTTTTAATAGGTCTAAACCTTGTTAACTTCAACCAACAAATACTTCATGCAATAGTCCATACCTTATACTAACCCATAGGAGCAAAATATTTAAGCATCATTTAACTATTTTGCTCAATATAATTCACCAAAAATGGTATTTTAACAATAGTTCAAGTGTTTGCCGACTTAACGAAAAGAGCTTATATTAACGTCAAATTTGATTTTTGAGCTCCCAAGAGCACTAGTTAACACTATTTATTTTGATTTTTCTCAACCACAAAAGTGAGTCACATAGGATTTGCTTATCATTTCACGTGCGTTATAAATTTTAAAAACTCAAAAACTTGTTTGGCAAATCCCTCTCAGACCAAAATCTTGGTGCTAAGCTAGCTCGTAACACCAGGGGTGTTACACTGACATACGCTGATGTAAGCCTCACGCGCGAGCCGCAGCGAGGACCGAACGTCGGGTGTGTCAGGTCACCTCTGGCCGAATGCGTCTGGTCAATGAAAATGCGCTTTGGAACCTTTCTGTAAATGACCAAACTCTGCTTCGTGGCGCGTCAGGTCGATCGCTTGAGCAGCGCGTCTGGTCCTAACTAAAGTGTTCGCGCGATTAGGAGATAGTCGTTGAGATCCAGCGGCTGAGATTCAAAGGACGACACATGGACAGCCGAGGGCGACCGGACTCTGACCGACCGAACGCAGGGGTGCATCCGGTCAGGGCCTGAGGCTCCAATGGCTCTCTGAGTCTTGGGGCCTCTATAAATAGAAGTGCTTCACCTTGGGCTCACTGTAACACCTCGGGTGTTTAAATACTAAAACTGCCATGTCATCATATGCATTGCAAGGCATTTGGTCATATTGCAAACTTTGATATGCATTCACTAAAACAAGTTTACATTTATGTTATGAGTGTTGCCTTGTATGGTTTGAATTAAGTTTAAACTTTGGTTTAGATTTGAAGTTTCGAAAACCCTGATTTCCAGCGATTAGTTTTAACCCAAAAAACCTATTTCAAAAACGAAGTACATTTTGGGATTGAGCCTTAAAGCAAAAATGTAGAGTTTGTTGAGTTGTACAAAGTTTGTTTTTGGAGTTTTCAAAGTTGTTTAGAAAAATTTGAAGTAATTTGAAAAGGCGAAATGTACTTAAAGTGTCCCCTTTTGAATTCAAATTTGCATTTCAAAATGTAGACCGAATTTGTGTATGGTTATAAAAGCAAAGTTGTAGAACTTTGAATTTTGAACAACTTTTGTTTTTGGAGATTTTTGAGTTGTTATGTAAATTTGGGAGTAATTTGTGAAATTTGGCGAATGGCATTTCTGTAAATTCTCTGAACAATGTTCGCCGCTTAAGCTACACCGCCAACGTTCCTTCTTCGGCGTTCCAGGCATGCATGTGGCTGCCCTTGGCTTCACGCTGGCATGGAGACGGCCGTGACGTGTCTTCCTCTTACTTCCTTGGCCGCCCTATAAAGCTCAGACATCATCGCCGTTCTTCCTTCCTTTTTTCTGTTTTCCCGACACCACCGCCGCTACTCCGGTGAGCCCGCATCGTCGCCGTAGTGCTCCACCGTCGCAGCCAAGCCAGTTCAGCTCCGTCTCCTTCTTGCACATCCATTTAGCCAGCTTGGGTCGCCTGATTCCGCCGGGAACCCGCTATGCGAACCTTTCTTCCTCGCGGTCGGTAGAGTCACCGGTGATCCCGTTTCACCGCGGCCAACGCTCTCCAGTGAGTCTTGGCTCTTGCTCAGTGTACCTACAGCTTCGTATTGGTGCCATGGTGCTTAATACCTCATTGCTTGGTCGATTTGTCCACCACAATCACCGGTTCACCGCCGTCGTCGTTGTTTTCGCCACCGTGACCGCTGTGAACGCCGCCCCACTTCGTCGTTGCTGCTCGGCCTTAATTCTTGCTCGAGTGTGTTCATGGTGAGATGCTAAACCTTTCTGTTCCCTTTGTTTAACTGCTACCGAGCTCTTGTCGCCAGTGTAGCATAGCCATGCCACCGCATCCGCCATGGTCGGCGTCAGGCTTGTTTCGTGTCGTAATTAATCTCCGTAGTGCCACAAATCGATGCGCCTAGTGAAAGTGAACGTTTTGGTACCTTAGCCGTCGCCGTTGGACTCACCATCGGCGAGGAAGCGTCGGTCAGCGCCGTTGCCGTCATGGTCAACGTGGGAGGTTGAAGATGACAAGTGGGACCCGGGTGTCAGTGACTGTGTAGTTCCAAATGGATTTTCTCTATTTTCAGGAATGAATGAATAGTGTTTGTTTTTGTTATTTTTGTGTAGATTTATTTAGAGCTCCAAAATTTATGAAAATTTTTGTGTGACTTCTCTGTGATGTATATTATTTAGGTAAAATATGAAATATTGTTTTTAAGTACTTTTTGAATGTGATAAAAATTGCTCAATTAATTAATAAATGAGTTTCCATGATTTTTCTAGGCTTATTTATTTATCCACAAATTATGAAAATTGTTTTTCCACTTAGTTATCATGTGATGAACATTTACAAAAATTTTGAGGTCAATTGGAACAAGTTGATTTATTTCATAATTCTTAATTAAATAATTAATTCATAAAAGCAAATAGTAACCTTTAATGATTTAGTTTTTGAGTGAATTTTTGATTGAGTGATGTCCTTGGGTCATTATTTGGTAATGATCTTTGGCAATTGATGTTAGTGTTATGAAAATGGTTTAGTTAGTTTGACTTGTAACTGTACCGCGAAGGAAAGTTGTATTCAAGTTATTACTTTTGCATCCATCGTCAAGCATCATGTCTCATATCTCGCATCATGTTAAACATGACATTGTACTACGTGTAGTGAATGAAGGTGAGCACGTGGTAGTTAATCAAGTAGTTGAGGAGGTTGATCCGTCTGTGGAGGTTGGATTTGATATCGGTGGAACGACTCCCGAACCGGACTTTTTCGTCAACGAAGGCAAGCCCCGGATGCATTTAAACCTACCTTATGTCTTACAAATTGATTTCGCTTTTGCTTTTCTTTACTGCATTAAGTGATTAAGAGTTAAGTGAAAACCTAATTGATGCATTACCAACCTTATTTTTCCCATATCTACCTTGTTACCAGTTTTAATTCGTATATGCCTAGTTATGCTTAGCTATGCTTAGAACGATGAAAGTCAGGTGATTACCTGTCACCTGCGAATTTTTAAATGGAACTTTAGTTACTTATGTTATCATGTGATATGAGCATGTGGAGTAATAAATGTAGATTGGGCGGACTCGGTGTGTGTGAGCCACAAGACATGGAGGTCTTGTGAGCGGGTTCTTTCCGCCTGTGTCGATTAAGGTCCGTCCGTTGTTGAACTGTGTGAGATAAGATTTTGTAGTACTAACCACATACTCCGGTAAGCCTTAACTTGGCGATTCTATTACGAGAATGGCTACTCGCGCACTGGGAGTTGAGAGATGGCGGGAATAGCGTGTACCCATGTGGAAATGGGCTGGATTGGTGGAGTACTGTATCCTCGGGATGGCGCGGACCCATTTTTGTTTTAGAGGACCTGAGGGTAGGTTGGTATATGGAGGTCGGGGACTTGCATATGTCGTGTGGTCTGGAATTCCCAGCTGGGTTATAATCGGTTCGAATCGTCGTTGCTCCTCGGTTATGGAGACTCAACTCTCTGTTCATCATCGTAGTTTAAATAACTAGAACTTGAGGATGGTTTGAGAAAGTGTTGGATATGAAGTTTCATGATCTTAATGCGGATCGTGTCAGCTTTGGATACGATCTTAAGAAGTTTTAAATGTTGATATAAAGAATTTTGTTAAAAAGGTTTTACGCAAAAGAACTTTGATTATTGCTAAAGCCATACCTTGAATCCCCTGAGTCTGCATTCCTGCGTTCTATTAATTCTTACTTCGGTTAAGTCTTGTTGAGTACTTTTGTACTCAGGGTTCGTTGACCCTTGTTGCAAGTGAGGCTCATGAGCAGATCTATTTTGGATCATGCTGCATGACTGTTGTTCGGTGCGATGACGATAAGTAAATGTGTGGCCCTTGGGCAGGGTAACTTATTTGTGTGTTCTGTAATATGTTATAATGCCACTCCACTACTTTGGTTTGTATTTTTTTATCGAGCTTAGTTGTATGGTTTAAAACAAATGGTTTATAAACTATGTTATTGTAAGACTTCCGCTGATTTACTCTAGTGTAGATATTTGAATAAATGTTGTAATACTGCAATGACTCTGTAATGTGATCCTGCTCAGAAATCGTGGATGATTCGGGGTTCTCCGAGGACACCCGACAGTCTTTCTAAGTTACCAGGAACATATGCATAGTTGTCAAAGGTCGTCGGACAGTGACAGGTGCATGTGGGCCCTATAATTTAGGAGGTTCTGCCACACTCACCCTCTTGCACATTTTCATTAGTGATACATCCTTGTGAGCCTAAGCAAACACCTTCCCCTTATCTTCATCATTGATTAATCATCATAGTGAGATTGGAAGTGATTCCTAGTGTATTTGCTTGAGTGATTGCATTTAGTGGCACTTGGGGATCGTTGTAGCTGCAGACTTCTTGTTACTCTTGGTGTTTGCGGCACCTAGACGGCTTGGAGCAGCGGAGGAGCATTGGCACGAGTTGGTGATTGTTCATGGCCATCTCTCGGTGATTGTGAGGGGTCTTGTACCTTCCCCGGCAGAGCGTCGAAAGGTAACTCTAGTAAATTACTCGTGTCATTGAGTTACCTCACTTATGGGTAGGTTCTTGTGGCGCCCATTTGTTGGGCTAGGTTTGTGAAACACCTATTAGCTGCCGAACCATGAAGCGTTGGTCGACACAATGGGGACTAGCGTGCCGGCAAGCACATGAACCTCGGGAGAAAAATCTTGTGTCTATTTTGATTGGCATTCCCCCGGTGCTTGATTGGTATTCACATTGATTGGTTCATCACTCTTGCCATGGCGGTATAATCACTCTACTCTCTTTTGTATTTACTTTCTTGCCTAGTGTCTAGCTCTTTAGTGTAGCTAGTTGTGAGAGCTTGTTAGTTTGGTTAGTGTGGCTCTTTAGTTAGTTTTTGAGAGCACACTAGCTTAGAGAGTAATGACATAGGCTCTTGTGTGCTTAGTGATCATAGAAACTAGAATTGTTGTGTAGGTGGCTTCAAACCCTTGTAAAGCTAGAGTAAAATTGTTTTACGCCATTTAGTGTGCTAACCAATTGCTCTAGTGCTTTTGTAGAGATTTTTATTCACCCCCTCTAGCCATTTAGGACCTTTCACCACCAGCTGGCTCCTCAGGCCTCAGTGAATCTCTGAATCCAGTATTCCAATGGACTCTGCGATTGGTGTCGCCTTGTGGGGATTTTGGGGATTTAGAATTTTTGGTGAATCAGTGAATGGTGAACGAGTGATGGATGGAAGAGCAGATGAAGCCGTCTGGGATGAGATTTTTAGAAATCTTGTTCGTGAGAAAATTAAGATGAAGTTTCAATCCATGAAAAATCGGAAGCCTACTATCCATGGAAAATTCTCCTTATGTGCTTTTCATGTGAGGTATTCATCTTTAATCCTGGTCTATACCATTTGTTTGTTGAATTACCGATTATAATATAATTGTTGTCTAAATTAATATAAATATGGCATACATATATGGCTAGACAAATATATATATATATGGTGATTCGCCCTACCTCATATTTTCGGCCTAGCATGTGTGCCTACACGTGCATTGATTCATTGTATTTCAGTTTAAGAGAGCATGGAGGCTTCCAGAGAATTTTTATGGATACAGTTTCAAGTTGTGTGCTTTTACGGTCTGTTTTTAACCGAGCTAAAAAAAAGAGATGCATCATGTACTGAAAAAAAAACGAGGAAACAAAATCAGGTGCGACATGCGAGCTCTCAATCAATTTTGTCTTAATCAGACTATTATTAGAGAAAGTATTATTTCAGTAAGCTGGGCCCACAGTGCCGTCGCGCTGTACAACCATTCCACCTCCAAAGGTGTAGAGGATGAGAGATCCGACGCCGTTATTGTCAAATGACAACCTAGCGCCGCCCACGCCACTCGCCCAGGCCTGCGCTCTACCGTAGGCCGAGCTAGGGATGCCTCGCCGGGGCACCGGCCATCCACGCCACACTAGGGGCCTAGGCCGCTTTGCCACGGCCGGCGTTGGGGGCGTTCCTCCACGCCATGATTGGGGTCGGGCCTCCACGCCGCAATGGGAGCCGTAGCCTCCTCATTGCCACATGGATGCTTGTTGCCGGAGAAGAGAGAGAGAGGAATGTAATGGGGGCAAGCCGAGCTAGGAGCTTCCGCTGCCATTGTCGTGCGCTGCTGCTTTCTATAAATCATTTTTGTAGCAGTGCTTATGGAGTCTGCGGCGTGCACATGCCATGCATTAACATCACCTGGAGATGAAGCAGGTGTGCATCAACTACAAGGACGACTTAACTGGTGGTGTTTGCTTTGATGAAATTTATCATCGTAGGTGTATATAAAAATCGGTGGCGTCGTGAAACGCACGGGCATTTATCTAGTGAAATCTGAAAAGCATGGGTTCCGATGCACTCCGGCTTGGAAACCAAATGACCACCTCCATGCGGGAATAAAATTGAGAAAATTCCTTATCGGAAAAAAAACTCCTCTCCCCTATTTAGCACTCATCAAACTTTAAATTTTTCCTATTACTGTTTCAAAAAAAAATCTTACCTATTTGTCCAAGCTTCAATTTTTTCTTCCCTATCTAACACTACCGTGTGTTTGGGCAGCTAACAATGTTAATTTAAATGTAAAAGGATGATTTTGCCCCTCCTTCCATTTCCAGTCATCATCAGGCTGTGTCGTTGCCTCTGCTGCTCCCACCGTCCTCTGCTTTGTCGTCCACATCGTTACCAGGCTTGCTATCAGCGCCGACGTCGCTCGGCATGCCCACCCCACCGATCTCCGCCGACTCTGCCTCTACTTCTGCCCCACGTCGTGGTCGCAAGCAGACGATGAAAGCTAAGCACCTAAGTCCAACCGCGGGGCGCGACTCGCACGTCTCCATTCCACGGCCCCAGCGCCCTTGGCTTGGTTCGGAGACACAAACATGCACAGGCCCAGCCCCCAAGTTTCTTCTCCTTCTTCTTGATCGAGCAACCAACCAAACAACAACACCGAGCTCACTCCAAGCTCAATCTATCTGACATGCCGCGTCGGCCGCTTTGTCTAGGTCGAGCACCTCATCGTCCACCCTAGCCGCGCTGGGCGCTCTCGCGGTAGCCGCCCCTGGCTGTGCTGCGTCGGCCACGCGCGCGACTCCCGCAACGGCCGTGCTGGCCTCACACGGGGAGCCCCCCACCCACCAACCCACCTGTTGATGGTCACTAAACACCTATTTTAACCATCAACAATGCCAACATTCCAAAGGAAAATCAACATGAAATGCAAAGATTTGGTTTATTACTAACGGAATTCCACTTGTACATGAAGTTTATTTGAATGCAGGAAAAACAGTGAAAATGGTGCAAAAATAGGTAGCATGGAGGCAGCAGGACGTGGCAGGGGCCTCTGGGCCCACACTGCCACGCTGGCCGGTGGCCATGTGGCGCTGCCCGGCGCCACCCTGTCCCCATCCACGTCACCGATCCGTGGGATGGCTCCTACACTGTCTCACAAGCGTTCATTTCATGTCGGTTCAAGCGATGGACGAGATTTGTTCACCATGGATTCATGGGCCCATTGTCATTCACTTGGAGGCCATCAACCGACTTTGGAACTGCCATTTGGACCAAATCTTCGCACGTGCTGGCAAGGGAACCGACTTTGGGGGCCAACCAAGACCCAACGATGCAATGGCGGTGCATCGTAGGGCCGGCCGACGCCCTCACCACGCCGCCCGGCGCCCAAGGCACCTCCACCGCCTCTCCACTACCTACAAATACCCCCTAGCTCCTTAGTGATATAAATACAGGTGTTCTCCACAGTTGTAAAGCGTCCCAAGTAGTGTCATTCTCTCTACTCCTAAGTTTAGGTTAGTAGTGAGAGTGAGAGCGAACAAGTGAAGAGCTAGGAGCTTGGAGAAGTCTACTGGAGTCTCTCTGTAAGCTCTTGTAAGCTACTTTTGCTTTCTATATAATTGCTTTAGTACTTGTCTTATTTTCATCATTTACTTTCTTGCATTAGAGTAAAGTAGTGTTGTGAATATTTCGATCATTTCTTGTTTAGTTAGTAAGCTTCCGATATACGGGATCCTCGTCACTAGTTGGTGTTCTGATCTTAGCGCAAGGTTAGAGTAGTATCACTTAGTATAAGCGTGGTGCTTAGACTATAGGGTACCTTGGGTTGTGGCTAATTCTCCGGATAGATTGTGGTAAGTGGCATGTGATGACAGCCCTGTCCATCCCCTGTATTTCATTACGTTGGAATTAGTTATTAAATAATAGGGCTCGTGGTGCTTTGTGCCTAATCAACCTTAAGGTGAGTTTAGGGTAGGTACGCCCTGAAGTATATTTATTGCTTATCTTGCTAGACAATTGATAGGTTGAATTGATTAAGATAGTAGTTAATTTATCTTCACCTACTCCGTGACCATAGTTGTGTCTTTTGTTTTCTAGTTTTTAGTTAGTTTTATTTACTTGCATTTGTTTCATTACATTCGTGCCTAGGTAATTCACTAGAAATTAATTAATCATTTGTTTGAGTCATACTACGTCTTCTCTATGAAAATAAATACAATACTTGGTATACTTCCAAGTGAAGTGCTACATCGATATATTCTGTTCGCTAGCGAGAATTAGTTCAATAGTCATAAGAAATATCACCACCACTCGGCCGCGCACGACTCCCACCCCACTAGCGCCAGCCTCCGAGACGCCACCACCCAGGTCTCGTGGTTGGGAGGAAGAGCCTGAGTTCCTACGGGAAAGCCCTCTGCCTGTGTAATGAGCCAGGGGCATGTTAGTATTTTTACCACATGTCAAATTACGGTACAGTATGTCCAAAGTGGCGGTAGTGTCAGTTTGGGAACAAAAATTTCAAACAGTGCCAAATAAGTAAGATTTGAAGTTTAGATGCTAAATAGGGTTTAGGAAGTTTTTCAGTGTCAGTAAAGGAATTTTCAATAAAATTCAATGGACCTGGGTCCAAACCCGCTTCCGTACGCCCCCAGCATGGATGGCTGCCGCGTGTCGTTTTAAGAAATGGAACGTCACCGAAATCTCCGTAGCACCAGGTGGTCACACGTTCGTGGAGATTTGCTCCAACCACCTTAAGCTAAGGGATTTCCTCCCCATGACACGTGTAAGTCATCAAGACTAAGGGCACATGCGACACGATTTGGACACAAGGTCTATTGAATTTTATTCCTCCATGCGACCATCTCCCTGGATGAGGCGACACAGTATCCGGTGAGGATACCAAACACACCTAGCAGGCCAGTGTGCACGTCGTTAGTCAAGTAATAAGCACCCCAAGGCCCTAGCCGTCCATCATGGATCCCACGGTCCTCGCCAGCCTGATGGAAGATTAAAAGGCAAGTGAGACATCCTGAAAGAATATGAATAAGTGAATATATGAAATCGGTTTTCAAGGGTTTTTTTTCTTCTTTTTACAATGCTAGCAAATATGTTTGTGCGTTGCAACACAAAGCCACATTATGGATCCCACGGTCCTCGCTGGCCTGACGTTAATGTGTCTTATTTTTCTTTAAAGACTTTCGAAAAACTTTTTGAATTGTAAAGTGTTAAATGCATGAAGGGTCTTTGAACTTATCAACTGATGTCACTTAGCTTCACAAACTTTGGAAATGTATTTTTGGCTTATTAAACTTGTTAAATGGTACACCACATGTCTCTAAGCTTATTAAATTGTGCATCACACGTTTCTAAACTTATTGAATTGTGCACCACGGATCCATTTTTAAGACCATACCAACTACGGTTGCAAACGGCGCGGTTACGGGTGGTCCGTCCCGCGTCCGCATGCGCGGGTGGTCTGTCCCGCGTCCGCATGCGCCGCCTGCTCCAGAGCTGAACCAGTGATATTTTCAGAAGCAAAAAACTGAACTAGCGGGGATCGAGCCATAGCTCGAGTGGCAAACGCTGCAGGTGGTGCAGCGGCCGGTCGTGGGTTCGAGCTCTGCTCAACTCACGATCCCCACCGGGGGTTTTCCCATATTGGCCCCGTTCACTAGTCTGAACTTTGGCTGAAAAACACTGTTTCGACTGAATTGTTGTGAGAGAAAAACACTGTTCCGGCTGAAAAAACAAGCCGAACAAGCCAAACTTTAAGACAAGCGAACGGGGCCATTTAACAAGTGCAGCCTCTCTCGCGTGGAGCTACAAAGGGATTGCGGCGCGCCCGTCGCCTACGGAGCCTTGGATGGTTTCGGTAATCTCCTCAAGGACACGATCTTGAAATCTAGGTGTAGTTGTAGGGTCTGTTTGTGTTCATGATGTGTGTGTGAGTGTGTGTGGTGTTGGTGTGTGTCTGTTCATGAACAGATACTACAGTTGTACCTAGATAAGAGGCGGGAAAAAAACCGAACTAGCTAGCCAGTGGAAGCACGACCAGTGTGTACACGGCGACGGAGCGCTCTCATGTCGCGGTGGCGTTCAGCGCACGGCAATGTAGTGTTTATTTGTGGCGGTGGCAACCTCACCATCCTCAAAAGTTACAGCACGCGACGTCTGGAACTACCCGCCTCGGCGGCTTCGCCACGATAACCGCAGGCTGCTCCGTGGTCGACCCCTGGGCCGCCGTCATCTGCGGGTTCGTGTCGGCGTCGGTGCTCATCGGGCTCAACGCGTTGGCCGCGAGGCTCCGGTTTGATGACCCGCTAGAGCCTGGAGGCCGCGCAGCTACACGGCGGTGCGGTGTGTGGGGAGTCCTCTTCACGGGGCTGTTCGCCAGCGGGGATGAAGGCTGGCTGCAGCGACGCTCCGTGCAGACCCCAATCATATGTTGACACATCATCCCACAACAGCATGGCTCGATTGGCGCATCGGCTTGCTCCCTGGCTCCACATTCGGCTTGGCTCATCCGATAGACAAGAAAGCCCATTAGTGCTGCAAATAAGAATGGCAACGGATCGGGTTCGGGGCGGATATCCGTGGGTTTCGCGTCCGCGGTTTTCGATTTCGGTTCCTGGTTTTCGCCCATGGATTTACGGGTTCGGATACCCGAAATACCACGGTTTTGGGGCGAATCCTGAATTTCATCCGTGGAGCTCCATTCGGGGCCCCAAAAAATTGAGCCCACTAGAAGCCCAACTAAGAACCCTATTATATAAGCCTGAACCAACCCTCAATCCCTCATCCGCACCTGTGCCAGAGCCCCTCACGGTGAGGAGATCACGCCGCATGGCGAGAATAGAGGCGGCGAGCAAGAGACGCTCAAGACCCACTGACGCCCTGACAGCGATCTTGCTTGGCCTCGCCGATCGCATGACGGCGCGACCTCGCCGACCTTCCCGCGCCCGTCGCATGACCTCGCTCGGGCTTCCCCGCACCCGTGCTCATGTGACCTCTCTCTCTCTCGGCGGCCTGCGGCCTCCTCAGGCTGTTCTGCATCCATGGCAAAAGGCACACAACACGGGCGCACGCACGGTAGAGGTCCGGTCGAAGGTCTCGACGGGCGGCGCTACGCCTCGATGCCGGCTCGAGAGCGGCGGGGGCGGAGGAGGCGCGCTCTGGCGGAGGAGAGAGAGGGCGGCGGCGCTGGCGAATCCCTTCCCTAGATCTCGAATTTTCTGGGTTTCGAATTATCCGTCGGGTTTCGGGGATCCGCGGGTTTCGGTTTCGGGGATGGATTTTCACCCGAATTGGTGTTTTTGGGTGGTTTCGGGTTTTAGGTTCGGGTTTCGGTTTTGGGTGCCCAGACACTCCACCCGATCCGAACCCGTCCCGTTGCCATTCTTAGCCGCAAATGACACAGGAAAAGGCTGCGACCAACATCGTGACCAGTGGCGGATCCAAAGGGGGGGCTCCAGCCCCCCCTAATGTCTTGATTTCAAGCCTAATCACTGTAGCAAAAGCTTGATTTCACCATTAAATCTTCATGCAAATCAACATCTCTATTATTTTAGCCCCCCTTATCCCGCATCGTGCATCCGCCACTGATCGTGACTACGTGAGCGCCGCCAACGACGGCCGAGCGGTTGGAGTTGTGATGCGGGCGCTTTTCATCGTCGTATTTATGCGTAGGCATGCAATCACGGCGGCACACGTACTATGACGCCTCACGGCAAGCAAACCGGCCACCGTGGTGTGCTCTCTATAAAAAATTTTGGGTTTAAAGATAATGTTGAGGACAAGAGTACATGGAGGACGATCTAGCCTTGAGTGTTGCCGCTGATGACGCTGTGGCGCGAGAGGATATTGCAGACGCCGATGAATCTCCGAACACCATTAATGCAACACAGGTAGTAGATGTACTATTATTTATGCAATATTTTCATCATTGGTTACCACAAAAATGTCTCAACGTATCTTTTGGCTAGGAGAACATCCATACAGGCACTACACCTGTGGTGCTGTCCAACATCATGGAGTCAACGTCAACATTGCCCGCGACTACATCAGCTGTGCCCTTGCCGGAAGGCACGGCACCACAAGGAGTTGAGGTATGAAATGGCAATCTTTTTCTATGGTAGAATTTATCAAAAATGGATTCAGCATGGCTATGTGTTGACACAAAAATGTGGCGATGTGATCAACACACAGCAAGCCAGAAGATCTAAGCAGAACGAGACCAGAGATCTGCTTAGCTTCAACACAAAACCAGCCGATTCTGTAAACCCAACGACGTGCCAGTCAATTTGACCTGCAATTGACAAGGAGAGAAAAATTTATCAGTAATTTAAGGTGGAACATGTCGGTGTTGCTCCAGACAGTTCCAAATGTACGACTAGATAGCCGATTCAATAAGGCTATCGACTAAATAGTAAATATCCAGCGTATCCATGAAATGAAGATCTTTAAATCAAGGATTATCGGCTAATATTAAATGATAATGATATGAATCAAAATAATCGATGCTCATGTATCATAGCAAATTTATGGTGACTGATTAATCTAGACAAAAACAAGTATAATACATCCAAATACAAAAATCAGAAGATCTTTCCTTAAAATTCCAATATATATGACCAAATGATCAATTGATGTTATCAATCAATTACAGAGTTGATAATCAGCAAAAAAGTGATATGAGAAAACACTTTTTTGCAGCGATATGAGAAAACATCATCGGGAGATGGTGTGTGTGCTATTGTATGGCTATATAAGCCTTTTATCCCCTTTCTTAATGCAATGATACGCAGCTCTCCTGCGTATTCCAGAAAAAAAAATCAGCGGCTAAATAGAACATAATCAATATAAAGTGTGAGCCGGTAAATTTGATAAAAAGAGTATGACATGCAAACTATCGACTGTCTAATGTAAATGAATCCATAAACAATCTGGATCTAATCTATTATCATCAACAGTGAGGCTCGACCGAATCGATGCAGCTATGATAATGATAACAAACTAAAGCCGAAGAATTTATAAAACCATCTATATGTCGACAGATTCATAAAAACATGTTATATGCGTGAAGGTATAGGCAATCGGCTAAATAGCCGATGCAGGCATAGCAAACAAACAGAATACATATCTCGATCATGAATAAAACCACTAATCAATAATTTCTAATCCAAAGTCTTACCAGTGAGGTTCGATTGGATCGATGCAGCTATAGTAGTGTCAATAAATTAGATCTCATTAACTAGTGAGTTCATTCAAGATTGAAACGTGTCTTTGAATGCATACTATGTTCGATTGAAATAGAGATAAAACAACCAATCTAGCGGGATTAAGCCATCAATCATAAGATTTAAAGCGTGATCAGATTGGGAGACGACCAATTAAGATAATAATATGCCGATCTATCTCTATCTTAATCAGATGATTTGTTATAATTAATAAGATATTAATTATAACAAGATCGATAACCGGTGAATCAACCAAAAACAACAAGGAAAATCTTACTAATCTTAGCATATTCGATAATTGGTGATATTGTATTAAACAACAAGTTATTTAACACAAGATCGGTAACTTTTATCTATATTATGATTCGTAAGAGATTAATCAGCTGATGTAGCCTTACAAACAATAGTATGGATCGATAACTAACTTATATTATAGTTCGTAAAAGATCAATCAGTTGATGCAGCTTTACAAACACAATACAAGTTGTGACGGTACTCACAAGCAAACTGGAGGTCGATCAGTCGATGCAGCCCTGTTTGCTGAAGAACTCGCCGAGATCTACAATACTCCTACTCCTAATGCGATGGCGAAAGTCGAAAAGATTGTATTGATTGAGTGTTCGTGTCTTTGTACAATAACTACGGTCTAATATTTATATCCGAAACCTAAATATGAATCATACTCAAATATGACTCATTACAATTTTTGGAATAAAAGAAAACTTCATAACTTAACAGTAACTTGGACCCTAATTTTTTTTATTGGTAGAGTCCGACACATCTTCCCGACGACATTCAAGCATAGCCCATTGACGCCGTCTGCTGACGTCATCTATAGCCGATTCTGATATCGCATCCAAATCAGCTGATACCGATTCACATCTAATTGATTCCTTGATGACACAATCTTGAAAGCTTCGAGTTCCCGCGTTTCTCTTTCCAAATTTTGGTGTAAACACTATGTAACTATATCCATCCTATGGTACTACAGGCGGTTGATAAAATTGGGAAAACTTTGATCACTCCTAAGTCCTGAGGTTGGAATGACTTTCCAATCAGAGGACAAAACTTATGAGATGTACAACACATATGCCGGCAAGGTTGGATTTATCATTAGAAAAAGTTATATAAAGCGTAGAGAATATAAGACGATATGTCAGAAATATATAGTTTGAGTAGCCAAGGACATCGAGAAAATGAGTCATCACAGAAGGACAATACAAGAATAGGTTGCAATGCTCGTGTTCGGTTTACTGTCAGCAGAGAGGGGATATGGACAGTACAAAAGGTTGTACTTGATCACAATCATTATCTTGCTAGTCCAAATAAGTCACACAAGCTGAGGTCCCAGCGATGTATTATAGAGGCAGACAGAAAACTAATTGGCCAAATACGGGAAGCAGGGATGAAGCCAGCCCAAGTATATGAGTTCATGAAGGAGTTTTATGGAGGAGAAGACAAGGTGCCATTTTCTCAGATGGATAGCAATAATGAGATTAGTCGTGAGCGTAGAAAGTACTTAGAAGCTAATGATGCAGAAACATTGTTGGAATACTTGAAGAACAAGCAATTAGAGGATCCTTTATTTTTTTATGCTATTCCGATAAATAAGGAAGATGGTCGGATAGTAAATTTCTTTTGGACAGATGGTCAATCTATCATGGATTACAAGTGCTTTGGTGATGCTGTGTCATTTGACACAACTTTTCAGACTAATAAATTTGAGATGTCTTTTGCTCCGATCCTTGGAGCCAATCATCACAAGTGGACTGTAATTTTTGGGGCTGCACTTTTATATAGTGAAACTATTGAATCATTTGTTTGGCTCTTTGAAACCTTTATGGCGGCAATGTCTGGTAAGCATCCTAGCACAATATTCAATGATCAAGATGCAGCCATGGCAGGAGCAATTGCATTCGTATTCCCAAATACAAGCCATCGACTTTGTTTGTGGCATATTTGTCTAAATGCTGCTAAACATTTCGGGCATGTAATTCATGATTCAGATGCCAAGTTTCTAACTGATTTTAAGAGATGTGTGTATGAGGACAGGTCGGAGGCTTACTTCATTGAAAAGTGGAATGAATTGTTGAGGGAATACAAACTTGAGGATAACTCATGGATGCAAAACCTGTATAGTATACGGGCAAAGTGGGCTGCTGTATATCGTGACTCTTTTACGGCGGATATGAACTCAACTCAAAGAAGCGAAGGTATGAATAATGTCTTCAAGAAAAGGTTTCGTCGAAATCTCGGTCTCTCAGAACTACTTGTAGAACGCGAGAAGTCTTCGTCAAAATGAGTTGGACGATGACTTTAAGTCACGTGGCAAGATCCCAGTTACTTATATCCCAAATTTACCTATGCTGAGGACTGCAGCTGAATCATACACAAGGAGGATGTATTCAAAGTTTGAGGAAGAATTCAAAAAACAATTCACATTGTCTTGTAATTTAGTGCAGACTGAAGGGACAAACTTAACATTCATGGTTACATATATGCAGTCTGAACGCGGCGCGACAGTGGTATTTAATACCGCAGATTCCACCATCGCATGTTCTTGCAGAAAGTTTGAATCCATAGGTACGTGGACACATTTCAATTTGCAATATAGATTGTACTACATATGCTGAAAATATCATCATCTATATTTCATAGGTCTGTTGTACAAGCATGCACTCAGGGTCTTCAATATGAATGGAGTTTACAATTTGCCATCTCAATATATACTAAATAGGTGGACAAAATATGCAAAAAGAGGATTTTATATTGAGAAACAAGGAAGTAAGAAGGAAGATTTGAAAACACATGCTGCTCTTATCTCTCGAAATGCGACTTCTGTTGCATTGAAATGTTCAGTTTCAAAAGAACTCCTTGACGATTTCCGAAAAACTACAGAAAAGTTCGACTTAGAGGCAGATGTTCGTCTAAGGAAGCTGCAAGAAGAATCCAATGATGCTCCGCTAGTGGTGAATGAATGTGACAGTGACACTTTAAACGCTTCAATAAGTTTTAGAGTTCCCCAAGTGGTAAAAGGCCCAAAGAATTCACGCTACAAAAACGTGGTTGAAAAGAATTCAGAAAAGAAGAAGAAGAAAAACACTAATAAGAAAGGTACAGATCATCCATTCTATTTATTTTTCCCATTATGGCTACTTCTATAGTAATTCTTTTTTTCTTACTTACAGATCGGGCTACAGGAGAAGATCCCAAAAATGGTGCTGAAAAGAGAGATGAAAGTGATGATCCAAAGCAATTGATCGTAATACATGACTTGGGCTCATTATTTGTTTTTCATAATTTATTTACCTACTAGCAATTGTAATAAAAAAATTCATATTATGTACACAGGACCTTCATGCTGGTACCATTTCCAATAACACTGCAATGCCAATGTTTGCAAATGAAGTGCAAGGGCAATCTTCAACCATGGCTACTCTGTTTATCCAAGGCGGACAAGCTAATGCCACAATGCCGTTGTTTGCAAGTGATATGTACAGGTCATCTTCGAACATTTCAGCTCCTTTCTTCCAAGGTGGACTTACTGGTCTTCTGCTTGGAGTTGAACAAGATGCCACATTGTCCAAATCTGCTAGAAAGTTACACTTCAATGAATAATAGTCATTTTCGGTCACTGAATTGTATCATTTTACTTCCAGTTTGAATTAATAGCACTCTGTAAGACTTAGCTGCATTCTGTTTGAATGCAGTTTATTTTATTTTGGCATTCAAAAATTCAGTCATCAACGCTTTGGTCTTGTCAATGCAAATGTCTGAATTTCTACACTAAATGGAACATCTCGATGATTTGCTTGAGAAGATCCTCTCTGTTCGATATCAAATGTAGTAATATAAACTGAATACAAGGTCATTGCAGACAATGACCTGCTTATCCTTTTCTGCTAAGAAAAAAGAGCTTATCCATTTCAGGCTGTGGCATACAAACATTCAGAAATCAACGCTTTGCTATTGTCAACACAGATGTATTCAGGCACTCTGTTCGTTTTGCATTTCATATAACCTGCCTGTACTCTGGAGAACCATATGTCTCTCAAATAAAATAGCACAGTGTACATATTACATTTGGGGCCTGAGTTACAGTCACTACAAGCTCTCAGGTTGCAAAAAAAGGTTACAGTCATGAAACTACATTCCAATACAACCATATGCATAAGATTTTTATACAATTCCAGCTCCAACCCTTGTTCAGTTTTGACTGGGCAGAGGACGCCCCGGCACTTGATCACCGCGAACATGTATGTCCATAGTTTCAGTTGGTGTTTCAACAAATTGAGCCGTATTGGTGAGATGCACCTTTCTAATTCAGATAAGATAGCTTCCTGACTCCCTAGAAACAAAATGGAAAGCTCAGGCTGCTGCATCAAACAACGGCACGGTGATTAAAAAATTGGCAAAATGAATGTGACTTAGGACAACAGAATCGAAGCCTTTACATGTCAAGCACCAATAGCTGGGGCACCATCGGTCTGCTCGTAACATTCATCAGCACCATGGTCCATCCCGATGCGACTGCGGATCTGCGGCAAGCTCATGGAGGACCTGACCTACCTCATGTGGCTGGACGCTCGGGGTGCCAGCTTGTTGCAGCGTTCTCCGTGGGCCGGGGCCTGGAACCAAGGTAGGCGAAGGCAACGACGGCGATGATCGAGAGGGGCAGTGGCGGCGCTAGGGGACGGGGGAAGTGGATGCGGATGAAAGAGCACAGAGACGACGCGATGGGGATGAGGCTGGGCTGGTTTGGGTGAGCCGGAGCCGCACGGCCTGGGAGCCGATGCGCTGGGCGTCGAAGCCGTTCCTCGCTTGGCCGTGCGATCAAATTTCGGGACGCGTGGCTTCCATCGGCGCGGAGTCTGCACCGAGCGCGTCTGCACATCTAATCTTCTTCCGCGGGGCGGGCTGGCGGTGTGGCCCGCGCCACTTTAGGCCGTGTTTAGTTCCCCCGAATCGGCGCCGATCGATTCACGGTAGCTACTGTAGCTACAGTGTTGTTTTATTTTTATTTGATAATAATTGTCCAATCGTTGACTAATTAGGTTCAAAACATTCGTCTCGAAAAGTACAATCAAACTATGTAATTAGTTTACAGTGTCGTTTTGTTTTTATTTGGTAATAATTGTCCAATCGTTGACTAATTAGGCTCAAAACGTTCGTCTCATAAAATACAATCAAACTGTATAATTAGTTTTTTATTTCGTCAACATTTAGTGCTCCATGTACCGTAAGTTTGATGTGACAGAAAATCTTCTTTTTGTATAGTGTTAAAGTTGAGAATTTAGTACAACTAAACATGGCCTTAATAAGATTAGGTCCTGGAAATGTATAAGTGACATCTTCCACGATCTCGAAATTGACACCACTGCTCCTCTATCTAGGCCTTGTTTAGATTGAAAAAAAATTAAACCCGATAAATAGTAGCACTTTCGTCTTATTTGGTAAATATTGTCCAATCGTGGACCAACTAAGTTCAAAAGATTCATCTCGTGATTTCCAACTAAATTGTGCAATTAGTTTTTTTTTTTACCTATATTTAATGCTCCATACAAACGGCTAAAAATTGATGTGATGAAGAGAGAAGTGAAAAAACTTGGAATTTTGAGGTATCTAAACAAGGCCCTACTATTGATTTTAAATTGGCACAGTGGTCATCGTCGTCGTCGTTAGTCAAGGTCATCGCACCACCAATCACGGGTCAGTGCTAAAGATTGAGCAGCGGCCACAGCCGCACGTCCATCTTCAAAACATGTCTTTGTCTCAAGCTCTCAAGCAGACCATTGTGCTTCATCTACACCTGTCATGTCTAACAGACCAACTAGCAAGTTCGTCCACCTGTCAGCCCCATGAGTATCGAGTGTCTTTGGATCCTATCAGAACAAAAAATTGTACGTCTTTTGAGTTTTAGTGGTTTAGTTTTTCCCGTGTTTCTATCCTAGACAGGGTAATTGAATCTTTTGATTTTCTCTAGGTTTAGAAACTTTATCTTACAGTCTATATATGGTCCACTAATTCTCATTGGATAGAGAAGCGTTACCCTTTTAGTCAATAGTCATGCACTTTTGTATTCTCTCTAATGAAATCAAATTATATGAAGGTTCCATGAAATCATTATTCAGTCGTGCCAAAAATATGTTTGCCAATAAATTATTATGGCATACAACTTTAAAATCATTGGCTACTTCCAAGCATGATACATGTGTATTTTTCCTACTCCCTAGAGTAGTTACTCATATTTTTAATAAACCACATTGCATATGTGTGCATATTCATTATCAGTTTGAGTATATTTATATACTTGTTTTAAGATACTCTAAATCTTACTACGTGATTTTTTATCAAAGATCCCATATTTTTAATATGTTATTATAATACCACTACAGTAGTATACTAGTATATAAAACAAGTATAACCACATACTCTATTTACATGCATACTTGGGATGCATACTACCTTAAATGGTCTAGTATGATCATATATACACCGTCTATATACACTTCATTGGGTCATATATACTAGAGATATACACATAGGAGTAACTACTCCCTATGAGTAGGAAATAATTTTCCTATATAATTATATGATTCAATTTAATTTCACCGGTAAGCAATCAAAGCCACCTGATGCTAATAACATATACTTCGGCAGTTGAAGTTATCAAAAAGTACATACGCTACTTCTAATATAGGACTTTTCAACCGAATAATCATCATTGTTAATCTATGCATTGTCTATCAATTTTTTCAAACTCTCGTGGCAACGCGCTGTATATTCAACTAATAATAATAGTAAAACTACACTATGCTACTCTCTTTGTCCCGCAATAAATACATTTTTCACTTATTTTGGGGATAATCAATCAATCGCATCGACGGTCAGTCACCTCACCCAAAAGGAAAAAGGCAAAAAGAGAAAAAACAAAGAAAGAAAGAATGATCTAGAATACTCCCGCTATACTTAAAATCAAGTGTTTTGAACAGGATTTAGAATACTCCCTCCATACTCATCCTCCGGCTCCGGAGAGCCCACCTCATCGTCCTCCTTGGAGGCTCCTGCGTCTCCGACTGCGTCATCCTCCGACTCCTCCGCCGCGGCCAGCGACGTCCTGCGGCGTAGCTCGATGGACTCCGGCGGCACGACGTCCTGCAGCGCAGATCAACGGACCACCATGACGCCCTCCGCCACGACGTCCTGCCTCGCTTCGTGGCCTCCATTCGTAGCGCGAGCGAGCTCTCTCTCTCCATAGAGACAAGCGACGCACTCTCTCTCTGATGCGTGGCGCGAGCGAAGCAAGGGACGACGGCAAGTGAGGAGGGGCAATTAAATGTATCCTTGGGCGACGCCGTGACGGGCCAGGATATGAAACGGTAGGGGTAATCCCATCCAAAACTCTCTCCATACCCTAAAACGACTTCATTAGTGAAAACTACTCCACCCTTAAAACGACATGATTTCTGAGTAGCGAGGGAGTACTAATTCAGAAGTCTAGCAGCGTGGTACTGAGGTTGAGCAGCGTGGGCAGCGCGCTGGGCGCGAACTTCCTGGCGAAGAGGTAGCAGACCGTGGTGGGCTTGCCGTTGTACAGGCACAGCGTGCCGTTGCTGCGGATGGCGGCCATCAGGTCGCCCGTGATGGCCGCCTTGCCGAAGCGCGCCGGGTGCGGCCCCCCGCGCGACCAGTCCACCCAGGTCACCGTCCGGTTGGCGTTGCGCGCGCCGTGGCGCAGGTGCAGGAACGTCGGGATGTAGTGCTCGTCCGGGTAGCACGACGGCGTGCAGTGCCGCCGGAACAGCGTGTAGTAGCGCTGGTCCGCCACCACGTCGACGGCGAGGTCCCGGCTCATCTCGAACCATTCGGAGCCCTTGCGCCAGTGCTCCTCCAGCACCTCCGGCGCCATCCGCGGGTTGTACCGCCCCGCGCACTGCGGCACGTCGATGTTGTACGACTCCACGTAGCTCATCGCCGAGTTCACCAGGTACTCGTACACCGTCCGGAAGTTGAACACCGGCACGCAGCTCTCCGACACCAGCACAAAGCGCTGGTTGGACCAGTCCAGCAGCGCGTTGCCCAGCAGCCGCTTCTCCGCGTCCACCAGCGTGATGGAGCCCCACGACACCTCCCCGCTCGGGATCTGCCGCCCGTGGAACGGCGACGACGGCCGGTAGCGCCCTGCGTAGCCCGGCAGCGCGTGCACGTACACCGAGTAGAGCCCCTCGTGACCGTGGAAGAAGCGCTCCCACAGCGGCGCGAACGGCAGCGGCCCGCGCGTCAGGAACAGGAACGCCACCTTGGGCACGCGCTGGAACGGGTACTCCTCCATGCGCGGCGCCATGGACGCCCGCCAGAACAGTTCCGGGTCCGACATCGAGTGGCCCCATGGCGGGCCGGGGTCCGCGAAACCACGGAAGTCCAGCAGCACCGGTGGAGGTGGAGCTTCGTCTTCCGTCATCTTCTTCCTCTTATTATTACTACTGCGACTCCTGCCGCTGCTCGTGGTGGAACTGGAAGCGAAGACATCGCCATTGGTGTTGTTCTTATTACCACTGCTGCTGCCAGTGCCAGTGCCACCGCCGCCGGCTGCCTGCAGGGAGGAAGAAGATAACAACAGCGACGAGGACCCAATGCTGCTGAAGTAGTAGTAGCGCGACACGTTGGCGCTGGCCGACAGCCCGATGAGCACGCCGGCCATCAGGATCACCAGCGCCACCACGGCCTTGAGCAGCCACGACGACCAGCAGTAGTCTTTGCGCGGGGTCACCGGGAAGCCGATGTAGGCCTCCTCCTCGTCCCCGGCACTGCCTCGCCGGGACTTGAGGGTGCCCGGCTTCATCTATCCCGGCCCAGCCCGGCCCTCGATATCGTCGATCAGTTAATATAAGGAACACAACTAGTTGTTTGCGTCTTCGTTGCTCCTTATTAGCTAACTTGTTGATCTGCCTCTTGCAATTGCAAGCAAGATCGGAGACGGTCGTTGCGCCAAGAGCTCAAGACCAGGGATCAGAGGCAAGCCGCCGGCCTGCGATGGTCGCTGCCTGCCACCGTACCTGCTGATGATTGCTCGAGCCACCCTTAACGCCCCTCTGTCGCCGGTGGCCTGATTCCGGTGGAACTAGCAATATGGACGATAGAAATGCAGGTCCCTGCCAGAAACCACCAAGAGATCGATCGAGCAGCAGAACGGCACCGGCCGATCGAGATGGACGGAGTTGGAGATGGCGACAAGATTGCCCGGTCCAAAAATAAGTGATCGGAGCCAAGCGGAATGCATGCGTGCATGCTGCGCTAGCTATCTGCTAGCAGGTGGGCACGTGGAGCTTGGACGGCCACTGGTCCGACTGCATGCGACTGCCACGACGGGAGAGGAGTGGTCGATGGACAAAGCAAGGCCGGCCGGTCGATGCGGCGCGCGCTGCTGCGCTGCACTGGTGATGGTAAAAGTCAGGGCAGGCCGGCAGGGCAGGGCATGCCGCGTGCGTCGTCCATGGGCATCACCGCGGGCAGCCTGCGCGCTTTCATTCGATCGCCTCCACTCTCCCCGTAGGGCCTGATTAGTTGGCTGTATAACTCTTTATCCAGGTCCTCATAATGCAAGTTGGACCTATTTGTTTAGCTGTATATAGCCTTATGCAGGCTGGCACTGTCCTCAAAGCAGTTTGGGCTTGCATCCCACTATTTCCTCGAAATCGGCCGTATCCAATGTCAAAGGGATTGCATTGCATCCGCTGTGTAGAAGCGATGCATCCGCTCTGCCCCTCCCCGCACCCACTCTGCACCGCGTCTTCACGGGTCACCGACTCACCGCCCTCCTCTCCCTCTCATCTTCTCGGTCCCGCAGACCGCTCGAGTCTTCACCGTCGCGGCATCAGGCGCGGTCGCGGCGGCGCGGCCACCTAGCGGCGACACGCAGCTTCGACCTCAGCCATCAAGATCTGCTGGCATGGAGGCGCAGATTCAATCAATTACCTTATTTCCCCACTCGGTATTCTCCTCGCAGCCGCAGCTGATGACGTGGATGGCCTCCTTGATGAGCGTGGCGTGGTCGGCGGCGGCGCCCTACGGCAGGCCGTCGTCCTCGACGAGCGTGGAGGCGATGAACACGGCCGGCTGGCTGAACCGCTTCTTGAAGTTCTTTTGCGACATGAGCGAGGAGCGCTCCAGCTCGTCGTACCCCTCCAGCCCCTCCTCGATCTCCTCCAGCTCGAACGCGCGCTGGTGCTTCTTGTACAGCCCGCCTCCCTTCTTGCTGCCGGCCACCGACCCGTCGCCGAGCTTGTCCTTCTTGCTTTGCTTCCTGAAGAAGCCGAGCAGGCCTCGGCGCGGCTCCTCGCTGCCATCGGCGCCGCCGTCCTTCTTGTCCTTGCGGGCCTTGCCGCGCTTGCCGCCACCGAAGCAGCAGCAGTCGCACGTCTTCTTGGGCCGCTTCTCCGGCGTCCCATTAGTGGGGGGTTTCTTGTCTTCCCTTTTATAAACAAAGGGTAAGCAAGGATTATAGGTGGAAGAAAGAAGAAAAATCAGAGGTAAAGGAGGTTCTACCGAGATGCCGGATCTTTCTTTTTCTCTGTGCGAGCCCTGCTGACACGGCAGATGGTGTCATGGATAGCTCCATGCTGGGTATATGTCCGTTGATCCTAATAGGGCCGCACTGGGCATCTGTCCGCTGATGATGCCATATTCTGACTTTGTCAGCAAGTGGTCACGTCCCATCCCGCTCCGACGGTCGACGCGACGGACCAGGGTGCTGATCCACGACCCTACGGGGATCAGGCGGCGCAATGACCGCACGCCTGTTATTGTAGATGATGCGAGTTTCCTCATAGACCGTAGTGACGGCCGCGGCTGGTCTTAGCCGTACGGCGCCTGCCGGTTGAACACTACTACATGTTGTTTGTTCCAGCGTCATCGTCTCGGAGGCCATGGAGATGGAGGCCGTACACCATGTTGTTTGCCACTTTGCCTTCTTTTTCTTTTCCATGGCCATGGAGGCCGACGGGAGAGATTAGAGGGAGGACGAAGACATCACGAGAGAGGGAGAGATGGTGATGACCAATTCAACCAACCAAATACAGGCAACTATGCATTGCAGTATCTAATGCGGGCAACCAACAAACAGAGCTTTAAGTTATGCAAAGTGGAAACACAAGACAACCAAACACTGCTTAAAGCAAAGTAATATGCTGGATTGGATATCTAATACTAGATCCTTATGCTGGCTACCACAATACGAGCAACTGTATAGCACCATGGATGATGCTAAGATTAAGGTTCTTTGTGGTACAGCTCAACTTCACTAGTGAACCCTGAAGAAGCTGTCTTTTTTGGTGGAACTGAAGCTGTTTTGGTGAAACGTTTGGTAAAATAGCTTTTTCTGATTAGCAAAAAAAGATAAAAAGTCAATAATGACCTTTCCTTTTTTTTCTTTTCTCATTTTTTCCTCTTTATTTCTTTCCTCTCCCGGTCTTATCTCTTCCCCGGTTCTCCCCACTGCGTGCATGGATCGCACGTTCCTCCTCCCACTCTCATCTCTTCAATTATGTTACCACCGCCCACCCGTCCGGGCACCCTCGATGGCGTCGTGTGGTGCAGCTATCCTCTCCGCGCGCGTTCCTACGGCGTTGTCCTCCCTACGCAGACCGCGACACCGTCCCTCCTAGCCCTGGTCGTACTGCCGTCTCAGCCGTGCCCGCTCGTAGGCTTCGCGTGGGCAAAGCCGACCACGGATATGCAGGGCCCACTAGTGCAGAGGTGAAGTTGGTTGGAACCAATTTTTTTAGCTTCTCTTCTCTCTCCTCGCTTGTCTTAGTGCGTTTCTAGATATTGCATCCGTGAAGCAGTTCAAGCGGTGCCCTATTTGGTGAATGAAGTTGAAAAACAACTCTTGAAGCTGCCCTCAAATCCCTACCAAACGGGACCTAAAGGTGCTAAATCACCATATATGGAACCCATGATACCAAATAAACAAAAATAAAGAAAAAATCCTTCATTTCATTCATTTATTTTCCTTTTTTCTTCTATTTATAATTTTATGTTTCACTTTTTTTATTTTACATATACATGTGATCTTCACATAGTATACATGTAATATTCTATGCTATATTTTGTGATGTCCGCGAGTACAAATGTGATGTTCTATAATGTTTTTATGATGTTCAGTATACATTGATATTCTATGATATATTTTGTGATGTTCGGTAGCATTTTTTCTTCTTTTTATTTGAGTATAATTAATTATTTCACTAATTTTATTTTTTTTTTTTATTTTTTACATTTCATGATATATATATATGATGTTCACGCAGTATACATATGATGTTCTATGCTATTTTCTACGATGTTCCTGTAGTGTTAATGTTATGTTCAACGATTATATTCAAATACATGTTCATCATGAGATAAATGTTCGTTAAAAATTTTATCGAAATGTATCCATATGGGGTCTTGTTTTGAAAAGTTTGTTGCAAGAAACACGATGGTGTAATTGGATTTTAATTAAGATACTTGGTTTATTAGCTATGACTTTTTTTACTTCAAAAATCATGGGTTATGTGATGATATCAGAAATTTTGGATTTTACTACATGGTTGCTGCTTGGTCTGCTGTAAGAAAACAATTGAATTTAGCCCAATTTAGTGAAGCAAGTGAGGGAGGAAATTATTTTTTGGGGTGGGGAGGGGGGAGGGGGGAGGGGGTCAGCGGGTTGCTCCAGGTGGGGGTGGGTGGGGGGAAGGTTGTCGGTAGGTAGGCGCCCCCGCTGGCACATGCCCTTTATTTTCTTTTTGAACACTGCTTCTGTCAGTGCAGAAAGTGACCAACACGTAAATATTTATAGTTTTACCGTACGTTGTGATCGAATGTGGCCTAACACTCAATGACACAGGGTTTATACTGGTTCATGCAACGTGCCCTACGTCCAGTTCGAGTCGGTTGGTGACTTTATTCCTGAGCCCAGGTGCTCGAATTTTGCTGTGGGGTTACAAACGAGAGGGAGTAAGATGGGGGTATAAGAGGTCTGGTCGGACTCGGACCGAAGGGCCAAGAGTGACGGGAGCCCCGACGTGCGCTAGTGTTGCTCCGTTCGGCTTTAGAGTCCTAGAGCCGAGCAGAGAGAATCGGAATGATCCGTATGCTTTTCGTTGGAATCTTTGGTCGATCGGATTGATCGTCCTCGTTTTAGAGAGAGCGCATCCCCTTTTATAGATGAAGGGAATAGCTTTACAGGAGAAAGAGTGTGTGAGAGAAAGGGAGTGTATGTGCTACCTAGTCTTGTTGCCCACGGCATCGGGTACAAGGTGTTTTGTCGACGCCCACAACACTGTTGATGTCCGGATGCATGTGGTAGGCTCCATTGTGATCTTCTGGTATGGCCAATGTCGGCGCCTACCATATTGTAGGATAAATGTCGATGCCCACAACACTGTTGGTGTTCTGACATGTCTGGAAGGTTGCGGTGCATCCTTCTGACATGGCCTGATAGTACTGTCCCGCAGGTGTGCAGGGCACGGTCCTTGATATTGCGATTGACTGGAGCGCCCTGCCTTACTTACTATGTCCGTTTCCTGGGTCTTCACCGAGCGGGCGTCCCCGGTCAGTCGTTCTCCAGTCAGCTCCGGCCTCTCGGTCGGAGAAGAGCTGTAAGCAGAGGTTCGGTGTACTCCCGGTCGGAGAAGTGAGTAGAGTCGGAGACAAGCGTCGTCCCTTTTCGTCCAGCCTTTGGTCGGAGAGGCGGTCCAGAGTCGGAAGCGATGAAAGCGAGCATCGTCCCTCCTTGGCCAGGCCTTCCGGTCAGAGAGGCGAGTCGGAGTCAAAGGCGAGCGTCGTCCCTTCTCGGCCAGGCCTTCCGGTCAGAGAGGCGAGTCAGAGTCGAAGGCGAGCGTCGTCCCTTCTCGGCCAGGCCTTCCGGTCAGAGAGGCGAGTCAGAGTCGGAGGCAAGCGTCGTCCCTTCTCGGCGAGGCCTTCCGGTCGGAGAGGCGGGCTGAAGTCGGAAGCGAGCGTTGGAATCAAAGGCGAGCTGGCCAGGCCTTCTAGTCGCAGAGGCGGGCTGGAGTCAGAGGCGAGCGTTGGTCCTCCTTGGCCAGGCCTTCCGATCGGAGACTAGATTGCCCTTGGCCTATCGTTAGGTTTTTGGGCCGGTCTAGGAGTTGTGTGTCGTTCGCAACATCGTCTACTGAGCCGAGCTTTTGCTAGTAAGCAGGTCCATGAGGGACCCCGGGTTTATGAACCCAACAGCTTCCTTACAATGCCGCGGGCGAGGAGAGATAGAGAACCTCAGCACTGAACCGACATCCATGTATTCTTTGTATACACTAATGAGTGAGAGGATATGTTATTGAACAGTTCCGCTGCGTGAAACCAAATTGTGTGATATAAGAGTAATTCCGTACGCTTGCTACCATTCTTTTCCCCTCAACACACTTCCTTACAATGTTGCAGGTGAGGAGCGACTGGTCGCCGATGGTTATTTGTGTGAGTGTGTGTGTTTCATAGTGCACATGAACCACCATCCATGTATTTTGTGTGTAATCCACATTAACAATGTAACACATGTGAGATTGGGCCTTGTTGATAGCCAAATTAAGTTGTCAAAGGCATAATGGACTCCACCATTGTATTTCCCTCAGAAAAAGTCCATTTTGCCTCCCTTTGAGTTGGAGGAGGAAAAGCTGACTTTCGCGATAGTTGAGGGAGGCAAAATGGACTTTTTTCTTTCCCTCGCCAAGACGACCGAAAAAACATATATGGATTTTAGATGAAGAAAGGGAGATTTTGAGGACTGATGCAGACAAAGTCTGACCGAATCCTAGAACCAACCAGGCCGGATTTGGCCACACCGTTTTCGGAAAAAAAAAAAACAGCCAAGCCACCCTGTAAAAACCGGCTAGGGCATTTTTCCTGGTCCGAAAAACCTAGGAGTTGGGTTATTATCTCAGTCGGCCATGATCCTTTAATATATATAGAGGTGGTGGTCTTATCCTAGTAGAAAATCTTTCCCACACAAAATCTACACGTTTTCCATGATATTGGGCAAGTTTTCATCAAGTTAGATTCAGCCGGCCATACCGGCAGTTCCGATAGTACGTGTGAGTTTGTGATCTAATTCAGCAGGTGAAAAATGCGAAGAAATATAAACAGCAAACGAATAGTGAAAGTTGATCTCAACATTTACATAGACTTCAGGTTCCCAATAGAAAGTGTTTCATTAGCTTCTTGCCTTTTTCAAAACAATGCACAAATTGACTGAAACTTATAAAGTCTATATAAAATCAAAATCTAATCCAAAAACTACAATTCAAATTTTGTTAAGTTTATTTCTACCAGAGAGGGTTACCGTGTCATTGCGTGTGAAATATAAATCTTGAAAAGCCTGGACATGTACAACCCATATACAATCTACTCCAAAGTCAGTCTAAAGAATTGGCATACGTGTGAATCATTTTGGCCCAGACTGTCTTTTCTTCTTTTGTCACCTGCCCTCTACTGTCATTTTGATAGATATCGATGTGTCGCTGAGACAGTCAGACTGATCGGTAGCTGGCTGGTGTTGTTTTGTTTCAGTTATAGGGCTATTTGGTTTGACGAAAAGAGAATGGCGTGGGGGAGTAAATACAAAGAGAATATGATCAAAAAGCCTAAATGCATTTGGAAATAGTTTAGGTTCCCAATGCAAAAATTGTTTAATAGCTCTGAAAATGATCAAATCGTTGCAGTAGACATGGATAAAAATGTGTGGCCTCGGTGCAACGCACAAACACAAATATAGTATAGTAATAAGTAAATAAATAAACTCTTAATAATTAATCTTAACTTGAATTGATTGAATGGATCGATCAATGACTGTTGACAGATAATAATTTTTTTGACGAGAATCTATGAGGGGAGAGCTTCCCCGCCTAGATTATATTAAGAACAATCGAGAGTACAATCATGATACATATATAACATATATATACTTGCAGTTAATCGAAGCCCAGAGCTATTATATAGAGTAAGCTTCAATTCACAGACATATATATATAGATGGACGATGTAAAAATTGTGGAATAAAGAAGTGAAAAGGTATTATTTAATTTATTGGTACCTGCTAGGTATAGTATATATGTAGCGCTCGAAAATCCATATGCATGCATGCATGGTCAATGCAAGAACAAATTAATTAAATAAATTAAAGAAGCTATTATGTATGTATGTCTGTAATAATTAAGCCGTGGTGGATTCCTTGAGGTAGGCGATGAGATCGGTGCGCTCCTTGGGCTTCTTGAGCCCCGGGAAGACCATCTTTGTGCCCGGGATGTACTTCTTGGGGTTGAGGAGGTAGTCGTACAGGGTGGCCTCCTCCCACACGACGGCCATGTTCTTGTTGGCCGTGGAGTAGGCGTAGCCGAGGGTGGTGCCGGACTGGCGGCCGAAGAGGCCGTGCAGGTTGGGCCCCTGCTTGTGCGCGCCGCCTCGCTCCACCGTATGGCACTGCGCGCACTTGGTGCGGAAGATCTTCTCGCCGCTGCCGGCGTCACCGACAGGGGCCTCGCCAAAGGAAGCCATGGCAAGGCAGCAGCTCTCGAGATGATCACGGTCGGAGTCGGATCGAGATGATTAATTGTACTGTCGTCGTCGACCGCCTGTACGTGTGCGAGGATCGGAGTTGATGATCGATCGAACAAGTACACAGGCACATGGATATATGCATGATCCGCGCGCGTCCGATCGACACCGACACCAATATAGTGCTTAACTAATTAAGTAGACACTAACAATAGCAAGTAGAGATATCGAAGAGGGCGGGCGACCCATCGATCGATCGATGGTGCCCGACGGATCAGGATCAGCTTCAATTTCATTTCCCGCGGTTGGCGCGGCCATCCATCTACAATATATTATAAATTGCTCTCACCTTTTTTTTTATACATCCATTTATATCTAAATACATAACAAAATAGATGAAAAAAATTAAAGCAACATTTCTAAATACATAACTATTGCCTACATTGTAGAAGTAAGTAATGTATCTATAAAAACTAAAAACTTCTCTCGTAATTTGAAACCGAAGAAGTGTAGTATGGGTGTCTACATATCTGGCGACAGGTTTTTCAACCAAAAATCTGTCAAATTTTTGACAAATCAAAAGCTAACACGTCAGCCAACAAAAAATGACAGTTTTGCAATAAAAAAATATGTCAGATTTTGCAACACCTGTTAGCATTAGCACAAAAGATCCAAAAACCAATAACAAACAACTATTTGTTGGCTGATTCGTGAAAAAGTACTGCTAGCTGGTTTGTGTGAGAGAAAAATACGCTCCGACTGAAAATTTAGGATCCTTTACGACAGGCCACGTCGCAAGGGCTCCACACCGCGTCGCTCTGCACGCCGTACCTCCTCCTGGTGCCGCTGGGCCTCCTCGCTCTGCTGCTGGCGCTCCGAGCCTCGGCTCCTTCCGTGCCCGTTTTCCCAGGGCCTCAACATGCTCAGCCGCAGCGCGGGCACCGACGACGGTGGCTACTACTCCGCCGCGCCAGGCGCCGACGAGGAGACGCTGCCACGGCCGCCGGAAAATCAGCCTGCTCGTGGGCGTGCTGACCATGCCGAGCCGGCGGGAGTGGCGGGACATCGTATGGATGGCCTATGCGCTGCAGCCGGCGATGGCGGCGCCCGCGGGCGTGGCGCGTGGGGACGTCCGCTTTGTCTTCTGCAACGTGACTGACCCGGTGGACGCCGCGCTGATGGCGGTGGAGGCCGGCGCAAAGATTTACATGCTGGTGCTCGACTGCACCGAGAACATGAACGACGACAGAGAAAGACTGCACCCTGAATCTTGGCTGGGAGAAGCTGGAAGATGTCGTAAATCTGCATTTCCCCAAAGAAATAAAGCCAGCAACCATAAATCAGTCAGAGAAGGATAAAACAGATAGCACATTATAGACTTGATCTTCAGATTGCTGCTAGAAAAGATAATAGAATTATACGAGTCGTTTGGCACAAGATTTCCTGACTGAATCATGTCAATGGTTAAAGCTAAACACAAAGAAACTAACAAATGAAATCAAATGTGGCAAAGTATTTTTAAACTTCATCTCTGCATTTACTAGCAAAGAATACAGGTACCATGATCAAGTATAGAGAAAGTAGAAATAAAATAGAAGAGTTTACCTGATCCTTGAAACCACGAGAAAGCATTTCATCAGCTTCATCAAAGAACAAACATCTTGATGTTATCAGGGCGGAGGGACACCCTACGCAGCATGTCAAACACACGACCAGGTTTACCAACAACAACAAGCACACAACTGGCTAGAAATTCTTTTGGTCCTCGCGGACAGATGTTCCTCCCACACATGCATGGACTTTAACACCCAGCTAATCACCAAGCGCGCGCATGAATTGTGCTTGCTGAATGACATCAAGCCCCTTGCAGAAGGGAACAATTCCTCTCTGCTGAATTGCAGAAGGCTTCTCAAGATCTACACAGCAAAGAACTGGTGGTAAGAGGAATACCATGTAAAAGGCAAATAGGCTAAAACAAAACAGACTTCCAGCCTACCATAAGCATAAATGCCTCTCAGAAGATTCTCTTGGAGGCTCATGTCATCAAAACTCTCAAAAACTTCATCATATGAAGTGAAGAACTCCTCAGTCTCACCGTGCTCCTGTATTACATGAACATATAGAGGTAAAGTTATTAGATACCACTTGGCTCTCAGGTTAAAAGATGCTAAAAACAAGTAGGTAATTTTTTTTTTAAAAAAGAATGATTTATATTCCTGCATTTTAGAATCATAGTGCTTAGCGTCGAACTGAGAACCCTCAGGTGCCATTCCTGCCATGACTGTAGCCAACAAAACAACATGTTAAGACACAGAAGTTATAGTACATGTGAACAATATGACAGGCAAACAAAAAGGTTTAATCAGGAACCTAGATCAAAAGGATGTATACAAAATCATGAACAGCGGCACAATTTAAGCTTATAACAGAACTTGCCTAAAAGACTACAGCAAGAAAGGTGTTTGTGCACAATACAAATTTGTTCAGATACAAGACAAACACAGACACAAAAACACACAAACAGAGGGAGGGAGAGAGCACACAAAGACACACACCAGCAACGCCAGAAAAATACATGCACCCAGACACACACAAACACCCACAAACGATGACATCCTTGCTATTTAATCTTGAATGAGAGCCTAGCTTCGATGACAAGTAATTAGCAGGCTCGGTAAAAAGAGGGAAAAAAGGAACCACTTGCTATGAAAGTTTCAGTGTCTCGGAGGAAAATGACAGTCACTAAGCAATGTCACACTCACATTAGACCAAACATCATCTAAAAATAGACACCTAACAATAACAAAAATATTTAACTGAATAACTGAACATGTTTCGAGATAAGGGCCATATATCAGTCACTTCACACTTTACCCAATTTAGACCCTTTACTTAAAATGGAGGTTTTCACCATGGTAGAAGGAATATAAAGCAAAATGTGAATTAATGACAACATGCAGCTCTTCAACAACTAAATAAGTCACCATAACCTTTACTACCACATCACAAAGTGAGTAACCAAATGTTTGATGCACCAAACTGAGGAAAAACTAAGCAGCATTAGGTAGCAAGAAAACATACATCTTGGAAGGCCTTAGAATGGATGCTGCAAGCATCAGTGTCCATCGCTGGAGCAGCAGCCTCTGAGACAACAGTCTCATGCTGAATGGTCCGGGGACCCAATACAGCATCAACAACCCTGTGTGCCATGGCACTAACAGTACCAAATGTCATACCTAAAACAAAGTGTTCGTTCAAATTAATTCGAGGATTATAATGTTTATATCTGAAGCTATTCTGAAAAGAACAAGCTTTGAATGCCTACCTTGAGCAATGGTGGACCCGATTCCTCCAAGCATGGAGCCACCGCCATCCTGACACAGGAGCCGGAGGAGGAGCCTGGCGCGCTGCCAAAAAGAATCTGTGTTTAGGAACAGAAATGAAACACATTGTAATTCTAATGCAAAAACAGAAAATAACAAAAATCTAATAGTAATAAGAAAATAATAAATAAACTGGAAAGAGGAGTTGAGGCCCAACACAAGCAAACAAGCAGCATTTCGGCCCACTGGAACTGTGAAGAGGCGTAGGCCCCCCGCGCAACACAAACAAACAAGCAGCATTTTGGCCCATTGGATCCGGCTCCTCAGCCCAAACACTAACCACATAATTGCAGGACGAGTTGCAGTGGAGCCTGCCTGGGAGTGGGAGAGGAGGAAGAAGGGGGACGGAGGGCGGCGGCACGGCAGAGCAGACAGCAGAGCCAGAGCCAGCTCCGAGCAGTGCAGGCATTCCTCACCAAGGTCGAGGTTGAGTCCAGCAGCCTCTGCGCCTTCGCGTCCCTCCTCTCCGCTCCCCCACGGGGGGCTGGTGGGGGCAGTCGCCACGCCGCAGTCCACTGCAAACTCCATTGTCACCGTCGCAGCGGCAGCTCCACCACCTCTCGCCACGGCAACTTCCGCGGCAGCGCTCCTCGTCCCACCGCCGACACCTCCTCCTCGTGAGTCTCGTCGCCCCAACCCCATTTTCCTGGCTCTTCGTTTGCCCTGGTAATGGATCTCTCCTCCAACATTCTCCAATTGTTCAGCTAATCATCTGCCGGCCTGCCTCTTGTCACTCATTGATTTAGGGTTGATTCCATCCAGTTGTAGTGCATTGCTGTGGTGCAGAGAACATTCCCAATAGTTCGTACGCTTGCACGCACGTTTCCACCTCCTTGTTTACTTGTTTGTAGGACGGATTTGTTTTGCTCGACAGCGGATCACTGTTCATGCCTGCATCTGCACTGCCATTCCAGTTTGGGCGAGCTCGTTTTGTTTTGGGCGATCACATTCCGCTCCAATTGATTGTTAGTGATACTGCTAGTCGCTCCCCAGTTGTAATCCATTTCACTTCCCCAGCCCCTCTACTTGCTTGGGCAGGGCTTCTTCGAGTCATTTTGCCATGCTGAGTTTTACAAGAAAGACACTTTTCCTTTCAATCATATGTTCCTAACATACCGGTGCATTCTTTCATGCAGGACTTTCAGATGTCTTTTGATATCACAGAAAAGGATTGCCCCTGCTCTCGCTGCTGCGAATGCCACCGACGTTTCTTGCGCCCTACAATATTTTGGCATTGGACTTGATAGTTGGCAATCTTTCTTGTACTGGACGTTCCAGCTTTCACCAACTTGCTGCTTCTTTTCTACCTACAACCACATCTTTTCCTTCTTTCCAATTTTGTACCTCATTACCATCAATTACTGCTAAAAGTGAAACAAGTGTTCTCACTATGGCCAAGACATCTCTTCCTCCTGGATTCCGGTTTCATCCAACTGATGTAGAACTCACAGTCTACTATTTAAAGAGGAAGCTACTGGGAAAACACTTACGCTGCAATGCTATTACTGAGATTGATCTATACAAGTTTGCCCCTTGGGATCTTCCAGGTATTGCACCACAGCAGTTTCATTTATTTCTGTGTCACTAGGAGTCAAAAGGATCTGTACAATTACCATCACGTGCATTTCTGTATCGTTTTGCATTTGTCTGTAAATATCTTACTTTTCAGATGACGGATCCTTAAACTGTTCTGATGGTTTAATGTCTCTTGTTTCACTTTTTTATAGAGAGAGCTTCCTTGGAGAGTAACGATCTAGTGTGGTATTTCTTTTGCCCACGCGATAGGAAATATTCTAGTGGGTTAAGGACTAATCGCTCAACTGGAGTTGGATATTGGAAAGCTACCGGGAAGGACAGGCCGGTGGTATATAATTCTAGGACTGTTGGGATGAAGAGAACTTTAGTGTTTCATCTTGGCAAGCCACCACGAGGTGATAGAACTGACTGGGTAATGTACGAATATAGGCTGGAGGACGAGGAACTAGCTGCTTCTGGTGTTAAACTGGTATGGCCCCTTTATGTGTTTGATGTACTTTCATTATTAACCTTATTAAATGCACCATTTTGCAGACTACCATCCTTCTTTAGGCAGATTACTCTGATTTGGCTGTATGTAGTTCTTTTATAGAAGTTTGGAATTAAACAAAACCATTGAAATTCTGAAAATTTGCTGAGGTGATTTAAATATTTGGAGAGAAAAAAAAAACTTTTCTTTTGCTCCTTCAATTGATAGATATTTTTCTCGAAAACGCAGGAGAACTGTGCTTTATTATATTAAGAAGAAGAAAACGGGGGAAGAGACCCCCGTACAACACACACCACCCCACTCCACTTTAACAAAAAGTACATACGCGCCTGTGAAAACATAGAGGCGACCAAAGCTAGACTAACTCAGGCTACAGAACTACTGGGGGGGGGGGGGGGGGGGCAAGAATGAAAGCCCCGAGTCCCAGCCAAAGCCCACAACCGACGCTCCTCCAAGACAAAACCCAAAGCACCAGCCAAGCTGGAAGCAGCTCCATCGAAAACACAACTATTGCGGTGATTCCATATGGTCCAAGGTCCTAGGATCACAAGAGAGTTGAACCCCTTCTTTGTTAACCCAGCAGTAGCGTTGCTTGATCTTTCCCACCACCAATCAAAGGACTTATTGATAGATCAGGTTCCCTCCCGCTGGCTGCCACTGCCAGCCAGAACAGAAAGCTCCTAATGGGGAATGTTGCGGTTTATTGAGTATTTTGGTTGAGCAGAGTGCATAGCTCTGGATCATGTGCCAACCTGCGTGACTGAACAAATTTGCACATTAAGTAGAGAACAGAATGACACAAACATTTGTACAAGAGTTGGCTCATTTGATATTAGCTCTTTGCTGAATTAGAGAGTTACCAGTGGCATGCTTTGCTGTATAATTTGTTTCTCACCTCCTCCTTGCAGGATGCCTGCGTTCTATGCAAAATCTTTCAGAAAAGTGGTCCAGGGCCCAAGATTGGGGCACAGTATGGTGCTCCATTCAACGAAGAAGACTGGAACGATGCCAGCAATGTAGAATGTTCTCCATGTGCCCCTTCTGTGGCCCCTTGCGTACCTGAATCAAGTCATGGTGTGTTGAATTTTGCTGGTCAACACCTGGCTGTGAGTTATGATGGCAAGGTTTCCTTGGGCTCCTCAGCAGAACGTATCAACAGACCTGCTGTCAATGGAGTTCATCCTGATAGACCTTCTCCTGATATTCCTAATGATTGCATACACATACAACTGCTAGCTGAGATTATCAGATGTTCCTCAATGCATCTTTTATGTACTGGTGGTGAAGATGGTTTGCTGGTAATTTCGTTGGCACCAAGCTCCTTTCTTTTTTGTTTTCTTTTTTTGTTAGCTCCAGTAACTTTTTTTATTTCTGGTTTCGATGCAGCCTGATTCAACTGCTGACTATGATAGTGACAATAGAGTATCTTTGGATGATGTTGAAACAATATTCTGTGAAGTGGATGAGCTTGGGCCCCAGGCTCTGGTGAACAACACTAATCATTGTGACTCATGTGGTGAACATTTGATTCACCCTATGCTGGTAGCACGAGGAGCCGAGCAGTACTTAGAGCTAAATGACCTGTCCTTTTCTCTCACTGATGGTCCTGATTCCTGTGGCATGCTGTTATCCAATGATGTATCTGTTGAGCAGCCACCAGATCTTGAGCTCAGGTTTGAGCAAGTCTCTCCGGCCCACATCTCCAATACCGCTAATGCTTCCACATCAACAACTGCTGGTTCATCTGCTTCAGTACCCTTAGCTGAGGATCACAGGACCTGATTCAGAGTATATTGGCTGTCACTTGCTTCCTTGAGGTTTTGATGGTTGCTAATCTATGTGTTTTTCTGTGTGTTGATAAGAAACGTGCTAAGCAAATTGGTTGTCATTTTGCAGATTGGAGTCAGCTGGCGCACACGTTAATGGAATCTAGGAGGATTATTTACTGTTCGGGAGGCCGTATCGTATCGTGGATTATTTACTGCTGGCTGGTTTGGTGTGAGAGAAAAACACTGTTCCCGGCTGGAAATTTACGATCGTTTACGAGCAAGCGAACAGGCTGGAAGACACGGCATAATGCTCCTTTTTCCATTTCGTTGAAGTGAGCAGTATGCGGACATGAAGGCACGATTAGTGACCACTTGGCACAGAAACATCTCTGTGGTGCAGTTTGTGAATCCAGGAGCATTCCTCTGCCCGTAGATTTGCATGGTAGAAGTTTCTCCCCCCCCCCCACACACAAATGGGTTGAGTACTGAATAATGCACTCATTGCATTAACAACTTTCCCTAGTGTAGCAGTAGTTATCTGGATCTTTTGGGTAGAGTGGGGCAATGTACTTACAGCCTGTTGCAATGTAGCGGCAATCTCGGGCGATTGTGATCTGACTGTAACCTGTGACAGTATCTTGTTTGGTTACCAGGATTTGCTAGTGTCCGGGCAAGATGCAGTTTTCTTTATAAATAATTTTTATTTCTGAAGATTGATGAAGATGCCGCTGCTATTTTGCTGAAAGAAAAAGAAAGCCTTTCAGTGTCGCAAGACTTTATAATTATGTAGACGCTTATATATATATATATATATATATATATATATATATATATATACACTCTCTCAGGCCCAGCACTAGTGGACATAGACAGGCCCGGGACACAGCTGACGCTGTGAATAGCCATCCGAGGCCTGGTGTGGATGTCGAGACGCGCAAAAGGCCCCTACCTGACGTCAATTGTCGGTGTTTCGAGTTATCACCGACGAGTAAATTTGTAAATTTATATTATTGCACGTGTATGTCTACCGATGCTGGGCCTGGGAGAGTAGGAGAAGGGAAGGGAAGGGGCCGTGTAACAGAACCGATCAATTATACGAGATTAAGTAAGAAAATCTTCCGTCGAAGCAGATAATTTAGCAAAATTTAACCCGTATAACCCGGTAGTCCGTGAAACCACGAAGGATTTCAAACCAATCGACATACAAACCAAGATCGTACAAGTTTAGCAAGTACCATCACACGTTACATAAAGTTCGCAACGACAGTTGATACATCAGAGTTTGGAACATAAAATTATTACATACCAAGTTCAAACTGAAATAGCGGAAGCAAATAGTTTTAAAGCCACACACACACTTTTGATTCAGATACAGTGCCAGTAGGTAGTCATCTCCAACAAAAGCATCAGATGAGAAATATAGAGTGACCATTTGCCCTTGGTCCTAGTTGTCACCCATCGCCGGTACAGGCAGTTAATGCAATAGCCGTAGTACATTTGACCATCTGCAACAACAATGGGAACAACGCCCTGAGTACGAGAAGGTACTCAGCTAGACTTACCCGTCTTAAACCAAAATAAAACGACACCAAGGATTATGCAAGGTTTTCTTTAGTGGGCTAGCTGACTCTTTTGCGAAAGCATAAGTTATCATGAATAAACCATTTTAAGTACTTTGCATCATCTTTATTATAACCTATCCATCTAGGTAAGCACTTGTACTATAGCAATCACATGATTAACCAATAACATTCAGTTACCAATTTAGCTTAGCATAACTCACATCATCCAGATAATCATCATTGTTCCATAATAATTACTACGATGCCGTAGCTCAAGTCAAGTACTCACTATCCAAGAGCGATGGCGATTTGAATCGATTTCTAACCAGCTGGTGATTTATTCCTCACACAAACCATGCTTTCCCTGCCAGGGTAGCTTAGATCACACATGACACTTTTCAGGTAGCCGCGGGATAATCTGGAGCCACAGTACCCAGGGACCGCCCGACTGCCAGGAATCAGGTCACACCTGCCCTTGGGCTCACTCTTCGTGCCCCTGTCATACCCCCATCAGCACCAATACGTGCACTCATGTAGATCCCGGCCCGAATAGTGCCACTAGCTTCGCGGTCGAAAGGTACTTTATTCGGCTAGCTAAATATGAGGCATGCGTTCAACATGACAAGAGGGACGAGCAACGATCGATCCTTAATCGACACAGACGAAAACTAACAGCACCCCAGAACCCTATCTGGTTGCCTCCAACTATTCCGTCCGGTCTCCAATTTTCCATCACATATGGTTAATTCCAGGATATCATTCTTTCCATAGCCAATCTCTTCTAGTAACCACCTATAATGTAGGTGACCGGGTATCACCGATCGCTACCGGTCTAAGCAAGGCTAAGCAGTTATTCGATCCTGACCTAACAGGGTAAAAGGTAATAAGGTAGGCAAGGATAGTAATAAATGCATCAACGGTTTCAATCAACTCCTACAAGTTAATGCAACAATATATAAACTCATATATATAGAAAGAATTGCTTTTATAAAGTAGGAGACTTAGAATGCTCCGGGGCTTGTCTCGTTCGAACGAACTAGGTTGGTGATCCACGCACTCCGGCAAGTCCTCTCCTTGCTCCTCTTCTTCTGGCACCTCCTGTGCCTAGACTTCTTGTGGATTTGTCCTGGTCTGCTCTTCCTGAACTGCTACTAGCAACTCCTCCTGTGATCCTATATGATGCAGATGTATAAGTGCTAATCCATAGGTGCATCGGAGAGATGACATGTAATGATCATGATGCATGAAATATAGATGACCGTGTTTAACTGTATCGGGCATAGTAGAGTAAAGCCCTTCTACAAGGTAGCCAACATCATCTAAGAACATGTACTACTATACTACTACTGCAACCACGGTACTAACATGCCAAGTCACCACATCAATCTAAGATGCTTCAAAGATACACCAAAGCCAACATTACTAACTAATCACGCGTTAAAGGAGATTTGTTTATTTCATGTTAAACTAGGGCTATAACAGAAACATATATCTCTGGTGCTCATAAAAATCTGAGAAAATTACAGTAGCATAGTACTATTCTAAGTAGACTACCATAAAATTTTCATTGCATTTAGATAAGTATAACGGCCTACACAAAAATGACAAGCTATGGTAGATAATTGAGCATGAAAATACTTTGTACTACGAAAAGTGTCAAACAACAGATTTGGTATTTTTCCCATGATCTACAGAGCATACAATTTCTGTCCAAAAAGTTTCACCTACATGTATTATTCATATTTTTAGCCCTAGCAATTTTACAAGAAATAAGCAATTAATACACATAACCTACCTAGCCATATTTTTCCACATAACCTGCATGACATATATTTTTCACTGAAAGTACATCTCAAGAATAGACTAACAAATTTGGAATCACATTTTTCTGATACATATAGAATTTACTACACATTTCACAAGATATCAGCAATATCAAGAATTAAATAAAGCTCTACATTAAAGTAGCTCAAAAATGACATGCAATATTTTTATCATGTAGATTTGATGACAAGGAACACAACAAAATTTATTTCAACAAATTTGGAGCCATGTAACTCGAGATCTACATTTTACAAGCTTTTTAATCCATTTTTGAAATCATTTTAGAAATCCTTTTAAAAAAACCAGTCGAACAAAACGCTGGGTGCACCCGGATTTGAACACGCATGTACACACTGAGACAGAGAGCCCACAACGGGGTCGGGGACCCCACCCACCCGTGACCCCGAGGCCCGAGAGGCCAGGCTCGAGAGCGGTTGTTGGCGGCGGCGTGAGCTCGCTGTCGTGCGCCAGGTGGTGGCATGACGAGGTCACCACCAACATGACCACCTTGCCAAGGCGGACACGGTAGTGCAAGTGGCAAGGGGTGGAGGAGAGAGCGAGGCGGCCGTGATGCCATGGCGGCGTGGTGGTGCGGCTCACCGTCGGGCCGGCCATCTCCACGAGAGAGGCGCGAGAAGTGGCGTGGGAGCTTCACCGAGCTCGGGCGGTGCTCGTGCACGTGAAACGATAGTGAGAGGGAGCACGGAGGGGCGAGGTCCACGGAGCGGAGTGCTCCGGTGAGCTCGGCCACGACTCCATGAGGGATTCCCGGGAAGGAGCTTCCATGGCTAGTTTCGAGGCGAGCACGACACGCGTGCGAGGAGGAGGCGGTGTTTAGGGCGAGATGGAGCGAGCCAGCTCGGGTGAATCGGCGTGGCGGAGCACCACTCTGGCCGGCGATCAAGCGATGCTCATGGCCAAGTGCGATTTGAGCAATGCTCGAGGTTCTATTCCGAAATGCGTTCAAGCGAGAGAGAAAATGTAATGGCGGTGAGAGAGGCCAGGAGCAGAGTCGAGGAGTGCAAACTCAAGGGCAAGCGGTGGTGGCGTGGTTGGATAATATGGACCTTTTTCTCGCAAGCCTACATCGCCCTTCTTCTCTGCTCCCAAAGTGCCACCGTCTAAACCTTCTCTCTCAAAGCTTGACCCACCGCGCCATACAAAGCTTCAAATGGAGCCATCTTGCTTTCTTGGTAACCGTTGTTGTAAGGCCAAAGGTAACCATGCATGTAGACGAGCTCTAAGCATATCTTCGATTAACGCTCAGGCGCACATGGTGGGTGGTGATCAAGCGAAGTAGCAACCCGAAGGCAAAAATGAGTGGAAAATTGGGCTTACTGCGATAGTCTTTGGTATACCATGTAATGGGTGGCTTCGGAAGGAGACCGAGGTGGCCCAAAAAGGTGGTAAAAAACGGGATTTTACAAATTATTTTAAATTCCTTTTTCATTCAAACAAAATTTTGAATTAATTCAGAGCAGTTTCAAACTTTGGCCTAAAAATAAAAGTTGCTCAAAATTTTATTCTCTACAACTTTGCTTTGATGACCAAAGTCAAATTCTAAATATATTTTGAACTACAGATTTAAAGTCAAATAAAATTCCAAAACCCTAGTTTTGAAGAAATAGTTTAAAAGCAAAATTTGGCAAGAATTTAAATATAAACTTGGCTCCAAATTGTATCCTGATTGTTTATAAGCTATCTTAGTGATCAACCCAAGAAATCATGGCATCCAAACATGAGCATGGCATTCCCACTAGTTTAAACATGATGAATTTCAATCAATTTAAACATCACATGAAATGATACGTCATTTCTTTCGAAATGAAATGCATAAATGATGCTTATGCATAATGAAATGATGATTATGCTCATAAGATGGAATGTTAATGCATGCTTAACACCGAGGTGTTTGACCCTCCCCACTTATAAGAATCTCGTCCGAGAGATTTTGAGTTTCTGAACCATTTGTTATAAAAATCCTTATAAGCGTTTTTTTGAAGATACTCTCCTGTTTCCCACGTCGCATCACCATCATCGTGATGACTCTCCATTGTATCTTATATGTTCTCACCACTTTATTCCGAGTGACTCGTCCTTAGTGTCCAAAAACTCGAACCGGTTGCTCATGGTATTCCAAGTCGATTTGAATTTGAATGCTCGAGGTTCTATTCTCTCTTCCGGAATATGCAAGCACTTCTTCAACTGTGATACATGAAAGACTAGAAAGATCAAACCCATCGCTTCTGGTAACTGTAACTTATAAGCCATGGGACCCTTCTTTTCTCACGATCTTGTACGGTCCTACAAACCTAGGAGCAAGTTTTCTCTTTACTCCAAACCTTTGTACCTTTTTCATTGGAGTAACCTGAGATAAACGTAGTCACCTACTTCAAACTCAAGAGGTCTCCTCTCTCTTATCGGCATAGCTCTTACGGTGGGGACTTGTGCCGCTTTCATGTTTTGTTGGATAATATGGAACTTTTTTCTCGGCCTCGTCAACAAAATCAATTCTTGGAAGTAAAACCTTCTCTCTCTCGTGCTTGACCCAATTCAATGGTGTCCTACATTTCGCGCCATACAAAGCTTCAAATGGAGCCATCTTGATACTTTCTTGGTAAGCTGTTGTTGTAAGCAAATTACCTAAAGGTAACCATGATTCCCATGAACCCTTAGACGATAACACACAAGCTCTAAGCATATCTTCTAGAACAGCATTAACTCTCTGCATGGCTCCCCATCCATGACTTCGTGGGTGGTAAGCTATACTACTCTGAATCAAGCTAGTACCCAACCCTTTATGAAGATGCTCCCAAAATGAGTGGTAAATTGGGACCCACGGTCGAACACGATAGTCTTTGGTATACCATGTAATCGGACAATCTCGCAATATACTTCTCAAAGTCATCTCATTGAGGTGGTCGGAAAGTTGTTTTGGTGGTCAAAAAGTGAGTTTGATTTGGTAAGGCAATCTATGATTACCCAAATCGAATCATTCCCCTTTTGTGTGGTAGGGAATCCGGTGATAAAATCCATACTTATATCATCCCATTTTCAATCTGGTATTGACAAAGGTTGCAACATTCCTACGGGTCTCATGTGAAGAGCCTTCACTCTACAACACATGTCATAACGAGCAAACATAAGCGCAATCTCCTTCTTCATTTTTGTCCACCAATAACGAGGTCTCAATTCTTGGTATATTTTGTTACTTCTAGGATGGATAGATAACTTAGAGTGATGAGCTTCATCCATCAATTTGTTCTTGAGCTCTTGATCTTTAGGTACAACTAGACGGTCCTTAAACCATAGCACTCCGTGTTCATCCACTCTAAATTGCCTAGTCGGTTCTTTCTTCATTTTCTCCTTGATATGGAATATTCCTTTATCTGCTTTTTCGACCCTCAATGATCTTGCTCTCCAAGGGTACAAATAACTCTTGGATGTTATGCAACACAATGAGAATGTAACAAATTGAACCCATCCTCAAACAATGGTTACGACAAGAAAATGTGACTTCCTACTTAAGGCATCTGCTACTACATTTGCCTTTCGGGATGATAGTGCACATTTAGATTATAATCCTTTATCTAGAGCTCTAACCATCTTCTCTGTCGCATATTCAATTGATCGAGTAAATATGTACTTGAGACTCTTATGATCTCAGAAAGATATTGCACACATTCCCAAGCAAGTAGTGTCTCCAAATCTTTAGAGCATGCACAACAAATTTGCAAAGCTCTAAATCGTATGTAGGATAATTAACCTCATGCTTCCTCAATCGACGGCGTGAGGCATCACGCAATAACTCTCCCATCTTGCATCGGGACACATCCTAAACCATTCTTTGATGCATCATCATCTCCAAAATACATCAAACGGCTTCCCTATATCTGGTTAATGCTTAGCTGCAACAACAAGAACAGAGCGAGCGAAGGTGGTTAGCAAATTCCATAAAGTGCGTAAAGAAAGTTATCATGAATAAACCATTTTAAGCCTCACCTCCTCCATCTCGTCAATAACATCCCAAAACCCTAGTTTTGAAGAATTAGTTTAAAAGCAAAATTTGGCAAGAATTTAAATATAAACTTAGCTCCAAATTGTATCCCGATTGTTTATAAGCTATCTTAGTGATCAACCCAAGAAATCATGGCATCCAAACATGAGCATGGCATTCCCACTAGTTTAAACATGATGAATTTCAATCAATTTAAACATCACATGAAATGATCGTCATTTTTTTTTTGAAATAAAATGCATAAATGATGCTTATGCAATGAAATGATGATTATGCTCATAAGATGGAATGTTAATGCATGCTTAACACCGAGTGTTATTCTGGTCGAGCCAATGACCACGCCTATGCACCGCCTCGTGTAGTTGGAGACGTTCACGCGCACAGAGAGTAGTAAGTCCTTGAGCATAAGCGGTGAAAAACTATGGAAAACTATGGATGAAAACGGACGGAAATTCTCATACTAACACCGTCACCACCGACACCGTCAAAGATACCGCGATTAATCGATCGCGATACCGCTTTTTTGCGGGAAAAACAAAAACAGAAAACCGACTACCATAAAACCGTATTTTAGGCAAGAAGGAGCGGAATCGGTTAAGGAATTTTCCGATCCGTATTCACGGTTCCCCATATTCGAGCAAGAAAATTCGACGATATTCCCATATTTTGTACACCTAAACCTCATATTCATTCCATTTCGATTGATGCACCCACGAAACCTCCCGCTCTCACGCCATGTGCCCGCAAAATTTACCCTCTGCTCGCTACTCCTCCCATCCATCCCAAAAAAAGCGGCGACTAAACCCTATCCGCTATCCCCTAGTCCCTAACTCGGCGACTCCCGTCCCGTGCGTTATCGCTCTCGCCCTCTCTCCACGAGAGCGAGATCGCCTGCATAGTGAGAGGGAGTATGGAGGGCGAGGTCCATGGGCGTGCTCGGCGTGGAGCGGCCTGGGAAGGGGCCATGGCTGCTTCTTTGCGGCACGCCCACCCTAACCGCCGTCACCCCAGCCGGCGAACTCTGTACCGACCAGCCTTGTGATCATGAAGGGCATGAGGCGCCGCCTCGCCTCGACGTGGCAAACGCCCATGTTGCTCCCTCCTCCAAATCCTCCGGCCCCTAGCCGCATCAATTTGGCAAGATTTAGCAGTCGCATCAACGAGTAAAGGTTAGGTCTTTGTTCTTTTTGCCGGAAAGTGGTTCGCCCATGATGAGACACCGGAGGGGGGCCTTCAATAGTTGGATTGACCTGCCGCCGGTTGCTGATCAGCGTGTGCCGGTGTAGCGCTACCTACCTGTTACCATCTCCTACGTGTGAAGCTGCACTAATTTTTTTTGTCATGATGCAAGTCGCAGCCGACGACTAATTCAAACTGAAAACTGATTGGTGGCGTCTCCCTCCACATAGTTATATTGCTGCATTAGCCGCATCTGGACTAGAACAAGATGTCAGAAATGATGAGCTGTGAGACTGATCGGGTGTGTGCAACAAACTGGTAGATTCTGAAGAAGTAGATGTCAATGATTTTTGTTTCTAAACATGGAGGGGAAGTCAATGTCAATGTGGGTTCACTGGATGAGGCAAGGCGATATCGATATACAGTAGTTGCTAAGTTTCGGTTTCAGTCATCAATTTTGTATCCTTCATGGTTCAACAATATAACAACGTTCCACGACGTTATGAACTTGTCCACTTGTTGGCATATGGTTGCTATTGTTGCATCGAGCTCATTATTTTAAGTGGTTACATATATTGATGTTCCCGTTTTGTGTTACCGTTTTCCGATCGTAATCGATACGTTTCCGTTCAAAATATTCCATTCCCGATATCTCGTAATACCGGTTTCGTTTTTCTGTCCGACTTTCTCATTTCCATTTCCGTTCCCGGTAAAATAATACAAAAACGGGAATGATTCATTTTCCCGACCGTTTTTATTCCTATGAAAAACGCCATAGCTTCTCCGTAGAATCAAAGTGGCTCCCTATTTTTGTATAGGTCGAGGCGAGGGAGCCGAAAAACCCCGCTTTTCCGGATTCACTCCATCTCCACACCATCTGAGGTTATAGACCTCCCCATGAACTTTGATATTATTTACCCGCAAATGCCACTGGTATAAAAACAGAAATCCCTCCCGGTCTCCTCTCCCGCACCCGTCTCTCTCGGCCCTTTCCGTGCGACGCGCGAGGCAGCGACGAGAGGACGGCGCCGGCCGCCGTTCCCCTCCCCGACGCCCGCTGCTCATCCCCCTCCCCGACGCCCTTCGTCCATCCCTCTCGGTCTCCTCTCCCGCTGCTCATCTCGGCGCGAAAGCACCGCTGCTGACCTGCTCGTCCCGACGGCCTCCGACGCCCCTCCCCGGTGAGTTGAAGGCCGATGCTCATCCCATCCCTCTCAAATATGTTCCCTCCCTCAGATCTATCCGGTTTTGTCTCTGATTTGTACTGCTACAGGCTGCCTCCTATCTCCTCTCGCCTCTCGCCTCTCGCTGTCGGATCAAACCCTAGATCTCGTCTAGCCTCCCCGTCCCTCTGATCCCATCCCTCTCGGATCCTCATGGATTCCTCCTCCTCGTCGTCCAGCCTGAGCCAGCAGCCCGAGTTCGACTACCTTTTCAAGCTCCTCCTGATCGGCGACTCCGGCGTCGGCAAGAGCAGCCTCCTCCTCCGCTTCACCGCCGACTCCTTCGAGGACCTCTCCCCCACAATAGGTGATCTCTTTGGCTTCGATTCTATTCCCCGATCTGATCGCCTCGCCTCGCCGCATTAGTCTAACCTCAATCTCTATTCCGCTATTTATTTCCTTCATTCAGGTGTTGACTTCAAGGTGAAGATGGTTAGCATTGGTGGCAAAAAACTCAAGCTTGCCATCTGGGACACAGGTACCAAACCATCGTCTCAACAACACTAGCCTGGAATTTTCTTTTTCTTTTACTACTATGCATCCATCCAGTCAAGTTTTGACAAATCGATCCATGGCTTATATCTGGATAGTAATACCTCAAAAGCAAGGTTCAAGAAAACGCTAGGCGCTAGGCGGGCGCTAGCCTATTGATCAGCTCCTAGGAAGAGTAAATAAACGTAGATTAAACGTGATTAATCGTTTGTGATTTTTTATTATTTTTGTGCTGCCGACAGCAAAATCAGTAGTTGACAGCCTGCAGAGAGTAAACAGCACATGAACAAATGCATCATGCATTCAGAAATTCAGAGAATTGCAAGATAGTAAGGGACTAGCATGTAGAGTTACAGACTACTGGACAGTCAATCACTCAATATCAATTCTCAACCCCAAATCCCCAATCCAATTGATCACTATTCAATCAACATGTAGAGTTGTAGACATTGAGCTTGTAGAAAACATACTGAAGGACAGGGACTGAACGAGGGGAGGACAGGCAGGAAAATACCGAAGGCCTTCACCAGCTGTGCTGGCAACTCGAGCTCAGGTTCTGACGGTTGGAGCTGGGGCTGGGACTCCACTTGGAATCGTCGGCACGAGCGACGGCGGGTCGCAGTGTGCGGACGCGGTGAGGAGAGAAACAGAGAGGTGAGTTGGAGAATCTGGACGACTGGACGGCTGCTGTACGGTTGCTCTGTTTTTGCTCTCCCCCTGCGCACTCTTTTTTCCCGCCCGCGTGCTCTGTCTTCCCACTCGCGAGCGCGCCCGAGCTGCTTTCCCACCCGCCCGCGCGAGCTGCTTTCCCGCGCGTGAAGTCCCGCCTGCCTGCGCGCGAAACCCCGCCCGCTCGCGCGCCTCTGCCCTCGCGCCAGCGCCGCCCAGGGCTGCTTTTCGACGTTTCCGCGCCGCTTAGACGGCGCCTCGTGCGTAGGCGCGCCTAGCGCTTCATTGGCTGCACAGGCCCTAAACGCAATGTTGGGACAGCGTTTAGCACTTAATCGTTTTAGCCTGTTCTTTGTTTTCCCTACAATTGTTTCGAAGAGCTAGCTATTCCATTGCACAGTGCCATTCTTGTTCTGATTTTGTCCATTTCCCCCCTATATACCTCTTATCACATTCTTTGAGTATGATCGTTTCTTTATTGTCGCTGATCACTACCTGTTATGCAGCTGGACAAGAGAGATTTAGGACCTTGACCAGCTCTTACTACAGAGGGGCACAGGGGATCATTATGGGTAAGTTTGTGATTTTGTTGCATTGTTTTTGGAATCTTTACCGTGGTCTGCACTCCTCTTCTGTCCTTTTTGTTATGCATCAGATGAAATTACCGCCACGTCACCGTGGGAAGTCTCGAGTGTCTTTAAATGCCGAATGAAGTCTTCAGCTAATTTGCCTTTACTTTTTCTACTAAGACATACTCTAGTTAATAATGTTAATGTGTTTTTGGTTGAAGTTTAAATTATCAAATGGGAATTAACCAAACTGTATAAATTCCGTATGAAGCTTTGTGTAACTTTAGAGTCACTGCACAACTAGGCAAAGCATTTGCATGCACATTGGTATATTGTATAGGTGGCACACATTTACCCTTTTTTATGTGCGTGCATCTTGTCTAGTTCTATTGAATTATTGCATAGAGAAGCATGATAATTAATTAATGTCTCGTTAAATTTCCAGTGTATGATGTCACTCGACGAGAAACATTTACCAATCTTTCTGATATATGGGCGAAGGAAATTGACCTGTATTCAACCAACCAGGACTGTATAAAGATGCTTGTTGGAAATAAAGTAGACAAGGTACTTCTAAGAATCAATTCTAAATCTTGTAAACTTTGTTTGCACCTTTTATCTTTTGTTTCTGATTGAGTAACCGCTTTCATCTTTTACTGCCCTATAACTGATCTGAAGAGTTCATTTTGGCAGGAAAGTGAGAGAGCTGTCACGAAAAAGGAGGGGATTGAATTTGCCAGGGAATACGGATGTTTATTTCTAGAATGCAGTGCAAAAACAAAAGTAAATGTAGAACAGTGCTTTGAGGAACTCGTTCTAAAGGTATGTTTTGGGCTTTGACATTTAGATTTAGGATTATTTATTTCGCAATGTCATCCGTGCCTTATTCTTCACAGTATTCAGAACTGCACATTTGAAACATAGACAATACATGTTTGCCAAATGTTGGATTGAGGTATCAGGTCATTTTCGATCATACTCTGTGGTGCGCTCATTGCTTGTTTAGCCTTAGCTTTGACAGAAAAAGGTTTGTTTGTACTGTTACCTGCCAAATGCTCAGGTCATTTTCGATCATACTCTGTGGTGCGCTCATTGCTTTGTTTAGCCTTAGCTTTGACAGAAAAAAGGTTTGTTTGTACTGTTACCTGCCAAATGCTCGTGCAGACTAAGACTGACATATTATATTAGCGAGATGAAATGAAGAAGGGGCTAGCAGATTCTTTTATACATCTGTGTCCCTGAATAAATTGGATTCTTTTATTTGTAGTATTGAGTTGTAGTTATTGATTGAGGTGACCCATATGTATGCACGTTGCAGATATTAGACACGCCAAGCCTCCTCGCGGATGCTTCCTCAGGGGCCAAGAAGAACATCTTCAAGCAGAAGCCTCCGGAAGCTGACGCCGCCGCAAGCAGCTGCTGTTAACATGCTTTTGTCATGCTAATTCTGCGCCCTCCTGTGGATGATGATAAATTTGTTGCGTAAAGTGATAAGCTTTGTTGTGTGGGTTTATTTTTGCTTTTGGTCCTGTATATTGCCATGCTGAATTTACAACAACACATAACAGTACGTCGGCAGCAGCTATATAATGTGTCAAGTTAAACTTACCTGACAATATATGTGTTGTTCCCTTGTGTTTTTGTTGAAAAGAGAATAGTATATGTCTGAGGGACATGTTTTTGTTTTAGGAGAGAGATTTGAGTCTTTTGCAACTGCACTGTGTGTACTCCCGAGTCTCTTGCAACTGTGATGTACAGCGTAGTTATATATTTCTTTTTTGAGAGGTTAGTACTCCTTCCGTCCTGAAAAGTATGTAGAAGACTACAATTCTAGCATAGTAGCTACTCAAGCCATTCTGAATTCAAAGTTTCTATATTAAAAGTATCAATATTTATGATAACAAAAAAGTGCCTATTAGATTTTTTTTATCGTATATGCATATTTTGTGTAATAAATAATAAATATTGGTAGTTTTTTTCCCTGAAAGAAATATAAATTGGTTTAATTTTTAGATAAAAAAAATAGAGCTAGAATTGTACGGTATCTATTTCGGACAGAGAAACGGTGTGCACTGCATCTGAATTCTGAACAGGACGGCGGCGTGCGCTGCATATTATCTGATCGGACGGCTCCGGCTCTCACACACATGGACAGTCCATGACAGCAGCCGCGGCGTCAGGGAATGCCTCGCCGGTCGCCGGTCGCGCTATAGAGACATGTTCGGCCGGTATTAAAGCGAATGATAAGTTGATCTTGGTTGATTTATTATAAGAGAAAAATACCGTAGATTGTAGCTGATAAGTTGGCTGATAAGGAGTGAACAGACGTAGTGCAGTCTGCAGAACAGGTCTTGAGCCTCTTGTCTTCTTCATGGGTGCAGTCTGCAATGTTTTACAACAACAGGTCTTAATATTTTTTATTTATATTAAGAGAGATTATATAAAATTCTTGTCTTCATATATTCATCCATAATATAATTATGGTACACAACTAGATAATAAAATTATCGCGAATGAAAAAGACCGAGCCAAGCCCCTAAGTATAAGACGGTCACTTACCTGAGGGAGCCAAACTGAGTTGGAGGAGTTGAGAGTTGCAGTGCAGTGCATGGTTGTTTGTATTCTGGATCCTGGAGGTTGACGACCGGCCCAGCCCATCCATCAGCTCCCTATAACTAGGAAGGGCCCTCCTGTGCCTGTCGACAGACGATTCGATACCGTGGCTCGATCACGTGGAGAGGAGCCATGTTGGCTTATAAGTCATATTTTTTTAGTCTACAAACAGTATTTTTCTTTCACAACAAATTAATCAACAATACTTTTAGTCATAGCTTATCAATCAAACGAACAGGACCGAGAGCTGCAACAGGTGGGACGGTGGGAGCTCGCCAGCCTAACTAACGCCCAACCCCAGCTAAGCTAGTGGAGGAGCTGAGAGCAGATAGGAGATGGATGATGATCGTGGTCGATCATGAGAGTTGAGTTGCATTGAGAGGGAGGAGGATGGATTCACGGGCGGCCAAGGGGAAAGGAAGGCGCCAAACAAGGGAGCAGCACCCGTGTCCGTGTGCGTGTGTGGTGCGAGTCCGAAGCAGCGAGCGTGCTCACGGGTCACCCCAGCCAAAACAGATGACGACACATTACAGCGAGGCAGCTAGCAGCAATACGCATGCATACACCGCACAGCAGCCAGTGCAGTACTACTAGTGGTAGATTTCGTTTTCCATAGGATAGACTAGTAGTTGGATGGAGTTTTTGAGACGGCGACTGCCGACTCTCCCTGGCCACGAATTCTGATCCCTAACTTGGTGCGCGCCATGCCCATCATCCCATGTCCCCCGGCAGCAGAAGTTTCCAGAACGAGTACGTAATGTAACACGGACTCCGTCTCTACTCCATGTAGATAGAGATAGATATTTGTACATACATGCATACGTACAGTATGTAAACGTAACAAGTGCTTTTATATATTATTATTATTATTACTTTACTTGCTGTATGTAAAATGCATGCATGGTGGATGGATGGGAGACGGAGTACATACCATCATACCGGCCGGCCGGGGCAAAGGCATGCATGTGATACAATACAGTGATGAGTACTACCAACCAGAAACTGGTAACGAACGGAACGGACAACTAATGAACCACAAAAACAAAAAAAAAAGGAAGTCAGCCAGGCCAGGCCAGTACCACCAGGCACCAGGCTGCAGCCTGCTCTCAGCTCGTCCCTCCCTTCACCAGTTCACCAGCCTGTACACGGACCACCGGCCGCCCTTGTCTTTTTCTTTTCTTTTCTCCTCTTCCCGTCCCTTGCTAGATGCAACGGAGTACTACTTTGTTACTCATACGTGCACGTACGTACATGTACATGGGGGGAAAAAATAACACAAGTACAACAACAATGGAATTAATGGAATATAAAAGGATGGATCGGAAGAGATAATTAACGGCATACACAATGGATACCTCTGAGACATTTTGTTGTTATAGCTCCTGACAGTACGTACCATCACAAGATGGGAAATCCTAGCTACAAAACCATAATAATTATCAATGAACCAGAATGATAATTAAAACTTGAATATAATCGACCAAATAATTAAGTTTGGAACTGAGAATATACGCAGCTGGCCGGCCTCAGATACCATCTCAACATTAGAACATGATTTATCAATGTAGGTATGAACAATATGAAATTGAGAACAAATCACATCTTCACTCTCACTGTCCTTAAAACCAACAAATTCATCTTCACTAGGTGCGTCAACAATTCGACTGACTTTACAAAAAAAAAAGAGATAATCATAAAGCAATGGACAACAAAAATAAAACGTACAAGTACAATGATCACAAAGGAAGAATTAAAGTGCAGGAGAAAAAAAAAAGCGAAATACCATGATTAAGAGTACCAACAAAAACCACTACATAGTACTACGATTACTATTATTAGTAGTAGTAACGAGAGATAATCGATGATCCTTACATTGGGTTGCTAGCTACTACTACTTGCTTGCCCCAGCCGCTGCCAGCCAATCTTAATCAAGACAAGGAAGAATCGATCTGCAACTGCTGGAGTGTATATATATATATATATATATATATATATATATATATATATATATATATATATATATATATATATATATATATATATAGAAGAAGAATTACTCGTATTGCTCCTACTGTATGTATAAGTGTATATGTATGTGCTCCTATATAATATAGGAGTTGCACGCGCTCGTTAGTGTCCTAGCTCAGCTCAGCTCAGCTCCTTCCTTCCACTCCACGGCTGGGGAGCCACACCACACGCTCACTCTACAGTCTCCAAGCTCACCACCCGCCATTGCTAGCTTCTCTAGCTGAGACGCATGCACATACCGAGCGCAAGCCATGCCACGCCCAGTTTAAAGTAAGGCAGCCGCCGCCTAGCTCATCATCAGCGCCAATTAAGGATCCAGGAAGACAAACCACCGTATTACATACCGTCATCATCCGCAGCAGCGAGCAATGCCGAAGAATTCCTGCGCCGGCGGCTGCGAGATCCAAGCCAGCGGCATCAACTACCGCATCACCGTCTCCAGCCGACCACACCCTCCTCTCAAGGTCTGGAGCAGGTCAGACGACGACGTCCATGTCCAAGACCACCAGGACCACCACCACCACCACAGCGTCCGCCATGTGCTCAGGGACGTCTCCTGCCGCGCGCGCCCCGGCGAGCTGCTCGCCATCGTTGGCCCCAGCGGCGCCGGCAAGTCCACCCTGCTCGAGATCCTCGCTGGCCGCCTCTCCCCGTCCCCGCAGTACGACCTCCTCCTCCTCGACGGCGCCGCCGCCCACAGCGCCGACCTCCGCCGCGTCTCCGGCTACGTCACCCAACAGGACGTACTCTTCCCGCTGCTCACCGTGCGCGAGACGCTGCTCTTCAGCGCGCGCCTCCGCCTAGGCGCGCGCCTGCCGGCAAAGGACATGGACGCCCGCGTCGAGGCGCTCCTCGACGACCTCACCCTGCGCCGCGTCGCCGCCACCAGGATCAAGGACCTCTCCGGCGGAGAGCGAAGGCGCGTCTCCATCGGCGTCGAGGCCGTGCATGACCCGCCCGTGCTCATCCTCGACGAGCCCACCTCCGGCCTCGACAGCGCCTCCGCGCTCCAGATCGTCGGCGCTCTCCGCGCCATGGCCGAGACGCGCGGACGCACCGTGCTGCTCAGCATCCACCAGCCGGGAGCGCGCATCGTCAAGATGTTCGACTCCGTCCTCCTGCTAGCCGCCGGCTGCGTCCTCCACCAGGGCACCGTCGACCAGCTCCGCGCCCTGCTCGGGGACGCGGGCCTCCACCTGCCCCCGCACGTGGACGCCGTCGAGTTCGCCATCGACTCCGTCGACGCGCTCCGCCTCCACCGCCGCCACGCCAGCGCCGCCGGGCTGCAGGCGCCGCCTCGCCAGCCCCAGCACCAGCAGCCGTCCTCCCGGGAGCGGGAGGGCCGCTGCACGCTGCAGCATCTGTTCCAGCTGCACGGCAAGCAGGTGGCCGACGAGGACACCGCCGCCGTCGTCCCCGTGATGGCTAGCAGCGCGGCCGCCACGGCGGGCAGCCGGTACGCCAACTCGCGGGCGCGCGAGGTCGCGGTGCTGTCCCAGCGCTTCTTCAAGAACGTGGCGCGGACGCGGCAGCTCTTCGCGTGCCGCACCGTGTGCATGCTGGTGGCGGGGCTTGCGCTGGGCTCCATCTTCTACGACCTCGGCGAGGACAAGGTGGCGGAGCGCGTGGGCCTCTTCGCCTTCCTGCTCACCTTCCTCCTGTCGTCCACCACGGAGGCGCTGCCCATCTTCCTGCAGGAGCGCGACATCCTGGCCAAGGAGACGTCGTCGGGGGCGTACCGGGTGTCGTCGTACGCGGTGGCCAACGCGGTGGTGTTCCTGCCCTTCCAGCTGGCGCTGGCCGTCGTGTTCGCGGCGCCCGTGTACTGGCTGGCGGGTCTCCGTCGCACGGCGGCGGCGTTCGGCTACTTCCTGCTGGTGATATGGCTGATCCTGTACACGGCGAACTCGGTGGTGGTGTGCTTCGCGGCGGCGGCGCCGGACTTCGTGGTGGGGAACGCGGCGATCCAGGGAGTGATGGGCTCCTTCTTCCTCTTCTCGGGCTACTTCATCGCGCGGTCGGCGATGCCGGCGTGCTGGGTGTTCATGCACTACCTATCGCTGTTCAAGTGGCCGTTCGAGGCGCTGCTGGTGAACGAGTTCGCCGGCGGCGGAAGGTGCGTGGTGCGGGCGCTGGGCCAGTGTGTGGCGACTGGGGACGAGGTGCTGCGGCGCGAGGGGCTCGGGGAAGAGTGCAGGTGGCGCAATGTCGGCGTCATGGTGGCCTTCACGGCGGCCTACAGGGTGTTGGGCTACGCCGTGCTGAGGGTGAGGTGCAGCCTCGCGCTCAACAAGGGGGCCGTGGCCGCCGGACCACCCAGCCTCGGCCTCAGCCGCCGCCTGAGAAGCCAGCTAGCCATCATCGGCGCTGCTGCGTGGCCCTCGCCGTCTTCTTCTTCCACCCCGCCGCCGTGACTGTGACTCGCCCTCCTCCTCGCTCCCATGCCAAGCAAATACGTGTGCTTACTTGTTTTAGCTGCCCTGTTTTCCCACGAGCATCCTTTTGCTCAGTGATTCCTACAGAGTAAATACTTACCCCTTTTGCCAAGTTAGCCGTCGAAATTCTCCCCAACCATTTTAAAAAATTTCTTATAGAAAATATTAGCAACATTTATATCTTCAAATAAGTTTATTATAAAACTAGATTCAACTATCTATCTAATGATACTAATTATGTAAAGATCTTAACCCAATACTCAAATATGACATTTGCTCAATTTCCAAGGTATTAATTAGATTCCACAATTGCAATATCCATCAGTTTAATAATGTGTTGTTAGCATCAAATGCTATTCCGGCCCAATCGACTAGTTATAACGTGCCATGGGCAATTTCATGGTGATTTTGTTTGATTAGTTGTGTTTGTTGGTAGTGATCGAGTTGGCTGCTCGCCGTGCCGTACATGCCGGGCAATTTGAGCCGCCACTAGCAAGCAGCTGGACTTGAGATTTGATCAAACAAAGTTAATCCATTCCGTATATCCGATTCAAAGAAAGGAGGCGGTCTTACTTGGCAATTGCCATGGCCTGCTGTACGGTACGTGCTGGATTTCCATTGTTACCAGACGACTCGATCAACCAACCAATCAATCAATCTGCGTTGAGTAACAGGTAGTACATACATACGTACAAGAGTACAAGTAAAGGCATGAGGCTAGTAAAGTTTCGCAAGCCGGCTCTCCTCCTCCCTTCACCTTCGCAAGCCCAATCTCATTCACATCAGAAACCCATGAGGACGCACTCCACTTCGACTACGAATCCTGGATCCAACAATCCAAGATCGCCAACTGCTACTCTAATAAGCGGTCGTGGATGGATGACGCAGAGGCAGAGGTGATCAACAGGCACCACCAGGAGATGATGCTTCAAGTGGCGGACAATCTGCCCGAGGAAGCCTATGAACTGTCGCTGCGAGACATCACCGAGCTCTCACTGCCTCCTCCAACTAGGGCCACAACCACAAGGAGTTTGCCCTGCCGGCACAAGAGTACTCCCTCTATCTCTATGGAGGGAGCAGGCAGCTTCATCATTAAGCTCTTTATGCCCTCGCCATCCAGAGCTGCTGCTTCTGGTGGTGGGAGGAACAAGAGCTTCTCCAGTAGCTCAATGACTGTATCTGTATCTGGGAGGAGCAAGAGTGCGTCAGCCAACCATGGTCGTTCTCGTTCCATGGAAAATGACACACACAGTAATGGCTACCACGGCAGTACTAAAAGGTAGTATGTTCCATTCCAGGGTTGAATCAAGCTGCATTCTCTCACCTTCTATTCTTGACCAACAAAAATCATGGCCACCATATTCTTGTCTAACTAACCATCTGTTCATTCCATCAGAAACAATACATGCATAATATAATAACACAACCGGGGGAATGCCTTACCTGCACACGTTAAAAAAAAGGGGGAAACACAATCTTTTTCATCTTTATAAGCATAATAAGCAGCTGATATACAAATTTGCATGAAACCAATGAGCTGCTATCCATTCTTCAATTCAAGCAAGTACAAGGCGCAACACAAATTTACAGGAAATCAATGAGCTGCAATCCACTCCTCATTTCATGCAAGTGCAGGACGAAACACAAATTTGCAGGACATCAATGAGCTGCAATCCACTCTTCAATTCAAGGCAAAACTGACAGCCAATGGACACTTCTGCCTGTAGGAAACTTGAGGCTAAGGATCAATCAATAGGGAGGGGTGCCTGTACATGACCTTCATTTGTACAGTAGTTCAAAGTTACATTCCTTTCATAGCTGTGCCAAGTTGCTAATATAACATGGCAAAACGGCTGCTCAACTTGTTCATGCTGCAGGATACGTGGAGTGTTATGTAAATAAGTTATGTATGCTATTTTTTATTTTCAATAAAGTTCATCATCAACAATACGCGATTTCAATTAAAAAAATAGAAGATAACTTTACTGAAACAGCTATAGATGCGTATTGATAAGCACCCTAAGCTCATCCAGAGCAAACAGACGAGTTCAAAAGACACATTATGCTAGGGGAACAATCCTTTCTTTTAGGAACTTAGTCTCATACCTTTTCTACACCATGAGCTGCATGTACTTTAATTCCACAAGTTTGACATAAGTCAAGCGGCCACAGCCACAAAACTAAGTCTCACCTAATGAATGTAATAGGTTTACATGCCAAAGAGTCAATCATCGCCGATAAGTCAGCAATATCTAACTATTATCATCATCATCATTTTCTTCAGTATCTTGCAGCAAAGCTCCTCGTACTCTTGCCCTCATAAAAGAATAACAGAAAACATCAGTACCAGCAGGATATCAGATATGAATTTAACTTCAACTCACATAAAAGTAGTCTTTCAATGGTTGTGTACAACCTCCGAGACACAGGGGCCAATCGCTTCGTAGCTTTAGCAGGAGGAACTTTGATAGGCAAAGCCACTGCAGGTTTGCAAATCCATAAGCTGACACAGTTTTGATTCTTTCTTACTTACAAGTATGCATCAAGAAGAAGCCATGTAGTTTACAAAAAAAAGGCCATGTAACCTGGTGTTTGCTGCTGCGCAGGAACAATTGATCAGAGCTTGGAGGTGCACCCGATACACTTGGAACCTGATCAGTCACCAGCTTTGGCTTTGTAGCCTTTCTTTTGTCGAGGAATGAAAGGGCTTCAAGTTGCTTTTGCATTACTTCGTTTTTTTCCTTTTTCCTGTAAAATACAACAGTAAATGCAACCAGGGGCTAGAAACATCACCGTAATGCATTCTAAATACCCAAATATTGAACCAAGAAAACTGCACAGGAATGAAGTGCTTTGCTGTATTAGATCACAATGAAACCCAATGGTTCTCTCAAAAGTGAGAAAAAGGAAATGATATCTAATAGTATGTTATAACGCTAGCTAACACATGAAACCAACGTGTTGGAACTTAATTTCATGACTCAGAAGCATTTTACTAAAAGAATGGAGCACTGAATATAAGCATTATATACATTATAAACAACCAGGCGCTAGTTTTTAGGCTGCCAAAAACTGCTTTAACATGCTATATATGGCAACCCAGAGTAGAATGCAAAATTGCTTGACATTCTGACAGGCAAATATGTACGTCAAACGAGTAAGCTATCTTAAGACAGTGTGTACCCAACTTTGTTCATCAAGCAGCAGCATAAGCAAGAGCACCAGTACCAAGTTCGTACTAATAGTAATGGTGGGATAACCTACTCTTTCAGAGGCTAGACTTTGCATGAGCTGTGAGACTTGGTCTTGTTCTGCAAAAGAAGGAAAACAGAATTTGGCACAAAGATGATAAATAAATTAAAATTTCCTTGTTGCGGTTAAGAATGAAGATATTGAAAAAGAAACAATTATAGGAATAAAGAAGAATAAGCAACAAGCCAAAAGAACCACCTCTGGATGCATGTTCCTGCTTGGTCTTGTAAGATTCATAGAGCGCAAGGGAGAAATCAGCAATGACATCTTTGAGCACAGATGCAGCAACTCTATCGAGAGAGATAGTGATGCGAGGTAGTCCCTTCGCCTTGGTAACCACAAGCTCAGCGGTATCAGGACTTGCATACGACATCATGTTCGTGTAGAGGTAGGCGAAGACTTTCAGGTTCAGGCGTTCAGCCAGGCAGGGTAGTGAAGTGTAGGAGTAGGATGGAGAAGATATGAACTGAATACCTCGGGCGGCGGCAGGGAAGAGGAGTTGTGCCAGGCGAGGAGTGGAGGTCGGTGGCGACGACGCGGAGGCCGCCATGGGAGTGGGAGTGGGCGCGGGAGAGCATCGGCTTCGTTGTCGGATTTCTCCGGCTTGGCCTCGCCGAAGACGGCGGCCAACCTCATCTCATCGTCATCGTCGCCGGCAGGAACGAAGGAGAGAAGGCGCCGTGAAAGCGTAAAGACGTGGGGACGCCTCTCCCCCTGTCCCTCTAACTCCCTGTCGTCTCTTTCTCGCTTTGGTCCTCTTCCTCAATTCCGGTGGGAAGGAACGATGGCCTCCGACTACTACGATTCCAAGTTGTTGGAGACGGCGAGGCGGCTGCTGGAGGTGACCTCCATAACTGAGGCAGAGGCGGAGGCGGAGCAGCTGCCCAGATTGCCCTCGGGGTTCTACGACGCCTTCGTCCTCGGGGGAATCCTCGTCGTCCAGGCCCTCCAGCCCGGCACACTCCTCTGCCATTTCACCGTCCCCTCCAGACTACTGGTCAGCCACCTTGCCCGAGTCGAGTTGTGTCATCTGATTCCTGATCCCTTAGACTGAATGGTTCTCGATGCAGAATTCGGGCGGCTTCCTGCACGGCGGTGCAACCGCCTCCCTAGTCGATTTGGTTGCCTCCGCCGCCTTCGCCACCGCCGGTCTCCGCACCAGGGGCTCGCCCCTTGAGATGAACATATCCTACCTTGATGCTGCTTTTGCTGATGTGAGTAACCTTGATCCATGCTCTGCTCCCCATCTTTAGTGACTACTGTTGCTGCTGCTACTACATACTAGTACTACAGTATAAGACGCAGCATAATATGTATGCCATCTATGATCTATACGACCATACTTGGTTCATTGGTTGCACACTCTTGAAGGAATTTTCACTCCTCCACAAATTACTACGATGTAGTATAGGATAAGTGGCTGACACTTGAGACTTGACAAATTACCCGATTGGTATAATTGGCTGCAACAAGATGAACACAGCACAAGAGGCTCATCTAATCTTTGATGAAACGAGACACGTGCCTCGTCCTGCCGGTTAGCCAGTGAGCCTAATAGCATGCTCTGGCATTCACACTTTGGTAGGCGATGCCGATGAATAAGCAGGATTGTGTTATGTACCAATGTCATCACACCATTGTGATTTGGGAATAAGCACGTTTGCCGGTTTCTCTTATATTGGCAGCATGATGATTATCATGAGATGGGTGGATTCAAACATTTCTGTTACGAATCGTCATTGTATGTGTAATCATGATCGCACCTCCTCGATTCACAGCTTCATAGTAGCAGTGTTCTAGTGCTAAAGCCAGATTGTGTCAGGTTGTTTCCCTTTTACCTCTTTCGATTGGTATGTAGACGATGAGCAAGCCAGATTATTAATTGAGTAAATAATCGGTCTTCACTTCTGAAGTTGATTTGCTATGGATGATGATGATGGTGTTTTCGGATTTAGGGACTGATGCTGACACTGACAGGCATGAGATGCTTGGTTTCGTGTAGGAAGAGATTGATATCGAAGCGAAGGTTCTGCGCGCTGGCAAGGTAGTAGGGGTGGCTGTTGTGGAACTGAAGAAGGAATCTGGCAAAATCATCGCTCAAGCTCGCTACTCCAAGTACCTTGGTGTAGCATATAGTAAACTCTGATCTGACTGAATCAAGGTGGCCTTGTGCCGTGGCAGCATGTTGTAATCTGCTGGGTTTTTTTTTCTTCTTCCCTACTGGTGCTTATATTCTCACGATGCTGGTCCCCTGACTCCCTGAGCATATGGTATGGTAGTAGACTAGTAGGGTGTGGGGTGCTTGGACAAGTGTTACTCCTGTGTATATGTGACAGAAAACAACCTCATTTCTATTTCTTTCTGCCGTGCAGATGGTATTCAGTATTATTACTCACTCGATGAGACCATCAGCTAGTTATTTATTCTTGTGTTTATTGTGTATGTACTCCTACCTCTTACAGTGGACCATCTGTTATCTCTTCTGATCCACCAGAAATGAAGGTGAATCATCGTTAGCCTGCTGGCTGCACAAACATCTCTTCTGTTTTGGCAACTGCTGACTGACTACACAAACTAATAAATCAATAATAACCCGGCCAAATCAAATCAAATCTGGACAGGACAGTAGACACAAATTTGGCCATGATTCAGTAGACACCACGATTGAAACAGATAGCATGTTCGGTTTGCTGGTTCGTTTCGTTGCTGGTTCGTGAAGAAGTACTGTGGTTTGTGTGAGAGAAAAATACTGTTCCGGTTGAAAATTTACGATCGTTTACGACAAGCCACAGCTAAACGAACAGGCTGAATTTCGCTGGAGGTTTAATTTCAATTTACTTTTGGAAAAGAAAAAACGAGGAAAAAGGGGAAAAGGAAAAGCAAGGAACTTTAGGACTGGAGTGGAAAGAGGAAAAGCCATCTCCTCTCGCCGGCTCGCCGCGGCCGCGCCACCAGACCGACCACCGGCCGGCTTCCCCCGCCCCCCGGCGAGGAGAGGAGACAAGCCGACAAGGCAAAGTACGGTACCCAACCGCCGCCCAGCCGCACCTCCAAGGATAGGGCGGGAGAGGGGGATCTCGCTTTCACTTCGTTGCCGCATGCGCACCGCCCCTCCTCATGACACCACCTAGGGGCTAGGGCACCGCCAGCCCCCTTCTCGTCGTCCTCCCCGCGGTAACTCTGGTGAACATCATAGCCTCATCGGGCCCGCCCTATGGATGTAACTTCGACCACTGCCGCCTCCGCCTCCGCCTCAGGCGGGGGGAGGTGGTACACGGGCATGTCGGCGGATAACATCAAGGGCCTGGTGCTCGCGCTCTCCTCCAGCCTCTTCATCGGCGCCAGCTTCATCATCAAGAAGAAGGGACTCAAGAAGGCCGCATCCTCCGGCGTCAGGGCGGGTACGCTTTCTCTTTTCCCCTCCCCTGTTCGTACGCCGTGCGCTTGCCTGCTTCTTCAATGCGTCACGGAGAATTGCCCAATTGTCTTCACTCTGTTCTTCACCATAGAACGGATGCCAGATTCATTCTCCTGACGCCCATTCCCGAGTTAACATGTTTGACCTCATTACCTATATGAACTGAACTCAGCCCATACATGCCTGACTCGTTAATCGACATTGATATCTAGAACTATTGTTGATGAAAGCATATTTCATTTTCAATATTTTTCATGTTATATGTTTATGTAACAGCTGCAGTTGGAGTTCAACTGCTTCAATGGTTAACTGACTAAAGCTTACTGAATTTGTGCTACTCCAAAATATCACACCTTTCCCTAGCAAACTACTTTGTTGGTTAAGTGTTGCATTGCATTGCAGGTAAGTAATGTGTGATCTGACTTAAAAATTTCAGTGTCTGATACTCACGTACATGACACCTCTGACTTATGCCCAAAATCGAGAAGACTTATGTCATGTTGTATCTCCAACCCCCCCTCCTCCTCCTCCTACAGGAGTTTGTATCGCAATTTTCAACCTCATTTTGTACTCTTTCCCTGAGGTGTCTGTCTATGTCACTTATACTACCAAACTGCAGTATTAATGTTCCATTGTTATGACAGGGGTTGGTGGTTATTCTTATTTATATGAGCCTCTTTGGTGGATTGGCATGATAACAAGTAAGTGCTTGCCTCTTCTTTTTCTTCTGTTTCATTCTAATAGATAATAGATAGATAGCTTATTGACATACTCTCTTTTGGGAAATTCTTTGGCAGTGATTGTTGGAGAAGTTGCAAATTTCGCAGCCTATGCATTTGCTCCGGCTATTTTGGTCACTCCTCTTGGTGCTCTTAGCATTATTATCAGGCATGAGTTCTCAGTCATGGAACTGTACGCATTGCCTTACTGCAACCTTTTGTTCATTTTATCACTAATCTGGAGCTAGCTTCTGTTCTGCAGCGCTGTGCTTGCACATGTAATGCTGCGGGAGAAGCTGCACATATTCGGAATTCTTGGATGTGTCCTATGTGTTGTGGGATCCACCACAATAGTCCTTCATGCTCCACCAGAGCGTGAAATTGAGTCGGTGACAGAAGTGTGGGATCTGGCTACGGAACCAGGTATTTGCTATTGCCCATTGCTTTGTATCTGCTTAATTGCCTACATTTTTCTTGAATAATTACACCACACTACCAAGTCATGATCACTTGATGTTGTTTTTCAGCCTTCATGTGTTATGCAGCAGTGGTAATTGCTATAGCTGCCATACTTGTTTATCGGTTTGTCCCACTTTTTGGGCAGACACATGTCATGGTCTACATAGGTGTTTGCTCTCTTGTTGGTTCCATCTCGGTATGCATTCTTTTGATATAGCATGCGTTTATGATCTCCTGTTGTGTGTTTTATTACAAAGTCGTTGGCCTAACTATGCAGGTCATGAGCGTGAAAGCTCTCGGCATAGCATTGAAGCTGACCTTTTCAGGAACGAACCAGCTTATATACCCACAGACATGGGCTTTTACTCTGGTTGTCATCTCATGTATCATTACCCAAATGAATTACTTGAACAAGGTATTCTGATTTTTTGAAAGCGAAATTAAAGTCTTCCCTGTGTTCTTGGATTAATTCCTTCGTATAATCTTATCTTCTGGAATTCCTTTCCTGTATAGACATTGTACAGTTATTTTCTTCTTTTCTCCTTGCCTGTATTCTGATTTTTGAAACCCCTGCTGTTTTTGCCAAAAAAGGTATTTTGATTTCTACTATCTGAACCAATTGTTGTCTTCTTTCCTTGATCTAGCATAGCATCATAATACAAGGGTGACTAGGATTCTAGAAGTTAACTGGACGAAAAAAAGGAGATTGGCATAAGGGCATATGACTCATTCATTTATTTATCTTGTTATTTTCTAGTCCAGCAGGACTAGTAGTCCCCAGATGTTGGGAACTGCGATAGATTTGATACCTTAGGGAAATGAAGTGTGAATTTTCTGGTAAAATTGGTGATATGATTGGATGGTTAAAGCTTTAGTTAGCACTATATAGAGCCAAGTTCAATTCATTAACAACGACATCAGCCTTGCCTGACCAATGAAGCATTATATTTTCCTAAAACAAATGGTGATGGTGATTCCTTTTCCTCCTTGTACGCAGGCACTTGACACGTTTAATACAGCAGTTGTGTCACCCATTTATTATACCATGTTCACATCTTTAACTATCTTGGCAAGTGTCATCATGTTCAAGGTATGTGTTTCAATTGCTGTAGCTTATCTTTTCAGCTTCATGCTTTGGTTGTGAAATTTGAGCAGGGCACTAGATAGTGATTCAGCCAGTGTTCCTATCCAATTTCAAATATAAATTTATGAGTTTTCCTCGGATTGCATTAAAGTAAACTATATAAGAAATGGTACGAGCCTGAGCTTCAGGCATAGCCTGTGAATACTTCTGGAGTAGATAGAACTCAGCAGACGAGACCACTTAGTTCCATTTTGTATCTGTGTGCAGGACTGGGACAGGCAAAATCCTACACAAATTGTGACTGAGATGTGTGGCTTTGTTACGATCCTTTCTGGAACTTTTCTTCTACATAAAACAAAAGACTTGGCTGATGGTGGTACGAATTTCTCATCATACCAACTTTTCTATGTTCCTTCCTTTGTGGGTTACATGTTCTGAGATTATTATTTTTCATGTGTCAATGTAGGGCTTTCGACTTCATCCTCCTTCCGTCTTCCTACATCTTCTTCAGTGCGGTTCTCAAAGCAAACAGACGAAGACGGTGAAGGAATTCCTCTAAGATCGTCCGAATCATTCCGGTCACCACATTAATGCCTGTTTGCTAATCATTAATTTGCACGAGTTAGGGGGTGGGTATATATAGGGTTATATATAGATAATATCCCGGGAATGAGCACAAAACTTCCAAAGTAGATAAATAATCCACTAATGATCGATACTAAGGGTACTGAATATCCATGAGCTTGTACTAAGGGTACGATATAGGGACCCTCTTTTGCTTTGTTTTTTTTTCCTTGGCAGATTTGTATGTATGCCCAACATCTTGTCGAACTCAATATATATTTTCTCAGTGGTTAGCACTCGAGTGGAAATCTGTTGCTAGTGTTGCTATGCGGTCTGGTGGAATTTATCACCATGTTTTTTTTATAGGAATTATCAGCATGTTTCTACTGTACCTAGTACCTACATTAGTGGTCTCAGCTCTTGCACTGTGCTAAAGCTAGAACCGTACGTTGGCAGTCCTGATGGAAGGAAACGCCCAATTTGTTGAGGGGCATCATTTGTTCGAATAAAGCGTGTTAAAGACGCGTAATTTATGGCTTCTGCGGCATGCAAACAGGCAATGGCAGGAGCAACACAGCAGCAGCAGCAGCAGCAACGTAGCCTTTTAGTCTCAAGCAAAGCAAGTTAGGATAGGTTATAATGGAAATCCACCAAGAGCCTCAAGTCACGTTTCAGGTATTTCAATAATTGTTTTCAAGTACTCCTATTTAAATATAGATTTCTAGATATAGCCTAAGCTTTCAAATATCTTTTTATTGCCCTTATATCAATTTCGTTCTTCCTCTGTCTCTTCTTATATTATTAGCTTGGCTTAGGACTCCACAATGCACTGGTGCCTCTAGAGGTCTCCTTTGGACATGGCCAAACCACCTCAACCGATGTTGGACAAGTTTTTCTTCAATTGGTGCTACCTCTAGGCGATCACGTATATCATCGTTTTGAACTCAGTCTATTCTTGTGTGACCGCAAATCCATCGCAACATGCGTATTTCTGCAACACTCAGTTGTTGAACATGTCGAATTTTTGTAGGCCAACATTCTATTCCATACAACATAGCCGGTCTAATCGCCGTTCTATAGAACTTGCATTTTAGCTTTTGTGGTACCCTCTTGTCACAGAGAATACCAGAAGCCCGTCGCCACTTGATCCACCCTGCTTTGATTCTATGGCTAACGTCCGCATCAATATCTCTATCCCTCTATAGCATCGATCCAAGATACCGAAAGGTATCCTTCTTAGACACTACTTGACCTTCCAAACTCACATCTCCCTCCTCCTGTACAACTTCGCCAAAGTCGCATCTTATGTATTCGGTTTTAGTTCTGCTCAATCTAAAACCGTTAGACTCAAAGATGTGCCGCCATAACTCTAGTTTCATATTTACTCCCGCCTGGCTTTCGTCCACTAACACTACATCATCAGCGAACAACATACACCAAGGGATATCCCCTTGTATGTTCCTGGTAACCTCATCCATTACCAAGGCAAAGAGATACAGGCTTAAGACTGACCCTTGATGAAATTCAATTTTAATTGGAAAGTAATATGTGTTACCATCGTTTGTTCGAACACTAGTCACAACATTGTTGTACATGTCCTTGATGAAGGTCGCATACTTTGATGGGACTTTATGTTTGTCCAAAGACCACCAAATAACATTTTTTGATATCTTGTCATAAGCCTTCTCCAAGTCGATGAAAAACAAATGGAGGTTCTTCTTCTGCTCTTTAAACCGTTCCATAACCTGTCTTATTAGAAAGATTGCTTTTGTAGTTGACCTTTCGGGTATAAAACCAAATTGGTTTGTTGATATCTGCGTCGTTCCTCGCAAGCGCTGCTCGATGACTCTCTCCCATAACTTCATAGTGTGGCTCATCAACTTAATTCTCTGATAATTAGTACAGCTTTGGATATCTCCCTTGTTCTTGTAGATTGGTACCAACATGCTTCTTCTTCACTTCTCAGATATCTTGTTTGATCGAAATATATTGTTGAACATCTTGGTTAGTCATACTATAACTATATTCCCGAGACATCTCCACACCTTGATTGGGATACCATCAGGGCCCATCGCTTTGCTCCCTTTCATCCTTTTCAAGGCTTCTCTGACCTTCGATTCTTGAATCCTCCGCACAAAGCACATGTTAGTGTCATCAAACGAGTCGTCCAGCCGAATGGTGGTGTTCTCGTTCTCACCATTGAATAATTTATCAAAATACTCTTGCCATCTATATCTTATCTCATCCTCCTTCACCAAGAGTTGCTCCCTCACATCCTTTATACACTTGACTTGGTTGAAGTCCCTTGTCTTCCTATCGCGAGCCCTAGCCATCCAATAAATGTCCTTCTCTTCTTCCTTCGTACTCAAACGTCGGTAAAGGTCCTCATAGGCTTACCCCTTTGCCTCACTCACCGCTCGTTTTGCAGTCTTCTTTGCCACCTTATACTTCTCTATGTTGTTTGTACACCTGTCATGATACAAGCGCTTATAGCACTCCTTTTCCTTAATAGCCTTTTGCACATCTTCATTCCACCACCAAGTGTCTTTCGAGTCGCATCCGCTCCCTTTGATTACTCAAGCACCTCTGAAGCAATCTTCCGAACGCATGTTGCCATCTTCTCCCACATGATGTTTTCATCGTCTTCATCATTCTAAGGGCCCTCTTCAATGACATTTTTCTTAAAGACCTTTGATGCATCCCTTCTAATTTCCACCATTTCATTCTAGCAACCCTAACTTGTTTGTTCCCATGAGTTTGCACTAGAAAGCAGAAGTCAGCCACCACCAGCTTGTGTTGAAAGACCACACATTCTTCATGTATCACCTTACAGTCCACGCATGTTCGTTTATCCCTCCTTGTAAGGCCAAAGTCGATTTGACTAGAGTACTGGCCGCTACTAAAGATCACTAAATGGGACTGTCTCTTACGAAAGAAAGTGTTAGCCTCATGAAACCCATGTCTCTTACAGATCAAAAGCTATGGCGAAGTCTAATACTTCCTCTCCCTCCTGGTTTCTACTACCATATCCGCAACCCTCATGAACCGCCTCGAAACCTGGACTTGATGTACCTACATGGCCATTAAACTCACCTCTTATAAAGAGCTTCTCGCTACTAGGGACAGCTCTAACCAAACGATCTCTGTCTTTCCAGAAAAACCGCTTAGCACTCTCATCATGGCCTACTTGGGGGTATAAACACTAATTACATTTAAGACCATATCACTAATGACAAGTTTAACTAAGATGATCATATCCCTTTGCATTTTCACCTCCACCACACCATCCTTGAGGCTCTTATCAATCAAAACCTATACTCTATTTTTATTTGAAGTTGTGTCTGTGTACCAGAGCTTGGAGCCGGTATTGTCCACCTCCTTCGCCTTCTGCTCCTTCCATTTAGTCTCTTGGACGCATAAGATATTTACACGTCTCCTAACCGTTATGTCCACTAACTCTCTTAACTTACCTGTAAGGGACCCTACATTCCAGCTACCTAAACGGATCCTAGTTGGCTCAACTAGCTTTCTTACCCTTCGTACCCGTCGAGATAGGTGTGAAGACCCTTGCTCATTTTGCACCACCCGAGCGCCTATGTGGCGCGCCACTAAGGATGCGACGACCCGATCCTTACTCACTTGACACCGTATCCAGATCGCGACACACCACGTCATGGAAGGTGACGACCCGGCCCTTGCTCATTTAACACCATATCCGGGTTCCGACATGACGCGTCGCTCAGAGGGCTACGCCCCAACAGGATTCTTTTAGGTTTCATCTCCATTAAAGTGGCTAAGTTTTTACATTGACTCACCGCGCCTAACACAACCCTCCTTTACCTGGGCTTGTGACCTACTATGCTGGGACACCAAAGACGCCCCACCGTAGGCGGAGTTGTCACGAGCAACACATATTTACTGAAAAAAGCTCACAGTCTGGAACAAGAACACAATCATGTTCAAATTTCTGATGCAAATTGTGTTCGACATTTAGCGTCGCTAACGATAAGCTTCGTCACCTAAGGTAATCACAAGCTCAACACACGAACAGCCTGAGGCGGCCTGAGGGCTCGTGCCAACTGCGACTGCGAGCGGCAGAGGTAACCTCTAGTTCCCACGGGTGAGAGAAAGGCGATCATATACAACAACAGCGCTACAGCATTACTCGGAGGGCTAGTTCTGGCACAAGTAGACAAGATAGCAGCCTGGCTCCACCCTAGCACAACTCTCTAACTACGATTATGAGGCGACATCAGCTTCAGGAACATTGAGTGGAACCTCTTCACTTCAGTTACTGGAAAGAGGATCTTGTAAAGGACGTCATGTACCTTCCAACGATGTTGGCAATGGGAAGAGGCCCCCTGTAACCAAAAGCACCACAGATATATTACCACTATTAGTGCCCAGACAAATGGCAACAAAAAACAAGCTGTAAGTCAGCCATACAAGGACAAGTCAACTGTCAATAGGGAACAGCAAACGCTACTGTTCAATGTTCAACTCCAAGCAATTTGGAAATCACTCAGTATGGTGCTGATGCTTATATCAATCTATATCCAAACCCAATTGCCTCCAAAGCATGTACAGGAGAAAGACCTCACAGCTATAACGCTTAGCAAGAGATTTTCTCAATGACTGTAGTAGTTTGTAGTCTCAAGTCTCTAGCTGAATAATGAATTATATCTACTGCTATAGGGCTTGAGCTAGTGCAGAGGCGTAAGCGTATTTCTTACCAGGCACGAGAATCACAGCTGTTATTTCGGTTGTCACCCATGACGAATACATGACCTTCAGGAAGGCGCTGCAGGAGTATGAATACTTTCAGTTGAGGATCCAGGTACCCAGCCAATAAGGAAAGATGGAAGGAAGAGATCATCCACCATCTGAGGCCCATTGGTTACAACGAGGCACTCAAGAAGTCAACAACATGGAGCAGCCAGTCCACTTTTGATCATCTTCTTGTGGAGAATGAAAATTCTCTCGTCACGTCTGTTAACCATTTTGTTAACAGAAGTTTAAAATCTCTGGACCTGGCAATATCAACTCCTCAATGTTGTTCAAGGAGACAATGCTCACAGATTAGATATGCATGCACAAACCATTGCTTCCATTGTGTACAACGCATGGGTTGCTGTGTAATGCTCCTTCAGTGCAATACCATTTACAATAAGCTGCCCTTGTCGAACCTATAAACAGGTCAACGTAAGAGGATGCTGGGTGACTCCACTGTGTCTTGCTATGGCAAATGACCATACCGGAATAGAACAAATGTAGTGATGCAGTTTACCTCAATGAAATCTCCAGGTGTTGCCAATACTCTCTTAATAAAGACAACATCCTTATTGACACCATAATTCTGAAATTGGAAGCTGCACATTTTCAGGGTGGACAATGCGAGGATCTGATTGAGATGTGGAGGGGCAGAAGGAAGAAGGCAAACCTGTACGGCAGAAGGCACTTTGAAAAACACTATATCCCCAATAGATGGCCTCCGGAACAAGTATGTAACCTGGAAAATGGTATGGAGCCTGTTATTTAAGGTCAATGAATAACAATGTGATGATATTTGAAGCTGTCAGTTTAGTAAAGTTTCCTTTAATTTTTAGCCTACCTACTATGAAAAAAAGGGATTATGACCGAGTGAGAAGCAGTCAAAGAAAGCAGGAGGCTAGGACAGCAATTGAGACTTGTTAGGTTAATTTTTGTGCGGTCAGAATAAGATGCATTATTGTATCGGGAGCGTGGATCCAAGATTTTTGTTGGTCAAATGTGTGTGATGGTTCTTAGGCAGGCTAGTTACAGGTACTTGTGGTATCGGGCAGCGTGGATCTACTACCAACCTAAGTATCCATGTATATAGTGCTATAAGGAAGAACAGGATGAGTAACGCACGCATTGTCTTATTGTACTAGCAAATAAAAATAATGATCTTAATAAAGGAAAGGAAAATTAAAGTGAGTGAGGGGAGGGGGGATTGACCTTCTCGGCGACGGCTCGGTCGCCTGGGCGGAGCGTTGGCGCCATGGAGGAGGAGGCGATGTAGCGGACCTCGGCTAGAGCGGCGGAGAAGAGAAGCAGCACGAAGAGAAGCTTGAAGCCGTCGGATGCGGGCAGGCGGAGGCGCGGGAGCGAGGGGAGCCAGTGGTGCCAGGAGGCGAAGAGCTCGTGGCAAGGCAGCCAGGCGGCGGCTCCCCCCGCCGGCGAAACGAGGCCCCGCAGAAGGCCCCCCACGGCCATGGATGGTGCCCCCGCCCTGGAGAGGGGCGCGATGACTCCCTCTCCCTCTTTCACCGCACTGGCCGGACGGAGAGTCAATGCGCCGGTGGTGGTGTCTGGTGGCCTGGTGGTGGCTGGTGCAGAGAGAGAGAGAGAGAGGTCAGGTCAAATCCCGTGCTCTCTCACTGCCCTGTGCTCTTCTCTTGCCTTCTTGGAATCTTGGTTGCTTCCACTCGAAGACTGGCTCGCCCGGTCGGCCGGTCGCCGCCCCGTCTCTCAGCTCAAACTCCGAAGTCACAATCGGACCGACGGCGGTTTCGATTCGACAGAACAAAAAAGAGAGAGAGAGAGAGAGAGAGAAAACGGTCCGACCCATGTCTTTTGTCCAATGTACATGTCCTGCGATGTGGCCCGGCCCATCCAACTATCTAAAAACCTTGTGTTGGTCTCAGGCTTAATGCAGTTTCTGTTTATTATATTATCAAAAAAGAGAGAGAGAAGGAAAATAGAAAAGTGATGCCACAACAACGATACAACTATTAGTTTTGGGGGGGGCAGGGGGGGCGCGGGGAGGATGTCAACCAAATCTTAGTACTACTATGAGATATCATCCATCTACAAACCATTCGTCACCAAATCAAATGTACCAAAAATGCCGCTGCAACTCAACAGCAAACACTACAAGTAGTCAAGTACAACTCAATCAACACAGCTAAAAGGCAGAGTGCCACAGCTCCACACATAATACATCTGTTGCGCCTAATCTATACAAAGTTTCACACGAATCACAGGCACATCCCAGCCCAGCTTCACAGAATCACAGGTCTACATGCCGATGCTGGGATCCTTCTTCCTCCTGCTCTGCGAATGACTTGATATGAGGAGCATCAGGCTCGACTCCTCGCTGCGGTAGAGAAAGCCTCGAAATGATGAGCCGTGCCACATTCTCTGCTGCCACGGAGCCCGTCTCTATGGCGCTCGCGGCGCTCTCAAAGGTGTTCACGTAGTACAGCTGCTTCCCGTCCAACACTATCGGACCAAACTCTTCTGGGGCTTCCTCGCGCTGCTCTCCAACATACAACAACACATATTAACTTACCAACCTCATCTCATCTGGGCGACTAACTCAATATAATCAAACTGCTACGTACCTGAAGATCTGATCCAGTAAACCATCATCCAGCTTTGCACGTGAGAACATCTTGTAGGCCATGTCATCTTCGCTGTACCTCTTCAGAACTGAGATGCATGAGAAAGGGATATCAGGGAGCTCTAGGGTACCAATTAGCTCTGGAACATTTGATGCTGAGTTTACACCAAAATATCCCTGCAACCATAGATAGAATACATCAAAAGGCAAGTGCCTTGTCATCAGTAAGTCGCCCCAACCAAGGAAGCGTCAAAGAGGCTTTCATCAGTAACAAGTTCACAGGCTATCAGTTACTCGTCACTCGTTCATTTTGTTGTGTGTTGATGCTAGGATCTACAAAAGGAATGGCAATAGATAGGTAGGTATGCAGTATGCTACCATAACACTTACAGGGTTCAATAGGCCTCTGACAAAGGTGGCGTGTGTGTGCTGCATCTTCCTCGGCGGAATGGAGATTGGAGGGCTAAACGTGATGTTCACCTCGTCAAGTGGTGTTGCCACCACAGTCTGTATTCGCTCCCAGTATTAGATCTCAGAATATACAGCCTGTTCGGCTGGGGCTGAAACGATCGTATACGATCGTGGATTATTACTGCTGGCTGGTTTGGTGTGAGAGAAAAATACTGTTCTGGCTGGAAATTTACGATCGTTTATGACCAAGCGAACAGGCCGATAGTAATCCCCAGCATCAGTGATCGAGTCTATGCCTTCTTGAAGATGCAAGGTGGCATTAGAGGTCTTGAGCAATCCAGCAGCTAGCTGCCAGTTGCCCCCTTTGACAGCCCATAATCCTGACTCAGATCCAGCTAAAGACACGGCGCCAGCCAGGCCACTTATGTGTGTGCTTTGGCCATAGTTGATCCTCGTGATAACCTGTGAGGGAAAGAATACATTGATTATACTTATCAGAAAGAGATGATGCGATCTTTAGAAAAAAAGAAAGAGATGATGCGTTTTGGGGGGAAACTACATCAAATGGGATTTCACTGGTAAAAAACAGTACAGAGAGCATCTTCCAGAAGAAACCATGAGCCAATTAGTATCGTCACTGTCTAGTACCAAGGAAGTTAATTTAGCTCAAATTCCACTAAACCATGGAAGCATAGATGGCATATGGCTTGAGAGGAGGAAAGACAATACAGGGATTGAGGAGAAGCACACAGTGACAAGCTCTGCTATTGTTTGGGTGTTGAGGCCGGCATGGAGCAGCTCCTCCTCAAGGGTCCTGCGGGTGAGGCCATAGAGACCCGTCCATTGGAGCATCTCCTCAACCGTGGCAAAGACAGGGCGAGACTCCAAGCCGTTGTAGAAGAACATAAACCGTTGCAGCATTTCCTGCATTCAATATTTTAATTAATAGTAACTATAATAACTGATCAGCACACCGCACCAGGCTGACCAAGTGCAAACCTGTGCATCCTAGACACGAGTGGGGGAAGAATAATTACGGTAGAGAAGGAAGAATTAATCTGGACAGACTTGTCCATCTTGAGCAGGGACAGGCCATATCGCCTGAGCAGCAGCAGCGAGTTGAGGAGGCTGTGCAGCTTGCGACGCCACCAGGAGCTGCCGATCGGCGGTGGGCGGAGCGTCTGAAAGATGAAGCTTTTGCCGTCCCAGATCCCTAGACAGTCGTCGTCGCCGCCGACCTTGGCGGCGAGGCCCAGGAGGTCGGCGAAGTGGCGCGCGTGGAGGTTGCGGGGGCGGATGATGGAGCCCCTGGCCTCGAAGCTGTCGCCCGCGAGAGTGACGGTGCCGAGGCGGCCGCCCACCTTGTGACGGCGCTCGAAGACGCGCAGCTGCGCTCCAGCGAGGGAGGTGGTGTAGTTGGTGAGGAAGAAGGCGGCGGAGGCGCTGGAGATGCCACCGCCGACGATGCAGATGTCGGCGTCGGCGGATGCGTGGGGGAGGGGGAGCACTGGCAGAAAGCACCAAGAGGGAGAGGAAGAGGGGCAGCATCGAGTCCGATTCCAACCCGATTCGATGCGATGAAGAGGGGATGAGAATTGTTGGAGAAGACGAGGATTGATGAGTCGATGGTCAGCGGAACGGAGTGTTGACAAACCAAACCAAACAGCGGCACACACATGGTTTAGGTTCGTTGTTAGCTTGACTTGATGATCCTAGGATCGTGTGCGTTGGCAACGGAAAAAATATATTAAGATAATTCAAGCTTAAATATGTGTTATATTATTAAAAATACTTTAAACGTGGTGTTCGAACAATGTAAAGTTTTAGAAAATATTTGTTATTTCATGAGTATTCTCTCCAAGCAAAAAATCAAAGTGGGAGGGTTCATAACCATTATCCATATATTATTAGATATTATCTTTCCCCAAAAAACTACTCAGATTAAACAAGATTAATATAATCATATTTTTATTAGTATTTCTTTGTTATACAGTAACCAATATTGTACTTAATAAAAATATGTGTTTTACCAGAGACATGTTCATTTGTTGTTACTCCCTCCGTCCAGAAAAGAATATGTTTTAGAATCTTAAGTTTGACTAATTATAGATAAAAAGTATTAATACTTATGATATTAAATAAATACTATTAGATTAATTATGAAATGTATTTTTATAATAAATTAATTTGGAATTATAAATGCGAATAGTATTCACTAAAAACTTGGTTAAACGTGAACTACTTTTTACCGGCTCGTAACCCGTAGTTGCATTCTTTGCTGGATACATGGAGTAATTATTATTGTCTTCAATTATATTCATTGTATTTAAACTAAATGGAATACGGTGTGATGTTAGGGACAAACACAAATGTAAAAATCCTAGCATATCTTATAACCGTCATTTGACTACTGAACCAACACTCAATATAAATAACGCCAAGGGGAAGCGGAGGGACGAGGCCTCCGGGGCCTCGGCCCCCCACCTCCCCAAGAAAAAGAAAAATGGTCGCCAGGGGAAGCAGGAGGTCCTCGAGGCCGGTTTAGTCGCAGCCGCAGATCGCAAGAATCACCGAGGCCCCACTAGAGGCCCCAGGCTCTTCGACGACATGCTTAAGAAGCCCTGCCCTTACCACCAGGGCCCGGTGAAGCATACCCTCGAAGAGTGCACCATGCTCCCGGCGTTACACGCCAAGCTCGGGCTCCCCAACATGCGAGACCAAGAAGAAGACGCGGTGATGATAGGGACAACGACAGGGGACAGCGAGGTTCCCGAGGTGCACAACGCCTTCATGATCTTTGGTGGGCCTTCAGCGTGCCTCATGGCGCGTCAGCGAAAGAAGGAGCACAGGGAGGTCTTCTCGGTTAAGGTGGCCACTCCCCGGTACCTCAACTAGTCTCGGGAGGTGATCACCTTTGATTGGGATGACCACCCCGATTATGTCCCAAACCCCGGGCAGTACCCACTCGTCGTCGACCCGATCATTAGCAACACCCGGCTCACCAAGGTGCTAATGGACGGAGGCAGCGGTCTCAACATCCTCTACGCCAACACCCTGGAGCTCCTGGAGCTCAACCAGTCACGGCTCCGAGGCGATGCCGCGCCCTTCCACAACATCGTGCCAGGAAAACGCATGCGACCCCTCGGGCGCATCGACTTACCGTCTGCTTCAGCACTCCCTCCAACTACCGCAAGGAGATCCTCACCTTCGAGGTGGTAGGGTTCAAGGGGACCTATCACGCCATCCTGGGGCGCCCGTGCTATGCCAAGTTCATGGCAATCCCCAACTACAGCTACCTCAAGCCCAAGATGTCGGGCCTCAACGGCGTCATCACTATCGAGTCCACGTACGAGCATGCATACGACTGCGACGTCGAGTGCATCGAGTACGCCGAGGCTCTCGTGGAGGCCGAGACCCTCATCGTCGACCTCAACCGACTTGGTAGCGAGGCGCCCGACAATAGCATCGTGCCGGGACTTTCGAGCCCAGAGGGCCGTCAAGCTCGTCCCGGTCGACCCCACCTGCTCCAACGACCGGGCGTTGAGGATCAGCGCCACCCTCGACAACAAATAGGAAGCCGTGCTCATCGACTTTCTCCACGCGAATGCCGATGTGTTTGCGTGGAGTCCCTTGAACATGCCGGGCATACCGAGGGAGGTTGCCGAGGATGCCTTGGACGTCCGGGCCAGCTCCAGACCGGTGAAGCAGCGCCTGCGCCGATTCGACGAGGAAAAGCGCAGGGCTATCGATGAGGAGGTGCAGAAGCTTTTGGCAGCCGGATTCATCAAGGAAGTATCCCATCCCGAGTGGTTAGCTAATCCTGTATTAGTTAGAAAGAAAAATGGGAAGTGGAGGATGTGTGTAGACTACACCGGTTTGAATAAAGCATGTCCAAAGATTTCATTCCCATTACCTCGAATCGACCAAATCATCGACTCCACTGTGGGATGCGAAACCTTATCCTTCCTTGATGCGTATTTCGGTTACCATCAAATCAAGATGAAAGAAGCCGACCAGCTCGCGACTTCTTTCATCACTCCATTCGGCATGTACTGCTATGTGACTATGTCATTCGGCCTTAGGAACGCAGGGGCCACATACCAGCGGTGCATGACCCAGGTCTTTGGCGAGCACATCGAGCGAACCGTCGAGGCGTACGTGAACAACATCGTGGTCAAGTCTAGAAAGGCCAATGATCTCGTCGATGACTTGGAGATAGCGTTCAAATGCCTCAGAGAGAAGGGCATCAAGCTCAACCCTGAGAAGTGTGTCTTCGGGGTCCCCCGAGGCATGCTCTTGGGATTTATAATCTCGGAGCGCGGCATCGAGGCCAACCCAGAGAAGGTCTCGGCCGTGACCAACATGGGACCAATCCGAGACCTCAAGGGAGTGCAGAGGGTTATGGGATGCCTTGCGGCCCTGAGCCGCTTCATCTCGCACCTTGGCGAAAAAGACTTGCCTCTGTACCGTCTCTTGAGAAAATCTAAACGCTTTTCTTGGACCCCCGAGGCTGAAGAAGCCCTCACCAAACTCAAGGCACTGCTCTCCAATCCTCCCGTCCTGGTGCCACCGACCAAGGGCGAGGCCCTCTTACTCTACGTCGCCGCAACGACCCAAGTGGTCAGCGCGGCCGTAGTAGTCGAGAGGCAGGAAGAGGGGCATGCTCTACCCGTCCAACGACCTGTTTACTTCATCAGCGAGGTACTCTCAGAGACTAAGACACGCTACCCCCACATCCAGAAGCTGATCTACGCCATAGTCTTGGCTCGACGCAAGCTGCGTCATACTTCGAGTACCACCTGGTGACCGTGGTGTCGTCTTTCCCTCTGGGAGAGATAATCCAGAACCGAGAGGCCTCGGGTAGAATAGCCAAGTGGGTCGTCGAACTCATGGGGGAAGCCCTGTCTTTTGCGCCTCGGAAAGCAATTAAATCTTAGGTCTTGGCTGATTTTGTGGCTGAGTGGACCGACACCCAACTGCCACCTGCTCAAATCCAAGCGGAATGCTGGACCATGTACTTTGATGGGTCCCAGATGAAGACCGGGGCAGGCGCGGGTCTGCTCTTCATCTTACCCCTCGGAGTGCATACGCGCTACATGATTTGGCTCCACTTCGCCACCTCCAACAACGCAGTCGAGTACGAAGCCCTCGTCAACGGCTTGCAGATCGCCATCGAACTTGGAGTACGGCGTCTCGACGTACGGGGCGATTCATAGCTCGTCATCGATCAAGTCATGAAGGAGTCGAACTGCCATGACCCCAAAATGGAGGCATATTGCAAGTTGGTACGTCGCCTAGAAGATAACTTCGACGGTCTCAAACTCAACCATATTGCGCGAAAATTCAACGAGGCCACGGACGAACTGACAAAGATGGCGTCGGCACGGGCCCTGGTCCCCCCGAACATCTTCGCCAGAGACCTCCACAAGCCTTCCATCGACTACGCCTCGGCAGTGGAAGATAGCCCACCGGTCAAGCCCACCGCAGAGCCCGAGGCCCCCTCTGTCACCGAGACCCCTGTGGCCGAGCCCGAGGTCATGGAAATCGACGCGGAGCCTCCCGAGGCCAACCAGGGCATGGACTGGCGAGTCTCGTTCCTTGATTGCCTCGTTCGAGGAGAGCTTCCTGTAGACAGAACCAAAGCCCGACAGCTTACGCGACGAGCCAAAACTTACGTCCTTAGCAACGGCGAGTTGTACAGGCGAAGCCCATCTGGCGTCCTCCAACGATGCATCACCACCGAGGAAGGCCAAGCCCTACTTTGGGACTTGCACGCGGGAGCCTGCGGGCACCATGCAACGCCTCAGACGCTCGTCGGAAACGCCTTCCGCCAAGGGTTCTACTGGCCAACGGCGGTTGCTGACGCCACCAAGCTGGTACGCCCCTACGAGGGATGCTAGTACTATACGTGGCGGACGCACCTCCCGGCCCAAGCCCTCCAGACCATCCCCATTACATGGCCATTCGCCGTGTGGGGGCTGGACATGGTTGGGCCTCTACAGAAGGCCCCCGGGGGCTATACCCATTTGCTGGTAGCGATCGATAAGTTCTCCAAGTGGATTGAGGCTCGTCCGATCATTCGAATCAAATCCGAGCAAGTGGTGCTATTCTTCACTGATACCATCCACAGGTTCGGGGGTCCAAACACCATCATCACTAACAATGTGACACAATTCACCGACCACAAGTTCCTGACGTTCTGTGACGACCACCACATCCGTGTGGTCTGGTCGGCCGTAGGACACCCTAGGACAAATGGCCAAGTAGAACGTGCCAACAGCATGATCCTACAGGGTCTCAAGCTAAGAATACACAACCGGTTGAAGAAATTTGGCAAGAAATGGCTTGCCGAACTCCTGTCGGTCATCTGGAGCCTGAGGAACACTTCGAGCCGAGCCACGGGGTTCACACCGTTCTTCCTGGTCTATGGAGCCGAGGCCATCCTCCCCATAGACTTGGAGTACGGTTCCCCAAGGCTACAGGCCTACAACGAGCAAAGCAACTGCACTGCCCGCGAGGACACCCTCGACCAACTAGAGGAAGCCCGAGACGTTGCGTTGCTACATTCGGCCAAGTACCAGCAAGCCCTATGATGCTATCAAGCCCGGCGCATTCAAAGCCGAGACCTGAAGGTGGGCGACCTGGTGCTGAGACTAAGGCAGAGCAACAAGGGCTGCCACAAGTTGACCCCGCCATGGGATGGGCCGTACATCGTCGCCCAAGTGCTAAAGCCCGGGACCTACAAGCTAGCCAACGAGAAGGGCAAAATCCTCACCAACGCTTGGAACATAGAACAGCTACGTCGTTTCTACCCTTAAATTTCTAAGCATTGTATACATTATTTCTCGAAATACATTAAAGAAGCGTTCTTTTGTTGTTCTAATTTTTCGAGAAACCCCCCGTGCCCATCGATAGGGGATCAACGTTACGATAACGCTACAAGGGAGACTCGGCTCTGCCTCTGCAGAACCGAGCCTCCCTCGGGGACTAAAAGGGGGGGACCCCCTAAGTCCTAGGCATCATTTTTAGTCGTTTTTCGAAAAAAAAATTCTACACCAAACTCTCTCGCGTACTCTGACAAATCGGTTGTAAAAAACCTAGGGACCGAAAGTCTGTCTCAGGGCCAAAAGGCCGGCCGAGCCGCGAGACGGCCTACGCCTCCGGGCTACGACAACTCCCTCACCACCTTTTGCCCGAGGGGCAGCTTAGGCTCCAAGGAAGTTTTTTTGCAAGTGATTTGTTCAGAGATGAGATAGAGGGCAGAGGCTCGGAAATACAATAAAAAATGATTAAAAACCGTATACACATGAGTACTTTAAAAGGCCTCGACGGCCATAAGCGTTATGATACGGTAACATAAGTCCTAATTTGTTTACATGACCCCTTTGGCCCAGGTCAAAACTCAGGGTCGCCAGTGTCGGCGGACGGCGTGGGAGGAACCACCTCCTCTTAGAACAAACTAGCCAGCGCCATGCCAGGGGCCTCAGCCGCCTCCTCCAGCTTCATGACCTCCTCCTTGGCCTCCTCGTCATCCTCAGCCACGACGTAACCATCGCTGACGGCCTCGAGGTCGATGCCGGCGTAGTGCGAGGAGACGACGGCTAGGGCGCGCTTGACGCCCGTGTGCAGGGCCCCCCAGAGCCGCTCGTGGACTCGGCTGCGCAACGCGATCAGGCGGCTCCTAAGGGAGCTGCCCGACTCGACCCCCCTACTTCCAGGGCCTCGCAGGCGATATGGGCGGCGCTCTGCAGCGCGTTGTGCTCCGGATCTCGGCCTCGAGCACCGCCTGCACTTCGACGGAGGCCTCGGCTGCCCGGGAGACCTCCTTCTCCATCCCTACGCCCAGATAGGCGGGATGGGGTTAAGAACGCAAAAAAACAAATAAAACAAGGGGCGCGGTTTAACAGGACTCACCCACGGACTTTTTCTTCTAGGCTAAGGCCTTGACCCGGGAGGCCTCAGCCACCTTGAGGGCCTCTGCCAGGGCACCTTTCATCAGCAGATGCGCGCCCTGCTCCGCACCCAGCTGCCCAGCGATGGCCTTGGCGAAAGCCGTCGCTTCTTCAGCCCGAGACCTAAAGGTGTCCCGCTCGACGGCCACCCGGGTCAGCTCCTCCTCTAGCTCCTTGATCCGCGCCGCCAAGGAGACGGCCTGCTCCCTGGCCGTGGTCGCCTCGGCCTTCATATTAGCGCAGCGAAGGCGGAGGTCCTCCACCTCCGCGCTCCGCGCCGACAGAAGCTCATTAGCATTGGCGAGCAGGTCCTTCTGCTGTCGCAGCTGGTCCCAGACATCCCTCTCCCGCCATAGGAACATCGACTTCCCGAGGGACCGGGCCTCGAGCTCCTGGGTAGGCAAAACAGGGGTCAAGTACTGCGAAAAAACTCGGAAAAAGATGACACAGCACCAGGAAAGAAAGCGCGCACCTAGGCAACCCCGGGTAGATCGTCAGCCACGACGGACAGTGTTGTCCGCAGCGACCGCTCTGCCAGCTGGCGAAATTGCTCGAAGGAGCCCCAGCGCCCCCCTCGGCCGCGTCCTCAAGGGCGAACAACGGCTCCCCCTCAGGGTCGTCCTAGCTCCGCCACAAGACACACGGGTGATCCCACCCACGGGACTCGGGTTGTACCCGCATGAGGGCTGAACTCCCCTCGGCAGGAGTCAGGACTAGCTGCTCCGTGGTGCTGGCCGCCTCGGCGTCTGCCACCTCCTTCCCCCGGGAAGTATCGTCGGAGGAGATTGTCTAAACCTCCACTTCCCGGGCGCTCTCCTACGACGGCGGTAGATCTTGGACTGGGGGCGATACTAAAGCTTCCCCCGCCTGGGTCTCCACCACCTCGGCCTCGGTGGTCCCGGGAGCTCCAGCCTCCACCGCCTCGGCCTCGGTAGCCCTAAAAGCCCCGGTCTCCGCCACCTCAGCCTCGGAGGTCCTAGGGGCCTCGCCCTCGCCCTCGGTGGCCTCAGCGACTGAAGGCGCCTCGGCTTCATCTGACTCGCGGGCCTCGGCCTCGCGGGGTGTAGGCGCCTCCTCCCCCGCTTGCTTCGTGGCTGCCTCGGTAGCCTCTTCTAGGGCGACCGGCTCCTTCGGGTCGGCCCTCGCCGACGCTACGCCACGCTGTATGGCGGCCTGCGCCTCCACCACCCATTGAGCGATGGAGCTGGTGCTCACCTTGAGCGCCTAACGCGGCGCCAGGGTGGGCGCCTCCGCCTGACGCTTCCGGCTGAAAGCAAAAGCACTCACAGGGTCAGCATACGGCCAAGGGACGTGCGGGAGATGCTGCAAACTCCACTGATAAAACACTCACCTCGAACGGGGACACAACCGCTCCGGCACTGCGTCCCTCGTCCTCTACAACGGCGGTGGCGACGACGGTGGCACGACCTCTGTGTCCGCCGGTGCCGACCGGCCCTCGCCGGACTCCGGCACCCCCTTGACCCTCTATGGAGGTGGTTGCGTCGCCCCCGCTGTCGCCCGCTCCACCTCCGCTGTCGAGCCCATCGGGTTGACGGCGTGCTTCGCCAACGCCCGTGCCTCGGGCGTGTCGGCCTCGGCCCCGGAGCGAGCGATTGCCAGCCCTGAGGCATCCTCTCCTCCTCCTCCTGGAGACACCGGGCCGCTCGCCGATGCCCCGGGCGCCGTCCCCCTGATGTTGGGGAGGTGGTCCAGGGACCCCGCCCCGTCTCGGTCTCATCGTCGTCATCGCTCGAAAGGTCCAGCGATGACGATGACGGAGATGGCTCCTCCGAGAGACCGTCGTGCCTCTGCTATCGGCGACGTTTCTCCAGCTCATCGCGCTCGAGGTTCTTCCTCTTATGCCTTGCCTCCTCAGCGTCCTTTCGCTCCTTGTGCGCCTCGGCATGTGCCCTGTTCTTGGCTCGCCGCTCCGCGTCCGTGGGAACGGGCGGCGAGGAGGCTTGCACATCCCTCATCCCCTGCAGGAACGGCAAAACGCAATAAGGGATCGAACTGAAACGTAAGGAGCAAGAAGGCCTCGGGGGCCGCAGCAATGCGCAACTCACTAGAGAAATATACCCCCGCGACGGGCGTATTGGGAACGGGGTCAGACCACTGCTCCTCAACTGCCCCTCCACTGTCTCTCTCACCCGACGCAGAATCTCCTCGTTAGAGAGGGCGACGGCGGACATCCGGATGCCATCGATCGGCTCATCCGGTGTCATCTCGTACAAGCGCTGCCGCCGAGCCATCAGCGGCAGCACCCTCCGACGGTGGAAGGCCGCCACGATCATGGCCGCCGTAAGGCCGTAGCCACACAACCTCTCCAAGGCCCTCAGGAGTGGCTGCAGCTTGGGCTGATCAGCCAACTGGCCGCCGTACCTCCACTTCTCCGGCTGGCTCTCCACGACTCGCCCGGTATAGGGGGGAAACCCACCGTCATCATTGTGGAGGTAGAACCAACTGTTGTACCAGCGGCGGTTGGACGACGCGCCCTGGGCCAGGATGTAGAGGAGCTGCCGGTCTTGGCACACTTGGAGAGTGCAGCCGCCGGCCCTCATCGCCTTCCGCGTGCCCATCGTGCCCGCTGGCTTGGTGGTGAGCCTCACCCGAAAGAGGTGGAGCCACAACTCCCAGTGGGGGGCAATGCCCAGGTACCCCTAGCAGACAGCGACGAAGATGGCCGCCTACGCAATGGAGTTGGGGTTGAAGTTGTGAAGCTCCACGCCGTATTAATGCGGGAGCGCCCGCATGAACCGGTCCACCGGCAGGCCGAGACCGCGCTCGTGGAAGGCCACGAAGCTCACGATGTAGCCATCACGCGGCCTCGGCTCCGGCTCGGCCCCCAGAGCAATCCACTCCGGTCTGTTAGGGTCGGTAACCGGGCGGAGGAGGCCGTCGTCGACAAGCGACTGCAGCGTCACCGCAGACGCGTCGGACGGACCCCAAGGATTCGCCTGAATGACAACAGCACCGCCGGCCATGGGTGCGGTGGAGAACGTGGCTACGGCGGTAAGGCGTGCTCTCATTATCCCTCTCTCTCTCTCTCCTTTTCTCCCCCTTCTCCCTTCTTCTCTCCGGCGCTCTCTTCCTCTGTTCTTAGCAACCGCTCGAGGGCAGAAAGGGTGAACGCAGGCAGGCAAGGTAAGGAGGGACGGGACGAGGCTCATCACATATTTATGAGGGAGGGAAGGGGGTGAAACGGATGGGCGCTGAAACCGGGAAATTTCCCTCAAATCTAGCGTAGTTAATCCGGATCTGACTAAACCGCCCACGCGTCTACCTTTTCCTTATTAACCGCACGCACAGTAACGTCCCATCCATAGACATCGCGTCACATCCGAACCACAGCGACGGTAGGCGCCGTTCCGTCTCCCCGAGAAACCACCTCAAAAGGCGCACCCGCCGTTGTCAGCCGATGGGAGGGGAATATCCCCCACCCGATTCCTTTCAGACTAAGGAACTGGGCACCGAGTCCATTACGGTCCAGGGGTTCGAAGGCTGGGCCCCCAAGGGTCTTGACAGCCGCCCCAAGACACAGAGTCAGGGATGACTATGGGTGAGCCCGTACATGGCCGAGGCCCAAGAAAGCAATTGCTTGGGATGCCCTAAGTCGTGTTTGAGACCGGCAGGGAGGTCTCTGAATGGGATCCCACTGTAGGGAGGCACCGAGCGGCCCTGGGACCCACTAGAGAAGCCCTCTGGTACTTTTGGAGCGCGTCTTTGGACCGCTAGCCGACCCCTATCGAATGGGGCACGGGCCTCCACTTGGACTTACCCGATAACAGCTCACCGGAGGTGTCACTGCTCACGCCTTCCGAGGGTAGCCTGGCATACTCCACCCCTCCTCCTAAACGAAAAGGATGCGCGAGGGCCGCACAAAAAAGATAGGGAAACTCCTGATCGCCCTCTTGCTTCAAGCAGAGGCTCGGGGGCTCCTCCTGCAACCAAGACGATTCCTTTCAGACTAAGGAACTGGGCACCGAGCCCATTATGGTCTAGGGATTCGAAGGCTAGGCCCCCGAGGGTCTAGACAGCCGCCCCAAGAAAAATAGAGTTAGGGATGACTATGGGCAAGCCCGTACATGACCGAGGCCCAAGCAAGCAATTGCTTGGGATACCCTAAGTCGTGTCCGAGACCGATAGGGAGGTCTCTGAATGGGATCCCACCGTAGGGAGACACCAAGCCCCTGGGGCCAATCGAGTGGCCCTAGGACCCACTAGAGAAGCCCTCTGGTACTTTTGGAGCGCGTCTCTAGACCGCTAGCCGACCCCTATCGAATGGGACATGGGCCTCCACTTGGACTTACCCGATAATAGCTCACCGGAGGTGTCACTGCTCGCGCCCACCGAGGGTAGCCTGGCATACTCCACCTCTCCTTCCGAACGAGAAGGATGCGCGAGGGCCGCCCAAAAAAGACAGGGAAACTCCTGATCGCCCTCTTGCTCCGCGCAGAGGCTCGGGGGCTCTTCCTGCAACCAAGCCAAGACCTAGCAACCCGAACTTGCACTCAGGGGCTCGGCAAACGCGATAAAACCCCTCACTCAATAGGGAAAAAGCCCCTGGAGGAGTAAATCCACTCCTCCGGGGGCCTCAAAACTACACACCGTGGAGTGCCTTCAGCACCCACCGAGGCCTCGGGCACAAAACACAATCTCGACGGGAGCTGCTGCGAGCCAAGTCTCGTTAAAACCTCAGGGAGAGTGCTCGCACTCCCCCCGAGGCTTGGGGGCTACTGTCGGATACCATAAAAGGGGTACCCTAAGCAATAACCAAAAAATTGCTTAGACCTTGTAAATATCGAAGCCAAGAGACAACCACGAGGCCTCGGCCGATTCTCCGATTCGCCCGAGGCCCATGCCGTAAGGCCTCGGACGAGGTACCAACTCTCCGCCTCGCCCGAGGCCCCACCTCACAAGGCCTCGGACAAGGTACCGATTCTCCGCCTCGCTCGAGGCCGGCTCGGCAGCTACCCCGTCACCACCGCCTCGACCGGGACGTCACGTCCAACTAACGCAACCAACCACTCCCGCGACGTCAGCCGAACGACGGCTTGACACAGCGGAGTGATCAATGAGATGGGAGTCGCATCAACGCCATGTCGTCGGGATGGGACGGGGCAGGGGTTACCAGCCGCTATGCTCGGCACTGTGCCCACGACTGACACCCATGCGACATTATGCTACCTAACCCCACCTGCTCCAAGGACAGTGTGGCGTGGAGAATCATGTCGGGTCCCTGTAGCCTCGGAATCAGCATAAAAGACCAACTGCTCCCTCCGAGCCTCGGCTACCGCCTTCGCACCCTTGTAGCCTCGAGACGCGCCCCGAGCCCCCCCACAATGGTTCAGCTTCTACACCGACGGGGCCTCGGATCTCTATCGCTGTCGACATATAGCGACCGGCATGTCATCCACAGTCTGCGTCGTGCCCTGCGTCAAGCCATCACAGGAGCCCCCACGTCGCACAGGATCGGGCGTGACTGGCGCGTCGCTCCAGTGCACCGAGGATAAGACCGCTCCGTCGACCATGCCACCACAGTGATAAGAACAGGACTCGGACATACCACCTCCACCCACAAAAACGCCACGTAGCGAACGCATGTATCGCCCCTGTCCTCCCCTTCAACTATAAAAGAGAGTGACCGGGGCCGTTTCTAGAGAGGCACTCACGGAGACATCGCTTAGATAGACACACACGCGCAAGCAACGAGCAACACTCTGTAATACACACGCTCCCTCATTACAAGAGATCAACATCTCAAACAACCCACGCCGCTCCACGTAGAGACCTGGGACTAACTCCCTCTCTTGCCCTGCTTGTAAACCCCTACTACGAGCACATCGGTGCAAGGAATACAAGATCGCTCTCTTAGACTGGACGTAGGGCACCTATTGCCTGAATCAGTATAAACCTTGTGTCTCTTTGCATCACCATCCGAGATTAGGGACACGCAGTATATTTTCACTCTTTGGTTGAGGACCCGCCACGCCCAAAACACCGATAGGATTCCTAACCACACGACATATGCAGGTCCCGGACCTACATAAATCAACCATTCCCATGGATCCTCCAAAATATGAACTGGATCGCACCACCCGGGAGCATAGTACTCCATCGTCCTGCTCCGTCCCAGACGGTTATCTTGCAGGATGGGTACACGCTACTCCCGCCATCTCTCCACTCCTAGTGTGCGTTATCAGTTCACATAATGAAATAGCTGAGGTACTCATGCTTACCGAAGTATGTGGGTAGTACTATAAAATCTTGACTCACATAGGTCTACAACGGACGGTCCTCAATCGACACATGCGAAAGCACTACATTGAGACTCCATTCTCAATGCAAGCTACCTGCCCGGTCTCAATTTAATATTATCATAACCATGGTATTTCACAACCCACAACAAGAGTTGAGAAGAGCAACGTAAACCTATTTCTCGCGAACGATTAAATCATCATTCGACTTCTACCGAAGTATAAGCATTACTAAGCATCAGAGGTATCGACCTACATACTAGTGGGGTTACAAGGAAGATATCTAAATAAATCAGGGTAGTCATGCAACAATTAGTTTACACCCAACTCCTATTTACCTAATGCACATTTTATTGGACTCAATTGATAATAGCATTTGTAAACAACAAGGAAAAGGGTTGTATGCTTCGAGGTTTGCCTGTGTTGAAGAGAAGGTTAGATTCCATAGAAGGATCACAGAAGTCAATCTTGACACCAACACCACTGGTGGGTGTACCTTCTCCAAAGCTTGTCCACGATAACCTTCTCACTCTCGTTACTACGTGTAAAAAGATAATGCGTGTTTAACATGATGGAATGCATGACATGATGCATGAAGGTGCAATATGGATATTGATGACTTAACTAATCCATTAACTTGAGTACAACTTTCCTTCGCGGTATAACTAAGTTTAATTCTCACAAAACAAGTTTTATTATTTATTAAACAAGTTGATTATGGGTACATCAAGCAAATAATTAAATTACTAAGGAACAATAGGGGTTTGGTGTTCCAAGGACTTCAATCAATGCTCAAAATACACCAAAGTCATTTAAGCATTTTCCTAATTCATTTTAATATTTATTAAACATGAAAAGGCATTTAAACACACTTAAACTAATTAAGCAAGCTATAATTATCAAAATAGTACCAAACTTTTTATGAAGTCAGCTATTAGCATGTAAAGCATACATAAAAAGTTTCATGATTAAATCATAATTATTTTAACCTATAAAAAATCATGGAAGGTCCATTTATTAATTAAAAGAGATAATTTTAAAGCATGCAAAAACTATTTATTTTCACTATTTCATATTTTTACTAGATAGAGAACATAATTGAAAAGCTACACAAAAAGTTTCATAATTTTATCATGCTTCTATATTTAGTTATGGATTAAATAAGAATCAGCACTTTTAGTCATTTTCTGAAAATCAAAACCGATTGAAATTCTTTTGTTACTCAGCCCCTTTCCACCCTTAGTCACTGACAAGCGGCCCCCGGGTCGTGCCCGCGCTGATCGCGGCGCAGACGCCATTGACTGGCGGGTTCTTACCAGCGTTGACCTCGCCGGTGACGAGGTCAACTTCAGCGGACTCGGCTCAGGACCTGTTTAGTTTGCAAATTTTTTGACAAAATGCTACTGTAGCATTTTCGTTGTTATTTGGCAATTAGTGTCCAATCATAGTCTAATTAGGCTTAAAAGATTCGTCTCGTGGATTTCGTCTAAGCTGTGTAATTAATTTTATTTTTTATTTATATTTAATGCTTCATGCATGCGTCCAAGATTCGATGTGACGGGAAATCTTAAAATTTTTTGCAAAATGAAGTGGAACTAAACTGTCCCTCACTCGCGCGCACACGCTGGTGGTTAACTCTGGGCATAATTAACAGAAGACCGAACCGAAAAGACCGAGACCGAGACCGAAAAGTTCGGTCATGAGTTCGATCATGGCTCCCAACTAACCGAAGTAACCGATAGAAGTTCGGTCATATATGTCGGTTAACCGAAGTGACCGAACTGACCGTAGTTCTGTAGACTTCGTTCGTAATGTCATTATGTGTGATTGTGATTTGTGAGAACTGAGAAAGTTGTGTGTTAGAACTTGTCATAATAATGTGTGGTTTGTTTTATATATTGTGTTGTTATTTTTTTGCCTTCAAATAGCAAGCATGCTGTTGAAAATTGCTATAGATTCTGCTATTGTTTGTGGCTGCTACTCAGGTCCGGTTAGTTCGGTCGTGACCGAGACTGAACCGAACTAACCGAGACCAAACTTCCTCGGTCTTCGTTTTTTGCAAAGACCGATCGGTCCCAGATTTCTGATGACCGAACTGATCGAATGACCGAGCAACCGAACCGATCGGTTCGGTCTGACCGAATGCCTAGGGTGACGGGTGGTGATAGTTGACCGGTTAGAGCACAGGAGCAAGCACGCTGGCGGCCATGACGGCCCAGCAGTGCCCCAGCGCGGCGGAGATGACCGACGGTGGCACCCCCAGCGACTGCGACGACACCAACAGACTCAGAAAGACATAACGGACCTATCTAAGCTACCGATTAATCGAGTTAGGGCTCCGCGCGAGCTTGCCCGCGACCATGGCGGCACGACGGGGCAAAGCACGGCGGTGCGGCGGTGATTCGGCGGCTACACCACGGTAGAGTCAAATTAGAGGACATGGGCATGACTAGGATCTCACCGCGACTTCATAACACTAGATGGTTGCGTTGGAGACAGGGCGGAGCTGGGTGGTCGGCGGTGAGGACGACAGCGGCGGCGTTCCGGTGGCTCCGGCGCGCGTCTGTGAAAAGGGGTGAGATGGTGAGCATCAAGGAGTCACAAGGAGATCAAACGACAGGCGATGGTGCGGGAGATGCTCTGTGGAAACCTGGCCACGGCGAGGTGGCTTGCGGCGGTCATGGCTTGCCGCCGCGGTGAGAATGGCGTGCGTGGGTGATTCGGGTGGAGAGAGCTGACGCGAGCGGGTCGGCGAGAAGCGCATGTGCGAGGAGAAGCCGCAAGCGCGAGCTATCTGGTAGAGGTGCAAAGGCGGTGGCCAATTTTACCGGAGGCTGGAGGAGCTAGGCGACGGCGAGAAGGAAAGAAAGAGGACGACGGCGGCCGTGCTGAACTTAAGTCGACACGGCGACGCTTCTGGGCGTACTAGCGGCTTCGCGAGCTCGGCCACGCGGACAGCCGCGCGTCCACGCGCGAGAGGTGGCGCAGAGGTGACCAAACGGCGCACGGCGGTGAGAGAAGCAGGCGAGCTGCTGCTCGGTGTTACTGTTCACGCCTGAACATGCTTTTTCTCCCCCTCTTTTTCTCGATTTAGCGCAGAAACTTGTCAAGCTTCAATAACAAAAGTTGTTCATCTTCATGTCGACTTCAACTTTTCTTACAGACTCGAGCTCTAATTCTAAACGGTTAGAGAGATTTTGAATGAGGAGCAGAGGTACTTTGAAACTGATTTCGAAAATTCAGTTAAGAGTTTGAAAAATTTGGTTTGGTTAAGCAACTCTGGTAATTAATTAGAGGTTAAACATCTATCAACTTTAATACCCAATTGCACAGTATCATAACTCAAGTATAGGACCAAGCAATGAAACAAAAGTCGTACCAGTTTTATTCATGAAAATGGATTTAAAACTACCCAAAAATTGAACTTAATAGCTGATTCTCAAAGACTTAGGCATAAATGGCCAAGTTAGAAAACCACCCTCAAATTCAATCTTTGGGCTCCAAATTAAACATGTTTGACTTAAAATCACTTTTGAAATTTTGATTCTACATTATAAAGCACACTTTGTACTACAAATTCCATTTTAATAAAATTTTACTTATTTAAGCAAATTCACATATATAAATTCACAAAGTTTCTTAATTACTAATATTGACATCATTTCATGTAACATATGAAACATCACAATTGCAACATATAAATCATACATATGCAACATGGACATGTCATAACTGAAACATATAATGTATTAATGAAACAATATTTGATTATTATGCATAATGATGTTCATGATCAAGTTTTAACTGTTTTTTAACATTTGGGATGTTACACCAGCTACCTGCACTGACATTGCCATACCTCCGGGGATAGTTAGGCCCTCACCAATGGGCGAATCCTGCAACGATGCATGAGCTAGAAAATTAATTCTTCACCGTTGGAGATCAACTAAACCATGCTCTCAGAGAGGAATCAAATCCAAAATAGAATTCAGTTTTTAATCATTAAACAATTATTCCTGTGAGGACAAAGGAGAGAAAGAAGAAGAGGGAAAACCGAACCCACCACTGGAGATGTAAGAGGCAAAACGAAACTTACGTGCCTTTTTACCAGGAATTGAATCCGCCGCTGGAGAAGGCATTAAACTGCGTGGTGCACATCTGGGTACCCATGTTGGCGCACTTCTCGGTGATCTGCACTTCCACCGTGTCGCCCTACTTCGTAGGCTTCTTCTTGGACATCGTGGCCATGGCCTCTAGTGCGCAGTCAATCGTGATGGTACCTTGGTCCATCCGCCCTGGGGGGGTTCACGAGCTTCACGATCACCTGCCCACCGATCGACTCGATGATGCGGCGGGCTAGGAATGGCTTGTTTGAATGCATATCAATTGATGATGAATGCAACAATTTTCTTGGTGGCCCAATTTTGTTGTTTTTGGACGAATAGGATCATGTACTAAGCTTATAGTTTCATCCCCACACAACGTGTTTAAATCTCGTGTGTCTTACATCTTCGTGTCGCACCTTTCCGTATTTATCATGCATCATATGCTATTTATTTTATATATAACTTTTTAATACCATGAATCAAAATTCTATGTTTAGAGAGACTGTTTTATCTTTCATTTTTTAAGATTGCCACGTCTTAAAACCTGATATATGAAACCTTCCACTAAGGCTAGCATAATCCTAAATAGTCGTAAGAATTCATCGTTTAGGGTGAGTAGATAAAAATTAATAGTAAAAGATATGCATCAAAGCGTGATGAAATACTACTATGTCAAATACCGTGTGAAATAAAATACTCCCGTGTCAAAGTGTCTGTTATAGGAGTGAGTGTGGTACTAGTATTTGTATTTATATTAAAAACAACTCCACTCTATCCAATTTTGTGATTGGCTGGTTGCACTTTCACCTATAGTAAAAACACAGTCCTCGCCGTGTTTTTTTTCCACCCACGCACGGGCACGCCATACCGGCCACGCACAGCCACCCGGGGCGGTTGTCCTTTCCGTCGATCTCCTTTCCCCAGTGCCGCAAATCCTCCTCTCCTCACTGTGCCACGTGGTACGGCACGCTCCTTCTCCCCCCTGTCTGGTTGCCCATCTCCCTTCCGTCCCTATCCGCCGCCGCTCCTCGTGTCAGTCTAGGGCAGAGCTCAGGTCTCTCGGTCTCCCCCTTCGCTGCCAGTTGCCGCAGTTCCCAAGAGAAAAATTACATATTTGGAACTCCAAACAACGCGCTTCGTAGATTTGGGACTCCAAACATCGTCTTTGTAAAAATAACCCTTCAAACATTGGATTCTTGATTTCCTTGACATTTGAAGTATTTCATCTCTTTTTTAATATAAATACATGTATTTCTGTCCTAATTTGACCCTTTTACCCTTCTGGCGTTTTGCACTTGCATGGATACGAGATCGATCGTTCTATCTCCCACTGCCTGACCCCGATGTATCCCTGATCACGTGAGCCGTTCCCTCTCTCCACCGCCGCCGTTCCTCGACGCGCCGGCAAGGATGGACATCCTCCCGATGATCTGGACGCCCGCCTGCTCGCAAAGAGCCCTAGCGTCCCAGCAGCAGCTCTGGACACAGTGGCCGCGCTGGCTGAGGGCTTGTTTAGAGTCCTAGATCTACGAAGCGCATTGTTTGAGTCCCAAATATGCAATTTTGTCGGTTCCCAATCGCTCGAGATTTGTGGTTGGTTCCGTTTCGGTTGCGAATCCTTTCCGTCCAGTTGGAATTCGAAATTTGAAACGGCCGCGGCCGCTCGCCGCCTCAATCCCATCCAATATTCCCCTTCGGCCCTTCCTTCCTTCTTCATAAACACACACGCACACAACACGGTCGCCGCCGCCGCCGCCGCCGCTGCTGCTTCTCCTTCCTGTCCCTCCTCCACAAGGTGAGAAACTGAGAAGGCGGAGAGCACCCACTCCCCTCGTCCCCACCGCGCCCTCGATTCGGTTCCGTCCCCTCGCCCCTTGGGCGTCTCCGCGGCTGGATGGCGTCTCCCCCGCCCTTCGATCTCTGCAGCGACCTCGACGACGACGACATCGACGAACCCGTCACCGCCGTCCCCAAGGATCGCCATCTCCCTGCCGCCGCCCCCACGCCCAACGGCCTCAACGACCACCTCCTCCGCTTCACCCGCAGCTTCCAGCGCCCCACCCAAAACCCTAACCATAGCCCCAATCCGCAACCGCCTCCGCCTCCAGGTACTGTACGGTCGTCTCTTCTCGCTCCATTGTTTTTCCTCTCCCTTCAATCTATTCTCTCTTCGCAGAAGCCGCCGCCGAAGAACAAGTCGGGAAGGTCAAGCTCGCCGGCCGCCGCCGCCTATGCAAGCTCGCCACCACCGCCACCGTCACTCAGCAAGTGGATGAGGAGGAGGTGGATGGCGACAACCAGGACGACGGCGAAAGCATATTCGACATCCTAGATGACCTCACCACCCGATTCGACTCTCTATCCGTCCAGAAACCCGGCCCCACCGAGAGGCCCAGGACACAGCAGCTCGCCCCTCTGCCCTGCGCCATCACCGTGGACGACCTAGATGACCAGAGCGCAGATGATGGGGATGCCCATCCCGGCGCCTCCTCGCCCGTTCAAAGTTCTAGTTCTGATGAAGCTACGGTCACCACCAGACGCCCTCAGGTCAAGATTGAAACTACTTCAGTCTCCTCAGCCTGTACCCATTATGCCTGTGACGACGTCCGTGGCAAGGGGAAGAACAAAGGGACAGCCAAGCTAAATAGGGTATCAAAGGCCTCATCCTTTGTTAATTCTTATTCCGACTCTGATTATGACAACTGTGGGGAGGACCAAGGAACAGGAACAACTTATGCTGTTAAGCAGGTAAGAAACAAGGCATTCACAAGGAGACCACCCAAGATCTCAACATTCAGGAACAATGACCTCAGTGATGATGAGCTGGGTCAGGAGAAGGAGAATCTTGGAGCTGCGGAGAACAATGCTGAGGATGTTGGATGGGAGAAGACGGAGGACTTCAAGATGGATCCAACTGGAACTGCTGCAACATCCAAGCCATACAAGCTCCCAGGAAAGATATTCAAGATGCTTTTCGCCCACCAGCGTGAGGGCCTCCGTTGGCTCTGGGTTCTGCACTGCAGGGGAACCGGAGGAATCCTAGGGGATGACATGGGCCTTGGCAAGACGATGCAGGTTTGCCATGCTCAGCTCCCCCTTTCTTGAGCTTTTCCAGATTACATTAAGGCTTAGAGGGGTTTTACTGTTACTGCTGACGCCACTTTGCCGTCTGCCCTTCTTTTAACTCAGGGCTGTAACTGTTTACTGTGTTAGTCGCTGAATTCTCACTCTTGGTAGTAGTAAAATTCTTACTCTCATCGAGAGAGGATGACACTAGGAGTTAGGGGCAATTTTCTGATTTATTTCTCACACAAACTCACACAAATGCCATGCCAACCTGAGGGGTTGAGGATACATATTTATAGGCTGCTAGCCAACCAAGCATATGCCAAGATGCTAGTCTAAGATGCTAATATGCTGTCCTAGCTAAGATGCTGTCCTAGTCTAAGATGCTAATATGCTGTCCTAACTAAGATGATGTCCTCCAGTCAAGAAGATGCTGTCCTTGCAGCCACAAGGACCTACAGCCACCATATGCTGCAACCAGCCTCACAAAGACCAGCACATGAGACTTATCCCATCATTCTCCCTCTAAGTCTTGTGCGTCGTCTTGTGGGAAAGTTGAACCATCCCGGTCCTGGAGCAGAGCTCAAGGAACTTGATCCTCCCAAGGGGCTTGGTGAGCAGGTCCGCAAGCTGGTCCTTGTTGTTGATGTAGCTCGCCTTGATGCTCCCATCCCCAAAACAGCCTCGGATGAAGTGGTACCTCACCTGGATGTGTTTGCTGCGTTCATGAAAAACGGGATTCTTTGCCAGGGCCAGAGCGGACTTGCTGTCCACCCTGAGCTCCACCGCTATAGTGTCTCTGCCGAGGAGATCACCAAGCAGTCTAGCGAGCCAGAGCACCTGAGTCGAAGCGGTGGAGGCCGCTATGTACTCGGCCTCACACGGTGGACAGGGGCCACCACTGTTTGCTTGATTGATCGCCATGACTAACGAGGCACTTGCCGAGGAAGAAGAGGATCCCGCCGTGCTCTTCTTTGGTGTCGATGTCATGGCGTGTGGTCATTGTCATTGCATGCGACGAAGTGTGTGTCGCCTCAGGCACCTAGGGTAATAGAGGCCGTGGTCGAGAGTCCCGCAACATAGCGGATGATCCTCTTCACAGTCTGCTTTGGTGCTCCGTTGTGTGGTCATTTGCATGAACCGACTAACGAGCCGACGGAGAATGCCAGTCCGCCGTGTGTGTGGGCGAGGTAGCGAAGGCTCCCCACAAGACGCCGCAGATCGCATAGCGCCCACCTCCTCCGCCGTGTTGTCGCGGCTCAACTTCAGCCTCTCATCCATCGGAGTGAGAGATGGGTTGCATTCGGTGAGCCCAGCTAGCTCAATGACGCGCTTGGCGTAGGCGGTCTGTCGAAGCGTGATCCTGGAGTCATCCTGGTGCACCTCGATTCCTAGGTAGAAGGAGAGGCCCCATGTCACTCATCATCCGGAAGGTGGCCTTCATCTCTTCATTGAATGCCGCCACCTCTCGCATCCTTGGTGCCGGTGATCACCAAGTCGTCGACGAGACACCCATCGTGAGCATTTCCTCCCTCTTTGCCCGTCGGTAGATGGTCGCCTTGTGCGGGCTTTGCTCAAGCCCATCCCTTTAGCGTGGAATCCGACTTGGCATTCGATGCCCTCGATGCCTGCGCCATCCGTGCCAAGCCATAGAGGCATTGCGCGCAGACGGAGCACCTTGCAGCGATGGGCTTGTACACCCACTTAAGGGTGATCGCCGAGGAGGGCGTGTGCTTTGGCATCTGCCGCTCGTCAAGGTGGAGGAGAGCCAGCGCATGCGTGCAGTCGTGACGGAGGTAGCTCGATGCTTGCATGTGCCATGAACAGAGCCGGCTCCTCCTCCTCCTGCTTCTGCGTGGGCGTGGCGTGGCGCGTCGTGGTCATGTCATCGATCCTCTGGCCCAATGGCGGAAAAAGCCGACCGCTGGATTGTGGCGGCGTCGTCTCGTCTCAGGCTATTACTGCTGCGTGGCGCCGCCTGGCGCTCTGCGGGCATCACCCTCCTAAGACGCGTCCTGCGTGCCCCGGACTTAGGCGTCTCTCTGCGCGCGCTTTGCGGCTTGCCACGCTGCTGCCGCCGCTCCTGCGGTCGGAAGAAAGGCTCCCCCTTCTTCCGGTCACCTTGGGCGGCGGCAAGCCACCTTGCCTCCCCAGTGAGAAGGAGCTTCCCGCCCGGTGGTGATGGGCCCCTTAGAGAGAGATCGTGGCTCATCGTTGTCGGCGACCTTGAGGCGACCTCTATCGCCTCCTCGATCGACATCGTGTGAGAGATCCAAGAGAGACTCAATCGAGCGAGCCATCCGCTTGTACTTCTCGGGGACGCAGCGGAAGAGCTTTTCGATGACTCTCTCTCCTCGCCGTAGGTGTCATCGCACCCGAATCGAGCCGCTGTACCATCTTACGCAGCAGAGTGTTGAGGCGGAGAGCAAAGTCATCAAGTCGTCCTCACACGGCTTGAAGGCGAGTTCTCCCACTCTCTCTGCGAAGTGCTGCGGTGTCCTCCTTTGCGTAGCGATGGAACCAGCAGAAGATGATTTTGACGACGGATTTCTTTGCCGCGCGTCGTGCAATGGCGATGGCGCCCCAAGCCTCCTTGGCGATCCGCTTGTTGGTAGCGAGAAGCGCATCTCGGGTGGGGCTCGCAGCGGCGATGAGGGCATCCGGTAGCCCGCTGATCTAGGTCGCCCGGTGGTCGCCGCGCGTTCTGGACCGCCTCCCACATGTGTGCCGCACTGGAGCTTTACCCTCATCACCGCATGACCCACTCGGCGTAGTTGGTCTTGGTGAGGGTAGGCCACCCACCGCCGGGAATAAGCGTCCCGACAACAACACTGAGCCCGTGGTAACCACGGCACCGATCCGGGAGAGAGAGCACGCGCATGTGAAGGCCGAGCTCTCCATCGACCCGTCGGTACCGATCCGGGGGAGAACCCCAGCCATCGCTTGTGAAGGCCGGAAGCGCTCTCCATCGATCCGTCCGCCACCGCTGCGGAGAGCGGCGCGCCTCCTCCGAGGCCGCCATGCGAAGTGCTGCAGTGTGTACTGCAGCGCGGTCGTCAATGCCGCCGTTGATGGCTGCCTCCTTGGCCGCTTGTGCTGCGCGGGTGGCGCGTGAGGCATCCGCGGCCGTCGCCGCCGCGCCGTTGCCGCGCTCTGCCTCCCTCCCGAGAGCTTCGAGGTCCGCAGCGTCCGTATTGCCGTGGTCCGCAGTCCGGGGGAAAGGCTGCTGCGTCGAGCTCTCCATCGCCGCTGCCAGAGGCCTCGACGACCTCTGCCATCGACCGTCCGCCGATTCGCCATTGCTCGCCGCCAAGCGCTCGCCATTGCCAGCCCGCCACTGGCTGCGCCCCACTCCGCCACTTTTTTGCCGCCTGCGCCTGCGCCTGATGTTGCCTGCTGATCTCTCGGTGCATTCGCGCTCGCGCCGCTTCCGCTGCGCCGGTGGCAAGTTCGGCCTCCGTCTTGCTGCCGCGCAGCGTGGCGTGCTCGAGGCGCATCGAAGGCCGAGACCGCCCTGCGGACATGACGCGCTATCGGGTCTTCTGCGTGGGGAGAGGGCTGCTTGCAGACAGTGTCTGAGAGGAGAGGAGTGAGCAGGGAGCGGTAGGAGAGGAGTTGTTGCTATTTAGAAATTTGTTAATAGGGTGGGAAGGAAGATGAGCAGGAGATGCTCAGGCTACAGGATAGTACTGCTTTGATACCACTTGTTAGTCGCTGAATTCTCACTCTTGGTAGTAGTAGAATTCTTACTCTCATCGAGAGAGGATGACACTAGGAGTTGGGGCAATTTTCTGGTTTATTTCTCACACAAACTCACACAAATGCCATGCCAACCTAAGGGGTTGGGGATACATATTTATAGGCTGCTAGCCAGCCAAGCATATGCTAAGATGCTAGTCTAAGATGCTAATATGCTGTCCTAGCTAAGATGTTGTCCTAGTCTAAGATGCTAATATGCTGTCCTAGCTAAGATGCTGTCCTCCAGTCAAGGAGATGCTGTCCTTGCAGCCACAAGGACTTGCAGCCACCATATGCTGCAGCCAGCCCCACAAAGACCAGCACATGAGACTTATCCCATCATACTGGGCTTGTTTTCTCAATTAGTTGTAGGGGCAGGATAGGCTTTTGTTTACTTTCCGATGCATAGCTTCTTGTCCTTGTAATAATTTACAGAAGTGTGAACATGCACACCCACATTGTTCTGTTCTGGTTTTTTTTTCTGTATTTATTTATGAAGCTGAAATTAGTTTCTTTCAGACAGAAGCATAGACCTCTTTTGTTGGCTTGTTGTCCTATAAGCTAGTCATTTCCCAGTTGGCTTCATATTATGCATCTGTTCACAATTTCACCTCCTTTGCCAGCAGTTCATTTAGCTAAGAAATCCACTAATGGAATCGTGCAACCTTATTTCTGCTGCAGGTTGCTGCATTTCTGGCTGGATTGTTTCATTCTCGTCTAGTCAAGAGGGTGCTCATTGTTGCTCCAAAGACACTTCTGGCTCATTGGACCAAGGAGCTTTCAATTGTTAGCCTTAAAGAGAAGATCAGAGAGTATAGCACACTATATATCTTTTGTCAATTCCATAGGATCCAGTCCTGTAAGTTGGTGCTAATCATCTTTTCCTTTCCATTTTTGACAGCTACTCTGGCCCTAGCACAAATATTCGCAGTTATGAACTCCAATATGCCGTCAAGGTAAATTCTTGTACCACAAAGGTATCTTCCGTAAGGATTATTCTTGATCTAGCTTATTGTAACATGGCATTGTGTAGCACTTAAAAGTTTGAACAGTTTAAACTAAATTCATGAATCCCTCCCAAAATGTTGCAATTTGTCCTGGCAAATGTTTAACTCCATCTTTTTACAGGAGGGTGGTATCCTCCTAACCACCTATGACATTGTCCGGAACAACTACAAGCTAATAAGAGGCAACTACTACAACAATGATGATGATGATGAGGAAGGAACATTGTGGAATTACATAATTCTTGATGAGGGGCATCTAATAAAAAACAATAAGACACAAAGGGCCCAAAGCTTGTATGAAATACCTTGTGCCCATCGCATTGTGATCAGTGGGACACCTATTCAAAATAACTTGAAGGTATCCATCATCCCATTCCTCGATTCCTGCAACTTTGTATTTTATGTGCTATAGTACATGTTTTGCAAGTAAGTCTTATTATCATTGCAGGAAATGTGGACTCTGTTCAATTTTTGTTGCCCAGATGTCTTGGGTGATAAACAACAGTAATACCATACAGTCCATTACTCTCATTTTTCCTGTACTCCCAAAGTTGCTTGATTGCCCTATCTAATGCCATCTATTTCTCTGTATTGTTACAGGTTCAAAATAAGGTTTGAAACGCCTATCCTTCGAGGAAATGACAAAAATGCTACAGCTCGAGAGAAGCATGTAGCCTCAAATGTGGCAAAGGTAATAACTTATTTCCTGAACTTCTTTTTGTTTCTAATGTACCAATATATGGACGGGATATGACTCTGCCTTCCCTGATAGTATGGTTGGACAAATGAACTTGTTTGCTCATTGTTTTGGATTTTATGGATTTGGACAACAAGGTGTTCATCTATGTTGGTGTTTTGTACTGTAAAAGCTTGGGGTTTGGTATATTCCAGTACTGCACAGATATGTGAAGGCTCGAACACAACTTCATTATTAGTCTTTTATAAAGTAACACAGTTATACATCAACAAATTGTAATTTGAGTGACTCATTCATATACCAACTTGGTAGCACATTCATCTTTGATTGACCCTTGAAAGCAATGCTTATGTGCTGCATCCAGACTTAAGATTACTTATATCTACTTTCAGTTGAAACACTAAGAGGGTGAACATGTGATAATTAAGCCTATTTAGTTTGCTGCCTTTTTGTGTGCTCACCAGTCCACATTACTAACTCCTAAATATGTCGCTCTTTACTTGATATAATATGATATTGTTTTATTTTGTTGGTTTTGAACTATATTTCATAGGAACTTAGAGAGCGAATCAAACCATACTTTTTGCGACGCATGAAAAGTGAAGTTGTCTTTGATACTGGTGCATCAGAAGAAAAAACATTGGCCAAGAAGAATGAGCTAATTGTCTGGCTGAAGTTAACACCATGCCAGGTTTGAATTTGGTGTCATTGTTATGAGAAGTTGCTTGAGCTATTGATTAATGATTATATTTTCTGGTGACCTTTCTTTGGATGCAGAGGAAACTATATAAAGCTTTTCTGAACAGTGAGTTGGTTCATTTAGCGTTGCAGCCAAAGGCGTCACCGTTGGCTGCAATCACAGTAAGAATAAGGCTTTTCTTCATAATGATGCTATTGACCCTTTGCCTTTGGGGCTAGGGTGTTGTTTGTAGCCTTATAGAAAAGCTTGCTGTTGCATGTTTATTGATGAGATTATGTTTGCTACACTGCTTTACTTTATCCTCTCCAACAGATATTGAAGAAAATCTGTGATCATCCACTGCTATTGACTAAGAAAGGTGCTGAGGGTGTCTTGGAAGGAATGGATGAAATGTTGAATGATCAAGACATTGGAATGGTAGAAAAAATGGCCATGAACCTTGCAGATATGGCTCATGATGATGATGCACTGCAAGTTGGTCAGGATGTCTCATGCAAGCTATCATTCATCATGTCCTTGTTGGTAAGTATTATTAGATGCATGCCCATTTTGGTTGTTACCTATGCATTTGTACTTGCTCAAAATAATTAACACCTGATGTTGCAGCGGAACCTTGTTGGAGAGGGGCATCATGTTTTAATATTTTCACAGACTCGTAAAATGCTAAACCTTATTCAGGTATATTGTTGCTACTTTAATTCTTTTCTGCTTCGTACTACCTTAGCACATCCTGCACCTCGTGACTTTTAGACTCATTTCTTCTAATTTGATATATTGATACAATACAGTTTAGATCCATTAATTTATTTGGGCCATTTGTTACTCTTGAATCTCAATGTGCATGGGTAAGCTCCATAACTAGAGAACATTTATGGCCAGTCATCTTTAGTAAAATTTTGGTGAAAACTAAAATACATGGACTCATTACTGTCACATTTATGCAAGATTGCAAGCTGAAGTGTAACATCACATCCTGTTCTTTTAGTAAAAGTTTGGTTGCCTTTTAATCTTTCATAGTGTCATTGGTAATCACTACCGCATCAATCTGGAGTTCATTTCCCTAGCCAGTGATGTTACACTACCACATCAATCTAGACTCTAGATTTCATTGCACATCAATCTTTCATGTGAGCATTAGTTTGCCAGTAGCCTTTTTGACCTGCAATCTACTGCTGGCATAAAGCGTCAGTGATGCTTTTTGGCCTCTTGGTACCAGAATGTTCTTCATTGACAATTTCTTTGGCCTATTAGCTCAACAATTTCAGTCATTGGCTTATTGTAACAGGAAGCCATAATATTAGAGGGCTATGAGTTTTTGCGCATTGATGGCACCACCAAGGTTTCTGAGCGGGAAAGGATTGTGAAGGTTCTTTTCGCCTTCCCTTTTTTCAACCTACGTCATAGAGCTGTCCATATCTTTTTTGTTGCTTACACAAACTTGCATCCTTCAGGACTTCCAAGAGGGTCGTGGAGCTCCAATTTTTCTGCTAACCACACAAGTTGGTGGACTTGGACTTACACTCACCAAGGCAGCTCGCGTCATAGTAGTTGATCCTGCATGGAACCCTAGGTATCTCAACAATGATACCTAACTGTATGTCTGTATCGATTGAAGTTTTCTTGAATGAATGTTTAACACTACAAGTTTTCTATCTTACACACTTGTTTTTTCTATTTACAGTACAGACAATCAAAGTGTTGATCGTGCTTACCGAATTGGACAGACAAAAAATGTGATTGTATACCGCTTGATGACATCTGCGACCATTGAAGAAAAGATATACAAATTACAGGTTCAAATATCACTTCTTACCTTCTGGTTGATGCAATTACTAGCAGTATGACCTTTCTATACATGGTTTTATATGGTGAAATTTTAGTTACATCCTTCTGTTTCTCTCTATAACAGCATAGACCATACTACTAAAATTTGATTTCTAGGTGTAAAATCAGCTAATATTTTTTGTTTATGTAAATGGGAATGTAATGTGTTACTTGGATATCCTTCTTACCATGCTATGCACACAACTCTATTTCTTTCATGGATTTCTCTAGCCTTGTGGTTTGTGCTTCCATCTTAGCAAATCACTATTAAAAAAAAAATGTGTGAAAAGAAAGCTAGACTGAATAGTGAGATATTATCTTTTTTCTCAGGTTTTGAAGGGGGCTCTGTTCAGGACAGCTACGGAACAAAAAGAGCAAACACGTTACTTCAGCAAGAGTGTACTTGTTCTGATTCCATTTCCTGTCATTGTTTGCTCAATTTCCTATTAGATACTTATGGGTATCCTGATTGTGCCCTCAGGATATTCAAGATCTATTTAGTTTGCCACAACAAGGATTTGATGTTTCCCTCACGCAGAAGCAGTTGCAAGAAGAGCATGGTCAACAAGTTGTCATGTAAGAGATCTGTTTTCATTAAACTTCTTTTAGTTGCAGCACAATTAACTTGATCTTGATGGTACAGTATTATGTGTCATGTTGTAGATAATTGGTGGTTACAATAATAATAATTTTATTTACATTATTACATAAATTTGTAATGTTACTGCAGTGACAAATAGGCAGAACCGGCACACCACAAACTGTTGATACTCTGGAATTTTGTAGGGTTTTTTTTTTGACATTCTTTATTTGCAGAAGACAATAGAGTACCCTAGAAACATGCAGCTCTTGTTTCCAGACGAATTTCCTGCTTGATCACTGTGCACTATTTCACTGAAACCTGCTGGGTTTGTTACACATCTTACAGGGATGAGTCTTTGAGGAAGCATATACAGTTTCTGGAGCAACAAGGAATAGCCGGTGTGAGCCATCACAGCCTCCTATTCTCTAAAACTGCAACCCTGCCCACGTTGAGTGAGAATGATGCACTGGACAAGTTAGTGTTACTGCTTTTTTAATACTATTGCTATTCATAGATTTATTGTTACTTTAGTATACCACAGTTTTGAGCTTGTCTCCAATTTCCCTACCTTGCATTGATGTTTGTCATACTGCCATATTTATGATTGTATACAAACTTGAATGCCTCAATTACACTGCTTTTACATGCAGCAAACCTCGTGGCATGCCCATGATGCCCCAGCACTATTACAAGGGATCCTCATCTGACTATGTCGCCAGCGGGTAAGGATGGCCATGTTCCCCCTGCATGATTGTACTGTGCTGCATAGGTAGGTCTATTGAAACTTTGTGTTTCTATTTTGTGCAGGGCAGCTTTTGCGTTGAAGCCAAAAGATGAAAGTTTCACCGTTCGAAAGTACTCTCCAAGCAACAGAAGCGCAGAGAGTCCTGAAGAGTTAAAGGCAAGAATCAACCGGCTTTCACTGACCCTCTCCAACGCTGTAACTCATCCTCTCACATGTCTTTTATTCAGCTTGACCAGCCATATATATATATATATATATATATATATATATATATATATATATATATATATATAGATGAGTGTAAATCAATTGTTGAATTGAATCTAGGCGCTGGTGTCGAAGCTACCAGATGGTGGTGAGAAGATAAGGAGGCAGATAAGCGAGCTGGATGAGAAGCTGGCTTCTGCTGAGAAGGGGCAGGAGGAGGCCACTGAAGTGATTTCCTTGGATGATCTGATTACAGATATGAAGAACATAACAGTGCCCATTTAGGCTGTGTGTCCATTTAGGCGTGCTGGCTGGGGCTAGGTGGTGCAAAAGTGTTTTGAAGTTGTTGGTAGACACTAGTAATAGCTTTAGTCACTGGGTTGTGACTAGCAACGCCACCATGTCTGCATCACGTTGCTAGACAGGCTATTGTGTTATTTTGGTATGACTCAAAATGCTGTCTGGCTTTATTTGTAGCAATTGAACATAAACCAAACCAGGAAGAAATGGCACCAATCAAGTCTGCTCTTTGCTGCATCTCTGGGTGGGGTTTATCATTTATGCAAATGCAGGATTATGTTTCTAATCGGAATGCACTGCCGAACCTTTAATCAGTAGTGCATTCCTAGTATGTATATATATGCATACAAGCATAAAGAAACTCAGTAGAATCTTAGCCATCTAGGTAGCTGTACATGTGTTGTATGGGTTAGTTGCTTGCACGTTGATGTAACACGGCAACGTCAGCATGTTCGATTGGCTGGTTTGTATCGTTGCTGGTTCGTAAAGAAGTACTGCTGACTGGTTTGTGTGATAGAAAAATGCTGTTCCGGCTGAAAATTTATGATCGTTTACGACAAGCCACAGCCAAACGAACAGGGTGACATGTGTCTTTCTGAGCATCGACGGTTAGAGGCAATAGCACACGATGCCTTTTCTGATCATTATATATAATCAATCTCCAAACAAGGCAACCATCATCGATTACAGGCAGACTCTAATCATAACAGTTCAATGAAAGAGGGAGTACTAGATAGAAGTAGAAGAAAAGCAAAGAAAAACACATGGACCATGGATGGATGGAAATGAGGAGCAGTCATCAGATCAGAGGAAGATGAAGCAATCCATGGAGATGATGGGATTGGTGAGGTCGTCGGCCGGCGTCACCTGCGCAAGCGCAGCAGCAGTAGTGGAATCTGCATGAGCTGAGGATGAGATCTTGGCCTCCAATCTCCTCCTCAGGCTCTGGCTCTGGCTCACCTCTGTCTTCTTCTTCTTGTCCTTGTTCCTGGCCTGCGCGAGCGCGACGACCTCCCGCTGTGTTGCCGTCGTGCTCCGCCTGCCGGTGTTCTGCCTCCTCTTCTTGTGCTGCTGCTGCTGCTCGTAGGAGCCCGGTGGCGGTGGCGGTGGCGGTGCCGGGCGGGCGGACAAGGGGGACACCGACCGCGCGCGCTTGGGCGTGGGCGCTGCAAGCCTGTGTCTGTCGTCACTGCCACGGCCACTGATGGGCTTGCAACGGTCGGAGTCGGACGACTTGGACTTGGGGTCCAGCACCACAACGTCCCACTCCCGAGACGAGATGCTGTTGCTGGTGCTGGTGCTGGCGTTGGGGAGGAGGACCAGCTCACGCGGCCTCCGCCGCCACAAGTAGGAGGAGGATGAAGCCGCAGACGATGACGACGAGGAGCCGGAGGAGGCGCACAAGGAAGTGGACGCCACCAGTGACAGCGACAGCGACAGCGAGGAGGAGGTGGTGGTGGGAGAAGCGGAAGCCGCTCCTGCTTCCCCTGGCAATGGGTGCGGGTGCACGGCAGGAGAAGCCTGCGAGATGCCGGCGGTGGAACTGGAAGTGTTGCAAGGAATAGGATGACAAGGGAAACAGGGGTAGCATTTGCTCACGCAGGTGCCCATGCTGCTGGACTGACCTCACTGGTGGTGGCACGGCAGTCGGCAGTGGGCAGCAACTGATGAGATGCAATGCAAGAACGAGCGGAGCAGGCCTTCTCTTCTTTCCTCCTTTCCTTGCTCTGCTTTCTTTTCTTGTTGTGGAGAGAGAGAGTTGAGTTGAGAGAGAGAGAGAGAGAGAGAGAAGGCGTTATTGTATATATGTAGATAATATAGATATTATTACAGATAGATAGATAGGTACAGGGAGCAAGCAATCGTGCTTAGCTTACACTACCCGTTGTCAATCTCTGCAGGCTGTCGTACAAAAAGTCAATCAGCAAATTTTGTTTCAGTGCAGTTAGCGATGATGTAGTGTAGGTAAAAAGTGTCGATGATGGCATGGCCTACCTGCAACTGCTACCTACTCTAAAATTGGAGCGCACAAGGTTTGAAATCGCAACGGCAGTCGTGCCGTATGGATGGCCCTGCGCTGAGCTGCCCTGCCCTGCCCTGCCCATCCATCTTCTGACTGAATGTTCTATAGTACTATCAACTGTGAATCGTCCGCAATGCAATGCCCATCAATCCTCAATCGCTCGCTTTCTCGGGGCAACAGCAACGCCAGCTCTTGCAGTAATACAGGAGCAATGCCAGCAAGTGTTTGTATACAGATTACTTTTTCACAAGTGCTGTTTTTACAGAGTTGAGTTGAGCATGCTGGCAGCATTGCAGTCTAGTGTAGTAACAATGCCTCTTGTCGTGCATGAATTTTTGCAGCAGTACAGCGAACACAAGCCACAAACTTTGTAGCACCTTCAAGCTGCAATCAGCCCTAAACTAAAAATGCATCTTTGATTCCGATAATCATCATCATCACAGATTCACAGCTATAGGTCATGCATACAAGTCTGAGCCACTTGTCAAACTTGATGGTTACACTCACTGTCACTGGACAAGTCACCATTCCTGTGCAGTGCAGTCCTAAAAAGGGGAAATCGCTGTGTTTCTCCTAGTGGAACTTCTGAAACCAGCCAGGTCGCCTGTTTCTGAATCTGAATGTCTGAAACCCCCACATTGCAGCTGGATTCAGCCTGTTCGGGAGGCCGTATCGTATCGTGGATTATTTACTGCTGGCTGGTTTGGTGTGAGAGAAAAACACTGTTCCCGGCTAGAAATTTACGATCGTTTACGAGCAAGCGAACAGGGGCAAGCAACAGACGATTGTATTGCTCAAAGATGCCGCAGAAATCGGTGCAAGCAACAAAACTACAAAGTAAAGCTAGCATCAGAAATCGGCAACCTAAACATTTTCTGCAAGCAACAGACGATGATACATTTTCCAAAAAAAGAAAAAAAGAAAAAAAAGAAGATGATACAGGCAAGTAAAATCTTCACTTCGCTTAGGAGGTGAAGCAGGAGTGAAACTGCTAGCAAGTAGCAAATGCCAATTCATGTATTCACTTTGATATGGTATATAACTATATACATCGTAGGAGTAGCCAGGAAGAATGCATGCCAGTTAATTTATCCGCTGACGCTGATGAATTTACATATAATATAGCATAGTAAGTGCACATCAGCAGAGCAAAGAATTAACAATCTTTCCAAATTCTTTGACAATGGTTTGGTTGTCTGTAGGAGTATATATGAATCAGATCACGAATGTTTTGCTTGAGCACTCTATAGTCCGTGTATAGGCAGGCAGCAGGCAGCTGAATCAAAATCAGAGGAGAAGGGCGAGCAGGGCGTTGAAGATTGTCTCCGGGGTCGCCCACTTCCTTCGCCGCTTGCTCTTGGTGATGATTAAGCTCTGCAGTTGGTCCAGCCGGCGGCCATCCAGATCAAGATCCAGCAGGTGGTTCCTCCTGGTGGCCTCCCTGAGCGGGCCCCAGCACTCTATCCGGTTGTACTTGCAAGCGCTGGAGTGGAAATGCACCCACACCTTGGCCTCCATCAGCTCCGGCCGCTCCGCGAACAGAGCCGCGTCGCCGTGAATCACCGCCTTGAGGACCTTCACATCCATCCATCATCAGCTTATTAATTAGCAGATGACGTTATTATTCCGGTTGGTTGGAATTGGAATGCAAGCAACGTACTACGTACCAGCGGCAGCTCTTTGGAGAAGACCTAGTATCTGAAACCTGCGGCCAGCTCCTGCAGGAGGTTGGCGCCGCTGACGAAGCAATGCACCTGCAGGCTGCAGCGTCATCTCCCTCTCCCCGGCGGTGGAGGCGGCGGTGGTCACCTCCTTCCACTCTGCCACCACGTCGTCCCTCTGCAGCGTCTGACTGCCAGCTGCGCAGCTGCTCGCTGGTCATGGGCCCGCTCACGGTTCGCCGTGAAGTCGCAGTGGGTCAGAGTGTAGGCTCTGGGGAATGGAGGAGGCTGCATGTTGCTCCGCAGCTCCTCGCCGGCGAACTCCACCTTGAGCTTCGCCGCATTGAAGGTCGTGGGAGGTCCCAAAATCTTTGCGGCCTGCAGGTATCGAATCGACATGGTATCCATTTTAACCAATCAGATTATTGCATGACACTTGACACGGGGATTTCCCTTCATTTTTAAATAAATCTATTCTAATTTTCCTGCTAGTAGAAAAACCATACCGCTGTCCTGGCGTCACAGCTGACGACCAAGGAACGCGGCGGTTCCGCCCTGCAGCCACCCATCCTCCTGCCCGGCCTGCTGCTCGCAACGACACGCGCCGCCATGGATGCTGCTGCCGCCATCTTCAATTCAGATGATGGCCGGAATCTGGCATGCATACCTTGGGGCCGGGGGCCGGCCGTGAGCGAGCTAATTCAGACGACGCAGGAGCAGCAAGGCTCCCTTCCCTCTCCTGGCAATGCAGTTGCGGTGTCTCTCCTCTCCTCTCCTCTCCTCTCCTCTCCTCCAAGCAAACTAGCAAAGCGGTCTGTCTGCTGATGCTGGTGGTGTTGCTGCGGCAACGTCCAGGGGGCAGGGGGCAGGGGGTCCGGTGCGAAGGACGGGAGGAGGAGAGCTGGGGAGGGACGTTTCCGCTGGCGCCGGTTTGTAGCTGTGGAAGGTTGACGACCGGGAGGCCTCCAGCCACCGGAGCACGGCCGACAGCTGGCATGTCTCTATTGGCTGTCCTGTCCGAATAAGGATAACAGGTTAACAGCACTGACGACGACATCAATAGCAGCAATCCATCACCTTTAAAGCTACGGAACCTGTATCATTCATGGAAATCAGGTATTTGCTAAATCAGTAGCTTTCTTTCGGGCTACGATTATTACATATATATTTTATGTTAAAATTACAGATTTAGTTTATTATAATTCATGTAGACATAGTCTGTAAATTTCGGATCCGAGAATAAACCCCATTAGACAAAAATCGTCAACGTTGACACAAAAACAATCAACCATTTACAATTGTTTCTATAGTTAGAAAAGACAAAAAATTGATATATTATGACACATAAATAATTTATAATTATTTATATAGTCAGATAAAGTAAAAAATTTGTTATATATGATAAAAGATAATTAACAAATCATAATAGGACAAATCACAAAAGAGTGCAAAGGTTGTATCACATTATTGCGCATCCAATGGGTGCGCGGGTTGTCCGAACCATCAGCACTAGCCAGCTGGAGACGGTAATATCACGAGCGATGCAACCTGCACAGCACTACAAAGTTTGGGACTGTAACATCACACGTGAAACTGTCGCCTGAAATCCGAGTCGTTTTCAGGCAGCTGGAGACGGTAATATCACGAGCGATGCAACCTGCACAGCACTACAAAGTTTGGGACTGTAACATCACACGTGAAACTGTCGCCTGAAATCCGAGTCGTTTTCAGGCATCTCAAGTGCAGTAGATTCGACTAGTATGGTCTATGGTACGTGGACTTGATCTTGATGTCTTATGATTAACTTATGTTTGTGAATTATGATGATTTGTTAGAGGGCGCAGCAGATTCAACCTACCTTTCTACACCACATCAGACTTAGCGCCCCCCAGCCCACAACCAACCCATGTCTCAAGTCTAATCCAATCTAAAAGATTAGCCTAATGGGTGTGGACTGCTCCACCAAACCCCACAGCAGACTTACGTCCACCGGAGTCCACAACAAATCAAGGTCTTGGACCTAATAACTTAAGCCAAAAGAGCGCAACAAGGATGTCGTGTGTGATGATGGAAGTTGCAGTAGGTTAACGAGGAAAGGTAGCGTTCAATTCAATAGACCTCAGGCCAATGTTGTAGTGCTCATTGGTGGCGAGAGGAGGTTGTCGATGGTGACAGGGTCGACGTGTAGAGTATCTCATTAGACTGACTCCAACAAAGCTACCCAAACTTAAAAATAGGTCGCACACAGTGATTTACATATCAGATACCGGCTCCAACGGCTGACCCAACCGCAACACCTATTTTGGGTACCAGGCCGAAGGAAACGCAGAAAAGCGTCGCCTCTCTCCTCGCTACGCAAATCTCCGACGGTGGAGCTCGCCCGTGGAAGCAAGGAATGGCCGAGCTTGCCTTCCCTCTCAGCACACACGGCCGCCGCCTGGGAGCACCACCTCGGCCCACCGCTCGCTGCGCAGCACAAGCTGAGCCGGCGTAGCCTTGGGCCGCTGCCGCCGTCGGGGAACTCGAGCTCAAGCTCGCGCGCGCACTCGCCGAGCCGAGCCGAGCCGAGCGCCGCCGACGCCGTCCGCCGTCGTGCTCTGCTCGGAGATGCACTGCTCCAGCCACAGGCGCCCGCACCGGAGCTCCGTCTTTACCATGGTGAGTAGTGGCGTATGCCGGTTCCCTCCTTCCCGTTACCCTCCCCTCCAATCCAATCCGATTCTTCCTCAGCTCGATTCCTACCCCAGTTCCCCTCTCCGGTACCCCATCTTTTCCTCAATCAGCATCCTCCACATCCATCACCAAGTTCCAATCCGAACTTCTTCTCATCGATCTGCTCTTTTCCTCGCTCGATAGAGTTACAATCGACAGCTGCTCCCGCTTTTGGTTCCTCTCAATTCGATTCCTGCTTGATAAATTGCCCATCCACCCCACGCGTTCTCCTATGCTTTTACCCCCCTCTGAATCCTCAGCTATTCAGAGTTTCACCGCCCTTCCCCCATCGATGTATTATTATGACAAGGATCCCCATCATTTTCTCTTCTTCCGTTCATAGCAAACCTCCTGTTTCCGCTTGCCTCTATGGAAACAGACCACACTCTAGATGGGGACCCGCCACCAATTTTGCCCAATCCGACAGATCCGCACTCCACATCCCAGAAAAATCACTTGGCCACCTCTACGGAAGTGGAACTTGCGAGGTCCAAGCAAGCTGTGCAACTCACCCCATGTCATGGTAAAGAGCAGCAGCTCACCCCATGTCGGCGTTGGTGGCGAAGGAGGTCTTGGCCGCCGCGCCGTCGCCGTCGTGCAAGGTGCGGAGCGTGGCGTTCGACCTTGCCGTCACCGGGGATGACGTGCGGCACGGGGTGGCAAGGGTGGCGGCCGCCGTGGAGGGCCACGACGTGGGCATCCTCGTCAACAACGCCGGCAGCTCGGCGGCGTCCTCGGCCGTGCGGTCGTCCTCCGCTTCGGATGGGCTCTGCTTTTTGCGTAGGTGTTGGAGAGGGCTGAGTTATTGGTTACGGGACCTTTTCCTGTGCATAACCCAAAATCGGAAATGGGTGTCGAATTTAGGTCTTCTTATTGGAGACAGTCTTAGCAGTCTATTTGTGATTGATGGATGGACCAAGGCCTCATTCGGCTGGTCATAAAACCAGCCGGAAAACACTGTTCCTGGATGAAAACCACTGTTCACTCTCTCACAGATTCCTCCAGATTTATCAAGATTCCTCCAAGCGAACATGGCCCAAGACTGAATAATTCGTGGGCACTATATTCCTTAGATTGGCGGGGTATTATCACTGATTCGTGAAAGATCTCTCCGATATATCTAATCCTATGACTGAGTTGACCATGCTAGGAAGGAAATTTGAGCGGTATGCGAATCGTGAGAGAACATTTGTAACTCTCAAGCAAATGCTCACTACCATAAAGAAGGAAGATGACCCACTCAAATTATAAGTAGTTTGGACTCCTCTAGTTATATAGATTTTACTACGCACCTAATATATGTACATCTTGAAAGTTAAAATGATCTATAATTACATTGTAAATACTATGTTTCTAGAAAGTTAAAATGATATATAATTTGAAAAAAGAGGTAATAATATTTTTTCCTGATTCCGGGAAACTTTTGAACCAAAGGGCAAGGGTAAATCACAGAGCGCTCTAAATCAAGCACAGCAGCCGAATCAATAAAAAAGTATTATTATTTGGTTGTTTTAGGGGAAAAGAAAAAATCTATGGGTGAAAGTTCCTAAATGACTAGGGGTGAATAGCCTAATAAAATTTTCTACAAAAACACTAGAGCAACTTGATTAATAAAACAATTGATGATAAAGCGTGTTGCTCTAGCTCTACTAAAAATACAAGCCACCTACTGAAAGGTCCTAATGGCTAGAGGGGGATGAATAGCCTATTGAAAATTTTTACAACAGCACTTAACAAATATATTAGACAATTAAACGGCGTAGCGAGGGTTGTGCTAGTCTACTAAAAAAGTAAGCCACCTACCTCAATTCTAGTGTTTATGATCTCTAAGCACACAATGGCTATGTCACTACATTAAGTTAGTGTGCTCTCAAAGACTAACTAAAGAGCCGCACTAACCACTAGACCCGACACAAGCTTGCTTTCAAAACTAATTACACTAAAGAGCGAAGCAACACTATAAATATAAATGCAAGGTAGGGGATGTGATGATTATACCGCCGTGTAGAGAATATGAGCCAATCACAATAATGGAGCCAATCAATCACAATGAATACCAAGAAATCCTCGGACAAGATGACACAATATTTTTTACCGAGGTTCACTTGCTTGCCGGCAGGTTAGTCCTCGTTGTGGCGATTCACTCACTTAGAGGTTCACGCGCTAATTGGCATCACACGCCAAACCCTCAATAGGGTGCCGCACAACCAACATAAGATGAGGATCACACAAGCCACGAGCAATCCACTAGAGTACCTTTTGGGTTTCCGCCGGGGAAAGGTCAAGAACCCCTCACAATCACCACAATCGGAGCCGGAGACAAGCACCTTTCTCCTCTCGACGATCCTCACTGCACCAAGCCGTCTAGGTGGCGCCAACCACCAAGAGTAACAAGTGAATCCTGCAGCGAAACATGAACACCAAGTGCCTCTAGATGCAATCACTCAAGCAATGCACTTAGATTCACTCTCAATCTCACAAAGATGATGAATCAATGATGGAGATGAGTGGGAGGATTTTGGCTAAGCTCATAAGGTTGCTATGTCAATGTAAATGGCCAAGAGAGTGAGCTTGTGCCGGCCAAACACCTTTTATAGAGGCTCCATCGAAGTAGAGCTGTTGGGCTCACACAACAGCCCAACTCGTGCTGACCGGACGCGCCGATCAGAATGATCGGACGCACCCGGTCTAGCGTTCGGTCGTGGGATCTTCGCCACGTGTCCTGCCTTCAAATACATGTCGCCCGATCTCCAACGGCTAACTCACTCCCGCGCTCGCGTTAATGAAGGATCGGACGCGCCGATCCAGTGACCGACGTGCCAGCCCCTACGTCAGATCAGTTCAACCCCACGCGTAGTCAATAGACGACTGGACGCACCGATCAACTCGGCTTCCTAGTGTTAGGTCATTTCTAGAGAGCTCCCCGAGCAGCAAAATGCCGACCGGACGCATCAGGTCCATACTGACCGGACTCAGGCCAGCGTCCGGTCCTGCCTTCGCCTCTGTACGCCAAGTTTTGCACCAGACATCAGTGTACGTCACATGTGACCAGACGCAGGCCCTGCGTGTCTGGTCACTTTCACTGTGTAGCATTCGGTCGTTGAACCGACTGAGCCCGAGCGCGCCAACACTTTTATAAATGACTAGACTCACCACCTCAGCATCCGGTCACCTCGGGTTCAGCGTCCGGTCACTGATTTTCAGTGAAAAACACCTTCACTTCACCAACTTCTCCACCCTTGCTCAAATGTGACAACCACCAAGTGTATCACTTTGTGCACGTGTGTTAGCATATTTTCATAAATATTTTAAGGGTGTTAGCACTCCACTAGATCTAAATGCATATGTAATGAGTTAGAGCATCTAGTGGAACTTTGATAACCGCATTTCGATATGAGTTTCACCCCTCTTAATAGTACGGCTATCGATCCTAAATGTGATCACACTCACTAAGTGTCTTGAACACCAAACCAAAAAGCTCGTATCAAGATTTTACCTTTGCCTTGAGCTTTTTGTTTTTCTCTTTCTTATTTTCCAAGTCCAAGCACTTGATCATCACCATGGTCACACCATCATCATGATCTTCAACATTGCTCCACCACTTGGAATAGTGCTACCTATCTCATGATCAATTTGATAAACTAGGTTAGCACTTAGGGTTTTATCAATTCACCAAAACTAAACTAGAGTTTTCAATCTCTCCCTTTTTGATAATTGATGACAACCCTTTCACAAAGATATGAATTGAAATTCATTTGAATCCATGTTACTTGCCAAGCATATTTACCATGTGTAAAAGGGTATGGACAAGTTTTATGAACCCCAAATGGTAGCATTAGCTCCCCTACATATGTGCTAAGAGTTTGGATACAAGCTTGCACATATGCATGTATTAGAGTTTTAGGAGAGTAATGTCTACCAAATGATGCTAAGGTATAAGAGATGGACCTTTGAAGCGTGATACCAATCGAAGTGCACCAATATACCATCCTTAGCACCATTAGTAACTAGACATACACAAAAACTAGAATACCCTGTGAGATCAATATTAGAAGCAAGGGTCTAGTTTTCATAAAATAAACACAAGTCTAGTTACTCAAACTATGCATGCTAGTTTTTTATTTCATCATTCAAACCTACAACTAGCATACACCACACAAGCATGGAACTTTAATTTAAAACTTGTGCCATGCAAGCAAACATATGAAATGCACATTCAAATGCATCATTCAAGTTTATGAGCTTGCTTCCCCTACTTGTGTGCTTCAAATTTTAATTGATCCCCTTACTTTCATATTTCTCCCTGTTGGTATAAATTAACGCACACAGATAAATCCGCAAGCACACGGATACCGTTGTAGTTTTCACCCAGAAGTATTCTAAGTATCAAATCCATAGGGAAACGTGTGAGACTAACTACAATCTAACTTAACTAGGGGTAGCAACAAGGTTAAGATAAATAGGAGAGTAGAGCGGAAAACTAAGATTCTCTAGTTCTGACTTGGGTAAGCTATGTCTTCTACTATTCAACTAGGGACATTACTTAAGGAAGGACACCAGCAGAGAATGCTTTCCATAGTAACTGTGTCCTACTTGCCCTACAAATGGGAGGTGGACAACAGAGGATTCAACGAGGCTATAAGAGTCACCCTCGTGAGCTACCACCGATCCAGAATGTAGGATGCGTCCACAAGTAACCAGAGTCTAAGCACCACGCTTACACTACAATTACTACTTTACTCTTTCCGAATAAAGAATAAAGCACTCAAACGAGTTGTGAACCTGATGAATAATATAAACAAGAAGCTTACTTGAATTAGAAGTTGATTACCAGAGAAATCTCATAGGCAAGCTCAGATAGAACATGGATCCGCCAAGGTACAAGCCGTAGAGAGAGCACCGACAGGCCGGTATCTCCTCCAAACTCTTCCCTCACTCTCCATCTCACTATTATTTACAAGACTAGATCCTATGGAGGACTAATCTTCTCTTGATAGCTGGCTCTGATTCTGAAGATATGAATTAGGGTTTCAGGGATCTGCTGAGGGAGGGGGGTAGGGGCTGATATATATAGGCCAGAGCGTAAATCCTGAACCCTCAGATCAAACCGACTTGAATAAATGGCGAAGATTGGATCTCAATGGCGGTGGGAAACTGACTTTCAAAGTAGAGGCTGACTGGTGGGACCCACAGGCTAGCCGGCCTGCAGGTGGGGCTGATCGGCCCCATATGGCAACCCCTTGGGGTCTGCTTCGGTGGAAAGCCTCCTGGAGTCTTCTAGAATCTTCCCATGGTGTTTACGCGGCGGAATTCTATAATTTCCTTTGACGAATAGGTCTCCCTTGACGGTTTTCTGGATAAATCCTGTTGAAAACACAGATTCACCAAAACTCATAGAATTTATTAGTTTAAACCCTTATATCGATGTTTGGTGATGGAATTAAGTATAAATACAGGTTATGTTGATGGTTTATAATTGGTGTTAGTGACCGTTAACAAGCTCCCCCAAGCTTAACCTTTGCCAGTCCCTGAGCAAAGCTAAACTCAGCAATGGATCAGGAATTGCTACAATGCTTTCACACCTCAAAAGTACACATGCGTTCAATCAAAAATTCTTCTTCGGATTAGAATAAACTGATCTGACTTTCAAACTTACACGTATTACCTTCAACCATGCGGCTTCTTAACCTTCACTTGGGTCTTGAGCAATTGAAAGACAGAACGATAAAGTCAAGCACTATGTTTCAAGTTCTTTGTTTCACCATTGTTCCAGAGTTTTTATAAGTTTTCAAAATAAAACTCAGAGATTTTATTGTATGACACTCTCAAATCTCTCAATATATGTGGTATTTGCGGATCCTCACCAAGGCAATAAAGATGTTATGTCTTTTTTCTTCCTACTACTAAGGCTTATGTGGAGTTCATAGGTAGGGAGAAAGCTAGAGCATATTTGCAATGCATATATTGTAAAGTCCAGCAACGGATCCAAAGAGGGTTGAGTTATACAATCAAATCAAGATGTGCATGTGTGTGGATATATGATGGATATAAATGGTGGCTAACCTAATTCTACGTTGCTCCTTGAAAACATATCTCTCTCTTAAAACTAGGAAATATTTTTGTGAGATAACAGGGGCTATCTTATTCATTTTGTTTTCTTCTCTCTTTTTTAGGTGGGCATCTGAGTACCCATTGTTTTCAATATCTCGGACACTTGTCTATTTTTTTGTCAACTCTTTTTTTTCTTTTCTTCTTCTTTTTTTATGAATAACTTTTGCATAACCCCATGTCTCTTTTTTGCAACAAAACTTTTGAGAGATAGCAACAAAAACTTGGAGCGTTTATTTGGTGGATGGAAAACCTAACAAGCATATTTTTGGGTTCACTCCTAGTTTAGGAGTAGAACATTTTTAGGTAGATTTAGATGGAAGGCATGTTTTTGCACCTACCCCCAGTGTAGGAGTAGTGTATATGTGGGTGGTGTGTATGTGATATTGATTTTAAGAGCATAAAAAATCTCTCATAAGGGTCAACAAAATTTAACAAAACTCAATGCAAAACCAAGCAGTATATATATGAAAGTTTTCCTAGCCTAAATAACATGTATGGCTCTGGTGGGAATTCAAGCTTTGTTATACAAGAACTCATCATATAGCATTTTTATGTTTTTTAAAAGATAAATCTCTGGAACTTTAGTATCACTTGGAACAAGATAAACAGCAGCTCAGACCATCTCATATCATATCCGTCAATTACCTAAACTTAGATCAAGCATATGCTACCCACAAGTTTCAAGTTTAGAGTAAATCCTTATATCAAAATAATCTTATCCAAAACTCGGGAGAATTCAAGGCTGAAAACTAGGTACTTGAAAAGAATTACAACAGATCAACTATTCATTATTTCCATTTTAAGAGATTATTCTGAGTTCTCTTTATTTTATTCAACTCTTAAAAATAAATTAAAGCAAACTAGACATATTTTTTTTTTATTTTGTTTCAATTTTACTAGATCACACATTATTATTATAGATGACTATTGTAAAGATAAATTTTTAATTTTGTTTTTCATTTATCATTTTTTAACTATTAAAATGAAACTAAAATTAAAACAAAAAAGGGAAAGAATACTTACCTGGATACACGGTAGTGCTTCTCCCCCAAGCTAGCTCTTTCGGTGAGGGTTCGGTATTGTAAGTCCTTCGAACCGGACTTCTCCTTGTGAAGTTCATTGATCAAGTACCTTGGTTTGCTCTGAAAATGAGAATTCTTGAGGTGGTGCCTCTAATGGTGATGTCACCTTCTTCCACCAAGCCCGTCTTGGTTTTGAGTTTTTATTTTGGTTTGACAAGTTTAGGACCTTCACTTATAGAAATTAGGGAGTCGACAATCTTTCCCTTACACTTTGCTTGAAGTGTGTCCTGCTCATAAGACAAGGTAGAGATCAAGTGCATGGGCTCTGTTGGTGGGAATTCACAAAAGAACTAAAATTTTACTTATTCCTCTCTATCCTTAGGTACATTGAACAAGATGAAGTTGATGTTATGTGCTTTGTTCAATTATAACATGGGTGATAAGATCAGAAGATTAAGTATGAATGTAGCATTTAAGTACATTTTGCTAAAATGGTTGAATTTCTTAACCAATGGAAATGATTGTCTTTACATGATTATGACTATCATCTTCTAGAGATAAAATATGCAAAGTTTTAGCTTATTTGGTTGAGACTGTGAGATCAAGAAAGTGGTGCTAGGAACAAACTTGAAGAACTAAACATGTTGAGTTAATTAGGTCAGATCAAGGAAGTGTAACATAATCATATTTGTTTCTTATTTATATGCATACCAGAATCAAGGAAAAACTTTTAAATAATGATCATTTACCTTAGGATGTTACCTTTATCGTTAGAGCATGAAGACACCATATGACAAAGGGTAGATGACTCGTGATGGTTTTTCCCTTTTGCTTGAAGTTTTCTCTTGTTCTACTAGCCTCGTAGTTTAAATTGTTTATGAGCTTCTTGTTTCCTAGATCTCACCTTTTATTTCTCATCATTTTGTCATGCCATATTTTTGCTTCTTTAATCTTGCCACTTTGTTGGTCCTTCTGCTCCACTCATCATTTTATGGCACTCTTCTTCTTTCTCTTTGTTCCTTAGCTGTAGTGGTGGCTAGGTTTGCAGATTCATGCCAAACCATGAACAGGCGTAGCTTATATTCATTTATCCCTATAAAATTTTAGTGGAGACATACCCGAGGGAATACAATAAATTTGAAGCATGGGTCATTGTCCATAAGTTTGGGGAATTACATCTATGCTAATGAAAAGATGATTTTAGGATTACTTTAGCATAGATTTTGTTTATCATGTTTTATACAAGCATGGCTCAAGGCAAAAGTAACTTGCAGCAAAAGACAAAGTGAGTGACCTTTGATACTTACAATTCTTCCATCCATCATGAATGAGCTGTGTCTTCTTTGCACAATGTTATTGGAGTTCATCATGTGCCTGGCTTCATCTCCTATTTGAATTCATATCATGACTTACCAATATTGAATTAAAAGTTTCCTTCATGGGGTTAGTCCAACAAAATGACCAATATCTACTATAGTGTATTCTTGGTTCAAAAAATCAATCTAGACACCACGTCTAATTTGCTCCAAACTCTTCCCTCACTCTCCATCTCACTATTATTTACAAGACTAGATCCTATGGAGGACTAATCTTCTCTTGATAGCTGGCTCTGATCCTAAAGATATGAATTAGGGTTTCAAGGATCTGCTGAGGGAGGGGGGTAGGGGCTGATATATATAGGCCTAAGCGTCAATCCTGAGCCATCGGATCAAACCAACTTGAATAAATGGCGAAGATTGGATCTCAATGGCGGTGGGAAACCGACTTTCGAAGCAGAGGCTGACTGGTGGGATCCATAGGCTGGTCGGCCTCAGGTGGGGCTAGCCATCCCACATGGTAGGCCCTCGGGGTCTGCTTCGATGGAGAGCCTCCTAGAGTCTTCTAGAATCTTCCCACGTTGTTTACGCGGCAGAATTCCGTAAATTCCTTTGACGAATAGGTCCTCCTTGATGGTTTTCTGGATAAACCCTACCGAAAACACAGATTCACCAAAACTTGTGGAATTTATTAGTTTAAACTGTTATACCTATGTTTGGTGATGGAATTAAGTATAAATGTAGGTTATGTTGATTTATAATTGGTGTTAGTGACCGTCAACACTCCCCCTATGTCAAACTTCTCCCCTTTGTAATCTTTTCACTATCTTTGTGCAATTTCTCCCCTTTTGTCATCAATGACCACAAATGTTTAATCTTGGAGCGGTTAAGATTATCAATGTCAATCAATGGGGTGAGGATCATTTTCCCAAATTTAGTTCAATCTAGATCAATTGCCAAAGGTATTTAACTCGGTTTGATCCAAGGACAAGCTTCTTCACACCTCTAAATAAGGGTTATATTGTACCATGTTGAGTTAAACACTTATAGCTCATTTTCTAGATCAAACACTAGGTTCACAAGCCCACAAACATGTCATATGCTAACACTAGATCAAATCAAGCATAGAAGCAATAGCGTACTATACAAGCATCAAATTTATTTGATTTTCATGAATGAGCCTATTTAATGTGAAGAATGACTAGATGCACTAAACATGTCCTTAGCAAAGGATGTATGCATGCCAATCAACTTTCACCTTGGATTCCTTGAAGGAGAGGCATGTCAAATAAGTAGGGGGGTGCATCAACACATATTTGAGAAATCCGATATGTTTAACTTATTCCTTAGCTTGCAAAACCTTTTCTCATCTAATGGCTTGGTAAATATGTCGGTAAGTTGATCTTCGGTGCCCACACTCTCAATGCAACTGTCCCATTTTTGTTGATGATCTCTAATGAAATGGTGGCGGACATCAATGTGATTTGTTCTTACATGTTGAATCGGATTGTTGGTAAGCTTGATTGCACTCTCATTGTCACATAGCAATGTCACTTTCTTGAACTTGATTCCAAAGTCATTCAAGGTGGCCTTCATCTAAAGTATTTGTGCACAACAACTACCAGCAGATATGTATTTGGCTTCGGCAGTTCATAATGCAACACTATTTTGCTTCTTTGATGACATTAAACAAGTGATCTTCCCAACAATTGACGTGTGCCCGTGGTGCTCTTCCTTTCAACCTTGCACCCCGTATAATCTGAGTCGGAGTAACCAACTAGGTCAAACTTTGCTTCTTTAGGATACCATAAACTAACATTTTGTGTATACTTCAAGTACCTCAATATTATTTTTATAGCCTTCAAATGACTTTCTCTTGGTGAGGCTTGAAATCTTGCACACTTGCACACACTAAACATGACATCCGGCCTTGATGTGGTCACATAGAGTAAGCTTTCAATCATAGACCGATACAACTTTTGATCCACCAAGTTGCCACATGCATTACTATCTAAATTTCCATTTGTTCTCATTGGTGTGCTAATGGCTTTGCTATCACTCATACCAAACTTCTTGAGCATGTCTTTGATGTACTTGCCTTGACTCACAAATGTACTATTCTTCAATTGCTTGATTTTAAGACCAAGAATGTAACTCAACTCTTCAATCATGGACATCTCAAATTCATTAGCCATTATCTTTCCAAACTCTTCACAAAAATCTTGATTGGTTGATCGAAAGATAATGTCATCAATATAGATTTGCAACACAAACAAATCCTTGCCAATCTTCTTGGTGGAAAGAGTGGTCTCAACCTTGCCCATGATGAATCCCTTAGAGAGTAGGAAGTCCCTCAACCTCTCATACCATGCTCTAGGTGCTTGCTTCAAGCCATGCAATGTCTTCTTCAACTTGTACACATGGTCAGGTTTCTTGTCATCTTCAAAACTGGGAGGTTGTTCAACATATACTTCTTAATTGATGTAGCCATTTAGAAATGCACTCTTGACATCCATTTGAAAGAGCTTGATATTGTGGGCACAAGCATAGGCTAGCAAGATTCTAATTGCTTCCAATCTAGCAACCGGGGCATATGTTTCTCTAAAGTCAAGACCTTCAACTTGTGTATAGCCTTGTGCTACCAATCTTGCTTTGTTCCTTACAACTATCCCATCTTGATCTTTCTTGTTTCTATAGACCCATTTGGTTCCAATCACATTGTGTCCCTTTGGTCTCTCAACTAATTCCCATACTTGATTTCTAGTGAAGTTGTTCAATTCTTTATGCATAGCATTCACCCAATCAACATCCTTCAATGGTTCATCTATCTTTTTTGGTTCGATGGATGACACAAATGAGAAATGCTCATAAAATGAAGCCAATCTTGATCTTGTTTGCACTCCTCTAGAAATATCTCCAATTATAGTGTCCAATGGATGATCTCTTGCAATATGAGTTGGTTGAAGTATTGGAACTTGATTGCTTACACTTGCTTGATCATTAGGTTGAGATGATGAACTAGCCACTTGATCTTGCACATTGTCATGAGAGCCACTTGAGCTTGCTTGATTTGTATCAACTTGCACATTTGAGTTAGAGAGCACTTGCACTTGATCATCTTCTTCATCATTCACTTGTCTAGGCCTCAATTCACCAATATCCATGTTCTTTATAGCATTTGAAAGTTGGATGCCTCTAACATCTTCTAAGTTCTCATTCTCATCTTGGGAACCCTTGGTTTCATCAAATTTAATATCATGAACCTCCTCAAGAGTACCACTTGCCAAATTTCAAACTCTAAATGCTTTGATAGTGGTTGAGTATCCAAGTAAGAATCCTTCATCACACTTCTTCTCAAACTTGTCCAATCTAGTGTCTTTCTTCAAGATATAACATTTACAACCAAAGACCAAAAAATATGCAATGTTGGGCTTTCTACCATTCAAGAGCTCACATGGTGTCTTCTCTTTCAATGGATGACAATATAATCGGTTGCTACAATTGCAAGCCATGTTGATAGCTTCGGCCCAAAAGGATTGACTCACATTGTACTCACTCAACATTGATCTTGCCATGTCAATCAAGGTTCTATTCTTCCTCTCCACAAGGCCATTTGATTGTGGAGTGTATTTGGCTAAGAATTGATGACTAATTCCAAACTCATCACATAACTCATCAATTCTAGTGTTCTTGAACTCACTACCATTGTCACTTCTAACTCTCTTGATGGTTGTTTTGAATTCATTGTGAATGGCCTTGACAAATGATTTGAAAGTTGCAAATACATCACTCTTGTCCACTAGAAAGAATACCCAAGTATATCTTGTATAGTCATCCACTATCACAAAGCCATATTTGTTTCCATCGATGCTATGTGTTGGTCCAAATAAATCCATGTGCAACAACTCAAATGCATTACTAGTGCTCATCATGCTTTTTAGGATGGGTGTTTTCAACTTGTTTGCTGGCTTAATAAGAGCTACAAAGCTTATCTTTCTCAAACACAACATCTTTCAAGCCTCTAACCAAGTCATGCTTAACCAATCTATTCAATTGTTTCATTCCAACATAACCAAGCCTTCTATGCCATAATCAACCCATACTAGACTTAGTGAACAAGCATGTTAACAATTGAGCTTCACTAGCATTAAAATCAACCAAGTATAGATTCTCATATCTAAAGCCTTTGAAGATCAAGTTAGAGCCATCTACACTTATGATCCCTATATCTACCCCAAATATGCATTTGAATCCGAGATCACACAATTGAGCCACGGATAGTAAATTGAAGTTCAAGCTCTCAACTAGCAACACATTGGAAATGCTCATGTCATTGGATATTGTAATCTTACCAAGCCCTTTGACCTTGCCTTTGCCATTATCACCAAATATGATACTATCATAGCTATCATTGCCATTGGTGTTGATTGAGTTGAACATTCTTGTATCACCAGTCATGTGTTGACTGCACCCACTATCAAGAACCTAATATCTTCCTCCGACTTTGTAATTGACCTACAAAAGAAGATCAATTCTTTTTAGGTACCTAAACTTGCTTGGGTCCTTAAAGGTTAGTGACTAAGCTCTTTGACACCCAAATGGATTTCTTCTTTGAGCCTATCCATGGTGCACCAATGAATTTAGCCTTCACACCATTTGTACCCTTTATAAGCACATATAAAGAATCAAGCTTAATTAAGGATACATTAGCATTCTTGTTCTTTGTTTTGCACTCATGCTCTTTATGACCAACTTGCTTGCAACTAGTGCAAAAATGACTATTGTTCTTCACAAAACTAGTCTTGTGTGGAGCAAAGGTCGCCTTGCCTTTCTTAGGGGTATAGCCCAATCCCTCTTTGTAGAGAGAAGTTCTTTGGCTACCTAAACACATAAGCAAGCGATCCTCACCACCATAGGCCTTAGCTAAGGTGTGATTGAGCTCTTTTACCTCCTTCTTGAGTGTCTCATTCTCAACCATTAGTGAGGCATCACAAGTGAAACCATCACTACTAGATGAGGTAGAAGTGGATGCGCTACAAGAAGGACTAGTGGGAGCAACAATGATAGGCTTATAGAATAATTCATCAATTATATCACAAGTTAAGCCTTTGTCACATGTTACAATATGCTCCTTCTCATTTTGCTCATTAAGTAGAGAGGAATGAGCTTTCTCAAGCTTCTTGTGAGCCTTGCCAAGCTTCTCATGGGCTTTCTCTAGCCTATCATGAGATGCATTGAGCTCATCAAAGGCTTGTTTAAGGGCTTTTAGTTCATTTCGCAAGTCTTTGCATTCCCTTCTCTTAATGTCAAAATGTTCTTTAGCATCTTCTAACATGTCAATTGGTTCATCTTTAGTTGGTTCATCATCATTGTCACTTTCACTTTCATTATGTTGTTCCTTATCACTTCCGTCATCACAAGTTTGTAGTGGACTTAGCCATGAAGCATGATGGAGTGTCGAAGAGAGAAGGCTTCTTATTGATAGCAATACTTGCAAGAGCCTTCTTCTTGGTGGTCTTATCATCATCACTATCATCATCATCACTTGATGAAGCATCACTATCCCAAGTGACCACATATGAACCACCCTTCTTCTTCTTGAAGGTCATCTTGTCCTTCTTTTCTTTATTTTCCTTCTTGTCCTTCTTCTTGCTCTTCTTGTTGTCATCATCATTGTCGCTATTGTTTGGGCATTGAGCAATAAGATGATCCTTGCTTTCACAATTAAAGCACCTTCTTGAATCTTTTTTGTTCTTGGATGAAGACTTCTTTCTTCTAGCACGGTAGCCCTTCTTCACCATAAACTTGCCAAATATCTTAACAAAGAGAGCCATCTTCTCATCATCCATCTCATAAAAGCTCAAGTCTTCATCTTCACTTGATGATTCTTGCTTTGCCTTGTCCTTCGATGATGTCTCCTTGAATGCCACACTCTTCTTCTTCTCAACCTTCTTCTCATCTTTCTTCTCTTTCTTTTCTTCCTTCTCATCATCATCACTATATGTGTCATCGGTCATCACATCTCACAACACTTGGTTTGGTGGCATGATGTCCAAACCACTTCTCACTAGAATACTAACCAATGTGCCAAATCTCGAAGGTAAGCATCTCAAGAACTTATGGGAGAAGTCCTTGTCCTTCACTTCTTCTCCAAGTGCTTTGATATCAATGACAAGTACTTGAAGCCTATGGAACATCTTTGGCACACTCTCATCATCCTTCATCTTGAAACTAGCAAACTTCTCCTTGAGGATGTATGCCTTGGCATCTTTCATGGCTTGAGTGCCCTCAAATGATTCCCCCAACTTCTTCCATGCCTCATGAGTCATCTCAATGTTCTTGATTTGCTTAAATGTTCTATCATCTAAAGCATTATGAATGGCACTAAGAGCAATGCCATTGTTTTGGAGTAGCACTTCTTCGGCGGCGGTGGGAGCCTCTTCATTGGCAATCTCAATCTTGGTCTCCACCACCTTCCACACCTTTCTATAGATTAACTTTATATATGTTGTCATCTTAGCCCTCCAATAAGGATAGTTGGAGCCATCAAATTGGGGTGGCTTCTTGGTGTTGTTGAGTTGAGCCATTTTGACACCGAAGGTTGTTAATCCTTAAATCACGGTGACCACGGCTTTGATACCACTTAAAAGGTCCTAATGGCTAGAGGGGGGTGAATAGCCTATTAAAAATTTCTATAACAACACTTAGCAAATATGTTAAACAATTAAATAGCGAAGTGAGTGTTGCGTTAGCCTACTAAAAAAGCAAGCCACCTACCACAATTCTAGTGGCTATGAGCTCTAACCACACAATGGCTATGTCACTACACTAAGTTAGTGTGCTCTCAAAGACTAACTAAAGAGCCACACTAACCACTAGACCTGACACAAGCTTGCTCTCAAAACTAATTACACTAAAGAGCGAAGCAACACTAGAAATGTAAATGCAAGGTAAGGGATGTGATGATTATACCGCCGGATAGAGGAATTGAGCCAATCACAATGATGGATCCAATCAATTACAATCAATCACAATGAATACCAAGAAAGCCTCGTACAAGATGACACAAGATTTTTTACCGAGGTTCACTTGCTTGCCGGCAAGCTAGTCCTTGTTGTGGTGATTCACTCACTTGGAGGTTCACGCTCTAATTGGCATCACACGCTGAACCCTCAATAGGGTGCCGCACAACCAACACAAGATGAGGATCACACGATCCATGAGTAATCCACTAGAGTACCTTTTGGCTCTCCACTGGAGAAAGTTCAAGAACCCATCACAATCACTATAATCAGAGCCAGAGACAAGCACCTTCCTTCGCTCGACGATCTTCTCTGCACCAAGCTGTCTAGGTTGCGGCAACCACCAAGAGTAACAAGTGAGTCCCGTAGTGAAACACGAACACCAAGTGTCTCTAGATGCAATCACTCAAGAAATATACTTGGATTCATTCCCAATCTCACAAAGATGATGAATCAATGATGGAGATGCGTGGAAGGACTTTGGCTAAGCTCACAAGGTTGCTATGTCAATGCAAATGGCTAAGAGAGTGAGCTTGAGCTGGCCAAACACCTTTTATAAAGGCTCCATCGAAATAGAGCCGTTGGGCTCGCACAGCAGCCCAACTCGCGCTGACCGGACGTGCCGATCAGAATGACTGGACGCACCTGGTCCAGCGTCCGGTCATGAGATCTTCGCCACGTGTTTTGCCTTTAAATACGTGCCACCCGATCTCCAACAGCTAACTTGCTCCTACGCTCGCGTTAATGAAGGACCGGACGCACTGATCCTATGACCGACACGCCAGCCCCTGTGTTAGATCAGTTCAACCCCACACGCAGTCAACAGATGACCGGACGCACCGATCAACTTGGCTTCCCAGCATCAGGTCATTTCCAGAGAGCTCCCCAAGCGGCAAAACACCGACTGGACGCGTTAGGTCCATACTGATCGGACTCAGGGCAGCGTCCGGCCCTGCCTTCACCTCTGCACGTCAAGTTTTGCGCCAGACGTCAGCGTACGTCACCTGTGACTAGACGCAGGCCCTACGTGTCTGGTCACTCTCACTGTGCAGCATCCGGTCGCTGAACCGACTGAGCCCGAGCATGCCAACACTTTTATAAATGGTCAAACTCACCACCTCAGCGTCCGGTCACCTCGGGTTCAACACCCGATCACTGATTTTTAGTGAAAACACCTCCTTCACTTCACCAACTTCTCCACCCTTACTCAAATATGCCAACCACCAAGTGTATCACCTTGTGCACGTGTGTTAGCATATTTTCACAAACATTTTCAAGGGTGTTAGCACTCCACTAGATCTAAATGCATATGCAATTAGTTAGAGCATCTAGTGGCACTTTGATAACCGCATTTCAATGCAAGTTTCACCCCTCTTAATAGTACGGCTATCGATCCTAAATGTGATCATACTCACTAAGTGTTTCGATCACCAAACCAAAAAACTCCTATCAAGATTTCACCTTTGCCTTGAGCTTTTTGTTTTTCTCTTTCTTCTTTTCCAAGTCCAAGCACTTGATCATCACCATGGTCACACCATCATCATGATCTTCAATATTGCTCCACCACTTGAAATAGTGCTACCCATCTCATGATCACTTTGATAAACTAGGTTAGCACTTAGGATCTCATCAATTTACCAAAACTAAACTAGAGCTTTTACCTACTCAATTCTAATGGCTATGATCTCTATGTCTCTCGAGAGGATATGTCTCTATAACTATGAGCTAGTGAGCAAACTAATTAGATCAATTAATTACTTCTAGTTACTCAACTAGGCTACACTAGCAAGCTACTACTACACAAGGCAATAATAAACAAAAGTAATGCACAAGTGAGAGTAGAGAGTAGTATATCGAACCGACAAGAGATAAATCAATCAAGAATACCAATTGATGACACAATGATTTATTACGAGCATCACTTGTTTGTCGGCGAGTTAGTCCCAGTTGTGACAACACACTCACTTGTTGGCTCACGCGCTAATAGGCATTACACGCCTGGCATTACACAAAGGTGCCATAAGAACCAACACGAGATGAGGGTACACAAGTAATGAGCAATCCACTAGAGTACATCTTGCGATCTCCTGCAGGGACAAGGTCAAGAACTCCTCACAATATCACCGATCAGAACCGGAGACAATCACCATCCTCCGCTCAACGATCATCGCTGCTCCAAGTCGTCTAGGTGGCAGCAACCACCAAGAGTAACAAGAGAAATCCACAGCGAAACACAATCACCAAGTGCCACTAGATACAATCACTCAAGCAATGCACTTGGATGCTCTTAGATCTCATCAAATGATGAACAAATTAAAAGAAGTGAGTGAGAGTGAATGGCTAGGCTCACAAGGTTGTATCAGCTGTGTAAATGGCCAAGAGAGTGAGCCCAACCCGGCCAAGGGGGTTAAATAGATAGCCAAGATCTCAACTAGCCGTTACCCCATCAATCGGATGTTGGACCAAGCGTCGAACCCAGGCGCACGGTGCTCCAAACTATGCACCGCCGGTCCGACACTCTGCACGAGCTACTGCCTGCGCGCCACGTGTCCTCTTCAAAACTCTCGACTGTTGCCGTGCGCAATGGCTACCTCACACGCGCTCCAGACCTAGCTCCGAACTGCCATAGTGCACATGTCGGACCAACTCTCACCAGAGTCCGACGCTGTCTAGAAACTACACCAAGAGGTCATTTTGCGTCGGACTCAGTCTGGCTGGGGGCAGCCGAGCCATGCACCTCAGTCCGACACCCCTACGCCACCTTTACTATGCGCTAGGGTTAGCAACCAGACCCAGAGGCCACGGGCCGATGCCCTACCTGGCCTGGGTCTGATGCCTGCGGTCAGTGCAACCTCACCTAGGGTATGCCACCGGATCCACACGCCATGGTCCGGCGCCCTGCCAAACCAGGGTCCGGCACCCTATCTCTTCTACTTCTCAACTTCCACTTCCACACTTGCTTTCATGTGTGTAACATCCCAATAATCCAAATAAATAAATCATATGAATTCAAAAACTATTTTCAAAATCATTTTAAAAACTAATCCTCAATTGAGCTCTAATTTATTCCTTGTCCAAATATTCTCCAACTCCAGCTCTCAATATTCGTCTTCTTCCTAATCCCTGGGGCACGCACACAGCACACTCGGAGAGCAAGCCCGTGGAGCACGCTTGCAGTACACCTCGCTGACCCTTGCCACTTCGTCACAGTGCCATTACTTCGGTTAGGCAGCAGCTTTTAGCGTGTTGCACGCGCACAGCGACGATCGACCCCATAAGCAAGATCCCAACAGCATGTTCATGCACGGGCAGTATGACCACGGCCATATGCATGCCAAAAAGTCCAACCAGCAGCACCTGCACGTTAAGCCCAAAACACACTCCTCAACCAGCCACGTGCATGCAAGTCCAAGTGTGACTAATCCAAATACTTTTCCTTTTCCCAAAAGTGGATTAGCATCCAATATTAAGACCAACAATATCTCCATCAACCTCATGATGCGCCGTTGTCCTCTCTGAGTTGTTCTAATCACACATGCCTTTACTTTGCCTGCTAACCTTGTCCTATCGCTTTGCAAAATTATCAGCGCATGTCGCGCTATCTCTGTCGTAGTGTGTCGCGCACACCGGGCGTCCTTCCCAGTTCGAGCTCCGCCTCTAGCCCCGCTTCTCCTGCCTAGAAAAGAGTATACCGGGCAGCTCTCCTATCACGCCGAGCCCACCGAGCCGTCCTGCTCCGTCGCTCACCATCTTACTCCCCAAATCGAGTTCCTCTTTTCCTGCTTGGGAAAGCTGCGCTCCGTCGATCTCCCTCCCCGAGCTGAAATCGGTTGAGGTAGCTAGCCTGATCCCCTCGTTCTCCTTCTCTATTATCTCCTTGACCTGCGGTCTCCTCTATTAATTCTTTGACCTGCATGAATGAACCAGCACCCCCCTCATCACATAAGGACCAAAGACCCACAGTCATGTGTAGGTCAACAAGTCCAATAGCGTGATTAGCCTTCTCCAATAATACCATTTTAATTTTCGAAATTAATTAAACAGCCCATCTTGCAGAACTCATATCTCCCCAATACGACCTCCGATTCACTCCATTCTTCTTCCTAAAATCATATAAAATCAATACCTATCCATCCATACCATTTTCTTATTTTCTAGAGCTTATTTTAATTTATCTATTTATTGTGTTTGTCTGCGTGTTCTAGCCGACGGAGTGAACGAGCCGGAGAATGAGGACGTCGGAGGCGAGTACCGCGAGTTCGACCCCGAGGACCCGAACTACGAGCAGGAGTTTGCCAAGGACGCCGACGGAGGCAAGTCCAATCTAATCTCCTTTGATACATGTTGATCCTATTTCTAAACACAACCCATAGAAGCCATTTTAAATCTTGCATGTACGATTATACATATGAAGTATTTTCGCTGCTTAGCTAAACCCGTTTAAATGGCCACCCTTGAATTGTTCCACATTATCATCTTGCTCAAACTTAGGAATAAATATTACGACATGACGAAATATTGTTATTTAGTATGCTTAGGACTTTGTTGCCCATTGTGGATACTTATCACTATAATTTCTCAAATACAATGAATTCAAATAAAAGGGTGCGAGTTGTGAGGTTAAGTGATGTGGGTTAAGTATAATGGTTAATGAACAAGTTATAGATGGTGATTACCCTAGAGACAGGGCGTATCAGTGTTCCTTTTGTGGGATACCATGGTGTTGTGGCTTGTACCTTTTGTGGTTAAGCATGAAGATATCCGCCTTGTCTCAATTAAGGACTGAGTTGATGATTCATCTTGCCTAACTCATTTTTATCGTACAACCACTAGACCTTGTATGAGGCAAGACTTAGTCTAAATCCCCCTAGTTGGTATGACAATCACCTGGAGGCAGGTGTGCAACGGAACACTAAGAGATGTATGTAGAAACTGAGAAATTGTATGAAATATAATAAGCTCTGTAAATTATCGTATTATGTTAACGTGGCCTTAGTGTTCCCGTGGTGAGCGCCAGTACTTAGCTATGGAGGGTAATGGCTCTGATGGATTTATGCTTGCATGACGGTGTTAAGTTATGGTATCCTACTTATGGTGAAAGTGTACAACCTCTACAGAGTGTAAAATCTATCTCGATAGTCGTGTATGCGGTCTCGGACAAGTTATGGTTTGGTTTCAACAACTTGATGGGTTGGGATGAGTGGAAACATAGATGAGCGTGATTTTGGAAATAAATAGTTGACGGCCATGTGGTGTGGGAACAGAGCGTTCAACAGCACTTAAAATTGTACAAAGCCCTTTTTCAAAAATACTCTTATATATGGAAAATAGATGTTTTTTTGTAAAAAGGTATTTATAAATTGAAACTCTGCATGTGTCAAAAAGCTGAGTACTTTGTACTCATCCTTACTTTGTTGTACAGAGGAAGACCCGAAAGCTGCGTTCGAGTAAGGTCATGTCTGCACCCAGCTTAGCCTGTGGCATGGGATCGTCATATTTTAGCGTGTTGGTTTGTGTGGATCTTTGGATGCATCTGTATCTTTATTTGGCTTGGTTTAAGCATCTGCTTTCATTCGGACTACTACTTTGAGACTATCTGATGTAATAAATGTGCATACTAGACTCTTGGGACTAGTATTTCATCGCATTTAAGTTCCTAGATAACCGGGGGCACTTCAATGTGCTAACACTTGTGCACGTGTGTTAGCGTTTTTCAAAAACATTTTCAAGGGCCAAGTTAGCACACTAGAATCTAAATGCATACGCCTATCCTAAATCCGGTCACACTCTCTATAGTGTCTTGACCGTCAAAACAAAAATGGCCCTATTTCTTATACCTTTGCCTTGAGCCCATTTTTGTTTTTCTCTCTTCTTTTTCAAGTTGGAGCACTTCATTCACCATCTTTTGACCACCTCCATCACTTGAGTGCTATCAAGCTCCATCACTTGGACTTGGAACAACCTATCTCAATCACACACTTAGACATAGGATTAGTCCAATAGGTTTTATCAATTAGCCAAAACCAAACTAGGGCTTTCAACGGGCCTAAAAAACAAAGTTACGCGTGTCAATTTTTCGTAAAGATATTATATTTGTGCCCAAAGATTTTCAATACAATAAGAGCATCATAAAAAATGGTGTTATAAGCCATACATAAGCATGATTTTTAATTGTAATTCTAGTTATAATAAGGCACTTTGTTTGTTCATCCATCCATCTTTCCTTAAATGATAGATTATTATGCAGTGTAGTGAAGTTACATTTGGAATCTAGTACTATTACATAGCTAATGTAATTCTTCAAACAAATAATGGATGATGACTAGACAGCACAACACTTGTGTCAGCTGATTAGACGGTTAAGTGTCATCATAAGCAAAAGCAAAATAACAAGGTAAGGGAAATCAATCATTTCTCTTCTTCTTTCTCCTTTGTAGCATCGCTTCTTCTAATGCAAAGCTCGAGTCATGATGTTGGCTGCTCCATCCATCCCTCGGAGCCTCTGCAGCTCGTCCTCGCTGATGAAGCTGACCTCTTCACACTTTGCAACCATGATCCCATCTTGCGGTCCAATGAGATCCCTCAGAGTCATCGTCTTGAACCCGTACACCAAAGTCTGACTGCGGTAGGGTTGTTTCTAGCCCAAAGGGCCCCCTCCTACAACATATGCTGGTTGTGGTTGGCCCCAATTCCTTATAAGCTTGCAAAGTCTAGAGTCGAGCTCGCTAGCCATGTTGCTCCACACTCCCTCCAGCCTCCTCAAGATCTTCAGATACACTAACCTCAGCCTCATTGTCTCCTTGAATACGACAATATAATGACCTTGGCACCGCCTACACCAACCCAGCTTTCACAGTAACATTCATCCAAACCTATGTACACTTCTCATGCACCCTCGCTCCCACCTCATCCTCCCCGTCCTCATCCTGCTCTTAATCGGGTCACCGTATACGAACCACTTCCCCCACTAGTCCTTGCCTTGCTAGACACAATGGCATGGTGGAAGACCACAAAGTAGAAGTCACAATCATGAAACAACAGGTACACATTGAAGTCAGGGTAGTCCGGGTGAATTGGCTATAAAAAGCTATAGTGGGCTATAGAAGAAGCTATCAATTTAATTGTTTTATAGAAAACATGAAAATTCTTAATGAATTATGCACAGAAATATCTAACTAGACAAAAAAATTATGAACACAACTACTCAAATACATGTAGAATATCTAGGAGAATATGTTTTCAAGTCCATTATGTTGGAACTGGCGGTTCCAAATAGGAGAGAGAGGGAGGAGAGAACTCGGTGATGGATATGGGATACACTAGGGTTTTGAACAAATAGAAATGAGTGGTAGGTGAGGTCCCTTCCCTCACCCTTGGCATTTATATAGGCAATGACTATTTACAAGTGGCCCCTTCAGTGTGGTTGGATTTCACATGACACTACTCTAGCTACTAGTTGGGCCTCTTCCAGGGAGAGACTTGGCCCGTATACCTCATGGTCTCCCCCAACATCGCCCCGGCAAACACTTCAGCAGGATGGGCTTCACCAACACTTTAATGACTATAATGACTCAACCACGCCAACAATTCGACGCGAGGGGCCTCAACATCATCTTTGGTGACTGCAATGTCGAAAGGACCTTGTTTGGTTTTGGTAATTGAGTGACAACTTAAGTGGACTAACATGTGTTTGATGTGAGATACACAGGTGTTTAGTCCATATGTACACTAGTATGAGCAATACTCGAAGCCACATTGGAGGTGGTGTAATGACCCAATGTCGTTCCAATTTTCGGCCTTTAACAACGACTCTAGGAAGAATTCCCAATTTAATTTCTCAAGGACCTCGAGTGGAGACTCATTGGATTTTGAATATTTTTAGTTTTGGCTAGCGCTCCATTTTGCGACATAACCTAGCTAAGTTCAACAAGTCAACCATCGGTAGCAAGAATGTCAACTCTCTAAAGATGTAATCAAGGATTCTTTACCTTTCACTAAGTGATACATGGTATATTGGGCCCTAAGATTGGCCCCAATGCCAATATCCCCAATCCTGAACTCAAATTTTCCAAGACAAAGAATTACCAGAGAGTTCGCCAACTCTACTGGACAGTCCAATAAAAGTGCAGAGATAGCAAATTGAGTGGAGAGTGAGCTATTTTCCATTTATGTGTTGTGGCCCACATGTCAGCATGAATTGGAGATACTTCTCAGCAGCTGAACCTTAGATCTACTCATTGCCCTCTCATTCCACTCACTCCCTCTCTCTCTAGGATGAAGAACAAGAGAAAGGAAGGATGAACTAGAGTGATAAAGTAGAGAAGATGAAGAGAAGAGCAGTCAACCATACAAAGGGCAGCAAGATCAGTTGTGGATCAAGACCTTGAGCTTCACCAAATCTCTCATCTCATGGTTAGCTCAAGAACCCTCTTTTCTCATTATCTTGAGTTTAATCCTCAAACCCTAACCCAAGTGTCTCTCATTGCATGAATAGATCATGAGGGTGTAAGGAGTATCATCATCTCAAGGGTAAGAATTAAGTGTTGCTACAACTAAATCCTCTCAAGTTTTCTCTAACTTTTCTCTCATATGGGTTTATGGAAATTTTTGCAAGAAATGTTGGAGTCCATCTTTTTAGCTTGGAAGCAAGGATGTCAAGTGCTCAATCTTCAATCTTGGTGACAAGGAACTCACCAAAATCCCAAGCTAAGTTGCCATGCCCAATCTCAATCTCTCAATCTCTCTTGTTTAGCATTTCTAAGTTAATTTAGGAAGCACTAGTTGCACTTGTTAACCAAAGTCTAAACCCTAGGTATCTTGAGCCTAGCAAGCTACCTAAACCACTATAGAAATATCTTGCGCATGCATGAAGCCCTTATTTCTACATCTAGATATGAATCACCAAACCCTCACCCAAGAAGTCATGAACATATATGTTCTGTCGCTCGTTTGATGGAGTGTTCGTCAACACTGACGGAGAGTCCGGTGATCCCAAAGTCTAAACAACAGAGCCTTAACACCCTCTCGGTGCAAATCAGCGGAGTGTCCGCGGCAACCAACGGAGGGTCTGCCAATTTATAAAATTGATGTCCAGAGAACCCGACAACACCCAATTTCCATCGGAGTGTCCGTGACATTTCACGGAGAGTCCGCTGATTTATCAACAAGGAATTTTAAAGAACCCAAGAGCTCCTAGTTCTTACCTTAGTGTCCAACAATTGGCGCGGAGCGTCCATCGATAACTATCTCACCAGAAAATCCTAAGTCCTGTCACGGAGTGTCCATCACCTGTGACGGAGAGTCCGTCAATTATTTCAAAGCCGAAACAGAGATTGTCAGTCTCGGGAGCTACCCTAGCGGAGTGTCCGCCACATGTACCGGAGTGTCTGCTGAATAGCATAAGATGTAAATGTTGTCTAAAACCCTATCCTAGAGTTTAATCATGATAACAAATGTGCAATAGTAGAGCACAGTTAGATGTCTCTTCCCAAGTTCCAAATTGCGATCTCTATCTTTGTCTCCTTATCGATTCATACGACTATCTCCAATCCCTGTATCGTCTCTTTCAGGTTCGATTAGCATGTGAGGATCGTGTACAAGTCATCATCGTCATCCTCAGTCATCGGGATGGCATAACCAGGTAGGCACCCCACTACTATGAACCCTATTTTGGATACTCATTACTTGTTCATTATGAGCTGCATTCCATGTAGTTGTAAGTAATTATTTAATGGAGACTCATCTTATCAATCTAGAGCTACTTATCTAAGTAACATGACCTAAAATTAACCAATGGGTTGGGATTCGTTAATGCTTAGATAATAGCTTTGTTAGAAGTCGAGTTTGAGAAGGGAGAACTCACTGTTGCGCGTGTAGGATCCTACACCGAGCTAACTAATTAATAAAACTTGTAAGGTTGACAACTTACCTAGTTTCCAATTTGACTAAGGACCCACTCCAATTTGGTAACTTAAGTTGATGATCAATTTTGATAACTTCTACTCATGCGAGGGGTAAGGTCACTGTGACTGTGGGATCTCGAGTGACATAGCTCATGGAGTAATTAAGGACCGTTCATTGGGATAGTGAGTCCGAGTAACCACCCATACAGACCACATGTCGTAAATGGGGGCGACAAGCTAAGTAACTAATTACGACCGGTTTGTTCGTGAAACTGGCACGAGGGTGGTCGCTGGGTAGATCGTGGTAGCATTACCCGAGAACTTATTGAACCCTTTCGTGAACACTTTTGGCCAAATTTGGGAAAGGTTGGAACCTTGAGGCAACCCTTATTCAGGCACGGGTATGGAGGTTCGTCCTTGGTGTCCGTGTGGGTACAGTTGTACACCTCTGTAGAGTTCATTTGAAAGCCCAAAGTCCTTCGGGACTGATAGATCGGTTGTTCTTACTTCTAGACCCATTGTAGTTCTTGTTGATGGCACATACATGTTATGAGATATAAACTTGATCATTGAAACAATATTCTTCATACTCATCATGAACATATAATTGTTAATTAGTTTAATTATGAATCATGAGCATATCATTCTTTAATCTATGCCATGCTCTTTTGCAAATGTACAAATGCTTGATAATCCCTTTTGCATCCACCAAATACTTATATGTTGGAATTAAGTCGTGCTAGTACAAAATATACTCACAGTGCTACCGATAAGTTATTTGCAGGCACTTCGGCTTGATGATAATTGAGCCATGCTTGATAAGCTCAAGGATAGTAGACCTTGGAATGGAAGATTCCAAAGTGATTTGCAAGTTAACTAGAATGTTTGTGCATGAGTGATTTAAGAGAGATCAACCATAGAATGGGTTAAATTTGAATTATAATTTCATTACATGGTACATTTGAATTATAACTATCTTTGAGTTTCAATATCAGTTGTAACATTTGTGTATTATACATGGAGTCACGTGTTAGTTTATCATTTGGATTGCCATATGTCACTCAACCGTAAAAATAACCTGAAGAGGAGGTGCAGATGGCACTCTCCTGGGGGCCTATGTCGGTCGAGATTAGTGCAAGTTGGTCAAGAGGATGACACTTGTGTTAATTTGGCAGATATGGGAACATTCCCTCACAGTTGGCTTGATCATGTTGCTAGTGCTCAACTAGTTCTTTGGAGTAGCTCATTGCATATGAGACAAGACATGATGTCATCGCAAAGGAGTGAGTCCAATTTGAATAAATCATTGCAAGAAGTAGAGGCGTCCCTTTTAGTTATTTCAATTGATTCTTCAATTTTAGGTTCCTCGGGGGTACTACGATGGCTTCAAGTTTGCTAGTTAGCTCATCATTATGTTTGCAAAGGGTTTCCATTTTACAAGCAAACTATCATATGCAACTTAAGAGCTAGCTAACTTTTCTTTTAGATCATTTATGATTTTAATTAGTTGCGTATCGGTAGTTTTGTCACAATTCTTTGCTTTTGCTTTAGTGTACTTGCTAAGCTCACTAATTTGTTTTCTTTGAGTAATGCAAATTTCATGAAAGAATTGGACATTTTTAGCAAGTTCTTCATAAGAAGGTTTTCATCATCATCACTCACTCTCACTAGAGCTTGAGCTTTTGATGTTACCTTGTGCCATAAGGCACACGTGAGAAGAGCTTGATGATGAGTGTTTGTGGCCGCGCGTCATGTGTTGGGCTTCATCTTCACTTGGTGAATCATCCCAAGTATTGATTGTTGTGAGGGCTTTGGCTTTGAATGCCTTCTTCTTCTTGTCCTTGGGTGTAGGCTTGTTGGTTGGACAATCTTCCACAAAGTGCCTTTTCTTTCCACAATCATAGCATCCTTTCTTTCTTTGCTCTCTTTTTGGTTGGTGAAAATGCAATCTCCAATTTGGATGGGCACACCGCGAACGTTCAACTTGTGAATTATTTTCTCCACTCCTTGTATAAGCTTGATTTTCTAGAGCAAAACTATTAGTGTAGAATCAGAGCTCTGGCTAGGCCTACCAGACCTCCGGTCAAGATGCTTGGGTTAAAAAATCAAATTTAGAATAAATCCCAGACCTCCGGTTTGCATAACCAGAGCTCCGATAAGAGCTCTTAGCTGGAACAACTAAAAATTTGATTATTTTCTAGACCTTCGGTAGGAGCTCTTAGATTTCAACATGAAAACTAAAACACCCATACCTTTAGCTCCGAACTCTGATTTTGATGATCTTGGACATTCCAGAAAGTTTATCCGAAGGGCTATCCATCCCAGCAAAGGACAAGCCCCAAGATCAACATGTGAAAGTGTTGTGACATGTGTTTCTCTCATGTTAGCACTCGGGTTCCGATTAGTTTGAGCACTTGAGACTTATCAAACTATTCATGTTGCATCTCTCTTAATAGTACGGCGTACCTAAACTCAAGATCAAAAGGATATATCTATTTCCACCACTTGAGTTTTCAATATCTTTATATGCCATTTCTTTCAATCTTGGACATTTGACGGTGACAACAATATTTGCCTCATTCCTTTGAGCAAAACCACCTTGAGCATATGACTCGAACCATTTCCAAACATATGATTTCATATAATGTAATCAAGTAACTTTTTCAATATAATTCAACAATGATTTAATCCTCCTCACAATATGACTTCCCATAGCTTGACTTGTGCAAGACCCAATGCAAGTACTCACAATGGAGACGTAGGGCACCTTGTGGTGGCCCAAACTCAGGTCAAACAAATCTTCGCGTTTCTTGTTTGGTTTGTCTCACACTTGTTCATATTGCATATATCATTTGTGTTTTCGCGTGTGGCTACTCGGATGTTGTGGTTTGTATTTGTAGGCAGTGTGAACTTGTTCACACACCAATAATCAAGCCACACATCAAGCTACTTTGACGCAGAAGAAAGAGGGAGGAGCAAGCACACTTTGGCGCATGCTCTGGCCAAAGTCGACTAGGCCAACATAGCATCTCGGCTAGGCCGGGTTTGGCCCTGTGCCACGTCAAAGTCAGCCAGCCAGGCCGGCATCAAAGTTGTGATCTTTGCAAGGAATTTCTTTGTGAAACATGTAGTAAATGGGAATGGGCATTGGACAACATCCAGCCGGAGCACAAATACACACATTGTGGCCTCGTCATCCAACCCACTCCATAATGGTGCTTGAAGCCTAATGGGCCGCAGCAGCCACAGATGCGAGCCAAATAACACGCAAAACAGCTTTCAAAAAAACGTCAGGTTACCAACTCACTGTACAACGCTCCAAAGTCCAAACAGGTGACTGATGTAAAAGCAGCCCCTCATCAATCACCTGTCAGCTAGACACACCCAACACAGTAACCATTTGGGCACCAGAGGTATGTGTGCTAGGCCGTGTTTAGTTGCCCAGAATTTGCGCCGCCCGAAATACTGTTGCAACACTGTAGCAACAGTGTCGTTTTGTTTTTATTTGGTAATAATTGTTCAATCGTTGACTAATTAGGCTCAAAACGTTCGTATCGTAAAGTACAACCAAACTGTGTAATTAGTTTTTGATTTCGTCAACATTTAATACTCCATACATGTGTCCAAAGATTTGATGTGATGTGATGGAGAATCTTACACTGTGCAAATTTTGGAGATGCAAACTTGGTGCAACTAAACAAGGGCCTAATGAGAAATCAGATAGCAGTCGATGACAACATTGAATCTTTGAATATTGGGAGGAACAGGGAGTAGTATGTCTTACCACGATTCTCTGAATCTATCTAGAAACAAGAATTACATGAGTGGGCAATAAACAACAAACACCCACCCATGCATGTCATCACAACTCACGATACAACAAAAAAATGCATATCCCATGGCTGGCTGTTCACTATTCATCATTTCTATAAGCACCCACGCTACTTTAATCAGCTTTCATTCGAGTCAACAAGTTGCTATTGCTCTTAAGCTTTGCTGGTTTCAGGCATTCAACCCTTTTGGTCAAATGTTTTCAAATACTACATTCATGTTCAACCTTCTGATCTTACCACCCATGTTATAATTGAACAAAGCACATAACATCAACTTCATCTTGTTCAATGTGCTTAAGGTTAGAGAAGAATATAATAAATAAAGTTTTGGTTTTGTGTCACGCCACTCTTCCCAACAAGAGGCACCATTCTGTACCAATTATACTGGGCCAAAATCAAATCCCATCTACTTCGAAGATTTTCTAGCAGTGCACATCCACTGCCGTGGCTTTTCAATATCATCACCTGTTGTTGTTGGTACATGCCAGCTTCCATCTTCAGATTCCTACACGCCAACAATGGTAATAGCATCGACTGTGCTGTTCAGTTTCTTCAAGGCATATGATTGATTCTGTAGAGGGATGTAAACTTTATACAGATTTTAGTTTCATCACCTGAATAACAATTGAATAGGGAGGCGGCAAGTGAAGGGTAGGGCCACGCCCAGAGAAAGTTAGTCTGACCTGCGCATAGAGTTGCATAGGTTATACACATTGAAACTTTGAGATGGAAACAAAAAACGATGACAAAAGGGTTTGGGCCTCAGCACGAGTGTGCAATGTCTAAATTTATGAGCAAGCCTTTTGTGCTCCTTAAAGTGGAGCAGCAACCAGCTCTAGACAATGCAGACTTCATGGCTGTGTAATGTAAGAGATATACCTGATGTTTCTCTTTCCACCTAGGAAAAAAACTAGTGCCAAGCAGTTGAAACAAGTGGTCTCGCATCTCATCATTTGTAACAAGCAACGATCGGCAACTGACAGCTGCATACAACCAGTACCTACAGCACGACAGGAAGAGATGATTTGTGGATACCAATGTTATCAGGATGTCCGATTAATCGCAATTAGTCGCGACTAATCGTCCTGGACGGTCTTAGCTACTCGACCAGGGCCTCCGACTCGTCCAGACCGTCCAGAAACCTGGTCGTCCGATTAGTCGTCGTCCAGTCGCGATTAATCGTCCGTCCAGGCTGTGTGGCCGTCCAGCCAGAGAGTGGGCTTCATCCCAGAGTTGGGCCTAGCTAGCTGTCTTATGTTTTGGCCCAAGCCCATTAGGGTTTCTCTTCTTTCCTACCCCTCACCCCCTCAGCCTCTCACTCACAAGTCAACAGAACACACGCACTCTTCTCACCTCTCCTGTCCAGCTGCAGCAGCCGCCTCCATTGCTGCAGTTCTGCAGCTCCCTCTCCTCCTCTCCTCCCTTCCGGTTCCCAGCTGCTCCTCCCTCCCTTCCAGCTGCCCTCTCTCTCTTCCTTGCGGCTGCTGCTGCTTCAAATGTTGCATCATCTCTTGTTGAGAAGGCCCTAGCAAAACTGTCTCCAGAAATGGTTGCTGAAGCCAAAGATCCCAATAGGAAGGCTAAATCTTGAGACCCTGGATGGAAGTATATTGTATATAACTATATAATATATATATATGGTATATATCAGTCCCCATATGTAGGGGGCAACCGGGACGACCAGGGGACTCGTCCAGGGTCGATTAATCGTCTTGGACAACGACTAATCGTCCTGGACGGTCCCCAGGCGACTAGGCTCGACCAGCCGTCCTGAAAACATTGGTGGATACAGAAAATATATAAAACGATTATGCACTGAAACAGCGTATACAACTGATACTTCAAATGGGGAAAGCAAACATTAGCATGCCCTAAATCACTCCCTCAACAGAGTGCACTTCCAACAACCTTTTGGTAAATATATATGAACTTGCTGGTATGTTAAGCAGGAAAAAAGGGGCTCACCAATCATCATTGGAACCAGGAGGGGTCGCATACAGAGCTCCAGCATTCCTCCAACTCTCCAGAATCTTCTGGTTGTATGGAGCCTTTGCAGGACCACCGTTTACACGGTTCCTATGCAAAATGATCAGTGGCAACTTCTTTGATTTAGTTACTCTCTGTATAGCATTTACAACAGAGTTAACCTACAAGGAGAGGGGGATCCAAACTTGGTATTATCAGCTCTGTCTGCCTGCCTTTGTGTTAAACAAGTATTGGATCATAACTTTACTGGTTGGCTGAACAAAAGCCTCCTACCTGTGAAAAACTGAAAGCTTTACTATTGTAAAGGCCTACATTAGCAGCGTCTATAACAGCATCGAATGGTCCATGGCGACGTAGCCAGTTCTGCAGAGATGAGGGAGGTTTTGGGTCAGAGAGACAAGCTTATAGGTTCTTGTTTAGTTCCTCTCAAACTCCCAACTTTGGCACTATGCAAAAAGAAAATTCATGTCACATCAAACTTGCGGTACATGCATGGAATACTAAAAGTAGACGAAATTAAAAACTAATTACACAGTCTGGTTGTACTTTGCGAGACACGAACATTTTGAGCCTAATTAGTCAACGGTTGAACAATTATTACCAAATACAAACGAAATACTACACTAGGGAATCTGGCACTATGCAAACTTTGCACATCCAATACACTAGGGAATCTGGCACTATGTAAACTTTGCACATCTAAATTCCGACCAACTAAACGCGCCTAGAATGAAAAAAGAGTAGCACTATATGGGATGGGGGTGAAAGAAGATGGTGATGGATTGGAGACAGACCTGGAACACGAGGAAATCTTCCTTGACGTCACGCTTGATGGCAAGTTCGGTGAGCGAATTTGCGAAGTTGTCAGTCTCCGTTGGATCAATGTCTATGCAGACAAGCTTCTCCCCACAACGTTGGCATGTCCCATCCTTGTCCATCTCGGTCCAGCCAAGGCTCCATGGCCCCTTGCCAAGCCATCCCTGGCCATGCCAGCCGCCGCCGCCCTTGACGATGCCCTCCTTGACCTTGCTGGGATCCCACTTGTCCACCCCCGCCTGGGACGCTGCGTCCGACCGGAACCAGGCCTCGACCACCTGGGCGGTCGTGTCGCAGACCTGCCTGACGAGGGCGCGCGTCCTGTGCAGGAGCCTGTAAACCTCATCGGCCTTGCCCTTGTCCGCATTGACGCGGAGCAACGCGGCGAGCTCGGGCTCCTCGGGCACGACGCCAGAGGCGTCCATGTGGGCCTCGACCTGCTTGGCGCCGTCGGCGTCTTTAGCATCGCAGTAGGCGAAGAGGGCTGGGCCGTACGAGCGGAGGCGCGGCGGGGTGCCCGCAGTGGCCATGCGGCGGACGACGGAGAAGGCCATGGCGGGGTCGCGGGTGGCGGCGGCGAGGCGCGCGACGCTGGTGAGGGTGGCCTCGTTGGGCTGGACGCCGTCAGCCTCCATCCTGGCGAAGATGTCGAAGCCGCGCTGGGCAGCGGCAGCGGCAGCGGCGCTGTCGGTGTCAGAGTCGGTAGCGGCGGCGTTGGAGCAGAGGTAGAGCAGGCAGTTGTAGTGGTGGAGGGAGAGCGGGACGGGGGTGTCCGGGGAGAGGGCGTCGTCGTAGAGGCGGAGCGCGGTGGTGAGGTCGGCGTTGCGGGAGCACATGTCGAGCTGGTGGCGGAGGAGGCCCTCGGGGGATTCGCGGGCGCGGCGGCGGCGGGCGGCCTTGCCTTCGCCACTGCTGGGGCTGGAGTCCTCCAGCGCTGGGGCCGTGGCGGTGGAGGAGTGGCGGCGTCGGCGAGCAAAGGGGATGTGTTCGACCAAGAGGCGGCGGCGCTGGTGAGGTGGGGTGAAGAGGAAGCGGAGGGTGGCGGCGGTGGGTCGGAGGGCCGCCGCCGCCATGGCGGCACGCATGGTTTTGTTGGGGTTCCGGATTGGGTTTGGGTTGGGCCTTGCTTGACTGACCTCCGGAAATTCAATTCCTCTTCCCTCTTTTATCGTTCCCTTCTCCTTCCCCTTCCGGCGTCTACGAATGAATGAACAAAGACAGGACAGAAACCAAATCCCAAATCAGATAACCAATTCCACAGATAAATATGAATAAATATGCAGACACAAGTCCGTTTATTCTGTGCTCCTGTTGTACAATTCTCAATGTCTTTTACAACCCCACCGGCTAAGACTTAATATGAATCCCATAGACACCAGATTCCTTAAAAAATCCACACATACTTATGCTGCCTTTGGTGAATCCATTGCCCAATCATATGCTATTATGCTACACTAGCTCTACAAAATCTATCTACATTCCGAAATAAGCAACACCACCTCGAAAAAGAGCTCTACACCAACATAGATCCCTCCCAAAAACAGAGGACCTTCCAACATTATCCCCCTTAACTTGCAACTTTGCAAACAGCAACATTGCTACGTATTTCCCCAGTAAAAATCTTTCTTTCCTCCTTCCAAGGGCTTTGGAGTCAGAGTGAGTGTCGGTCATGACAATGAATGGCATCTGGCTCATCATAGCTTAGCTTCAGTTTCATTTGGTCGCCATGTCGTCTTTTGCACAAACAGCAAGCCTTCTTTATCCTGGGAGTAAGACATGCGGACCTCCCAGTGGAGAGATTTCACAATGTTCTCCACCTCACTTATTGTTTCAATGTTGTCTCTGACAATTAGCCGGCCTTCTGGCCTCAACACACGATCCACTTCCACGATAACAGGTAATAGTTCACACCTGTCATATCAGACAGAACATGCCAACAATCAGTGTTGAGGATGAAACTCGCATAACTATAGTATGCACAAGTGCAAGGGAACTATCTAGTTGAACAGTTCAGCCCAAGGCAATTTGGTAGCCGAAGCAGCATCCACAATAGCTGACTACTCAAGGACGGCATACACTTACCTCTTCTTAACCTTGGAGAACAGATGGTTGGCGTGCAGAAGATCGTAAGTTCTCGGATAGGTGCTAAATGACTCACACCAGTCATGGTACAGTCCAAACAGCCCACGTTCATATATAATTGGAAGTGTGTCAGGTGAATCAATTGGAACCACATTCATGACCCACACCTTGAGATCGCGCAAAGCTGCTGCGAACCTACAACAGAAAATGGGTGAGAGAAATGAGTGTGCTCTGGGCAATCATCTTTCGTTTCAGGAATTGCAAGTAGCAGTTAAGAAAATAAAGTCTAACACGGATCCCAGTGAAAGAGAAACCAAAATCTGAGGTCAGAGAAAGAATTCCACATGCTCAGAAGGTTAGAGTGAACAAATAAGGCAAGTGCACCTCCTTACCCTGCATATACAGCTTTCATATCCATAACATTTCTAACAGAAGACCAATCAATACCCAAACCATTCATGTATGAATTGCTCACGACTCGCTTCCAGTGTTCATAGTCTGCTTGAAAATCCTCTGGGGCAGCTTTCCCATATACTCCAGCCTCAGAACCTCTCAGCCAATAAGGCGGTTTCTCCAGTCTCAATGGCCATAACTCGGGCCACTGTGAACCACGAATGGTAGGATCTACAGGCAACTTATGCATACAAGTCCCCAATGATATGTTCCTGAACAGTGACAAGCGATGAACCTAAGATTAGGTTTATAATTAGGGGATCAGCATCAAATAAAGGTATAGCCTGTTGAGAACAGTTACCAGGCTGCATCAGGATCATCATACTCTCCACAGAGTGGAGGGTTTGTTTCAGATCTTGCTTCATAGCAGCTGTTGTCTGTTGGCTTTCTGTAAATCGCTATACCCACTCTATTCACCCTATCCTTTACTTTGTTGACCATTTTCCAGCACATTGAACTGGTTAGAGCAGACATGGCTAGAACAAGCCACAACAAAGATAACTCTTAGGCATGAAATTCGTAATTCATTACAATAATAGTAGAAAAGAAAGTTAAAGTATGAACCCTCAATAATACCTTGCCATATCTCAACATCTTCAGGCAGCTTCTGGTATACGGGTGTAGCAGACCACACAAAGTAACCACCAGGACGCAACAGTCTGTCCAGTTCAAGCAAGAGTTTACCGCCTGCCAAATAACTAACAGGCATAGTGTCACAAAACAGCTACAGAAAGGGACTGTATTGTACTAGAACAGGCTTCCCATGATGGAAAGTACCTTCAATATGCCATGGTACCCTACATCGCGCACAATGAACAACATCAAAGACCCTACTGGGAAATGGGAGCCTTTTTGTACCCATAACAGTTGATATAGCAGGTATTCCTCTTTCAAGAGCAAATTGAACCTGAGCTTCATGCTCATCTTTAGGTGCAAATGACATAGTAATCACATCTCTGTCAAATAGATATCCTCCAAAGCTAGCTACTCCACAGCCAACATCTAAAACTACACGACTTTGTTTTCCCCATGCTACGTCCTTCTTTGCCTGTGTAGTATAGCATTAAAAATGTCAGTCAATTTTGTAAACAAGCATAACTACTACATATGCATAAACTCAGTCCAAAGAAATTGGTGCAGGGCACCTACTCAATGAATCATGAGCATTCTGTTTGTCAACTTAGCAGATATTTATAATGAATAGGTAAGAAAATATTATAGCGCACATTAGCAACTGAATTGATACACATGGAAAGCATATTACCTTCTGAATAAAATCAATGTAGTGCAACGCACCATGTTTAAACTGAGTCCCACCTCCCGGGAAGATGAGATACTCTCCAGAAACCTTAACCCAGTTTTGGTGTCCCTTGTATTCAACCAGCTTAGTATGAGGAACATTGTTGTACCATATCTGTAGCAACAAAACCTTGAGTAAGTAAATCGACTTGGCAGATAACATCTTATAATCATTAAGGCATATGAACGGCCAGCACAAACCTGATCTCTGCTCTTAGGCCACCTTATTGGATTCCTGTAGCCCTCTGGTAGAGGAACAAGGCAGGTAGGAGGTTTCTCAGGGCAATGCCTTTCTCGGTGTTCGTAGTGCTTGGTGGAACGGAGCTTCTTGATAGCTTCTATGTTGTCAAGGCATGGAATATAATCTGCTCCAGCGTCGACATTGCATAGCGCCCAACTAAAGCTCACTGGGCTACTGGACATCAAGGTTTGCTCCTTAGTGTCCTTGTTAGATTGTGCAGCCTTCGTTTGCCATGGTCCTCGCTCTGTAGTGGTCTCATTGAAAAGCTCCGCCTGACTCCCATCAAGGAACACCTCTGGTTGCTCTGAGGCCCTCTGTTGGTCAGGCTTCCTAACTTGCTCCTTGACATCCTCTTGCTGATTTTCACCATCCATGCTGTCTGTTACAGGAGGCAATTGTTGTGTTACAGGTGGTGGATCATCACGGATGGTCTCCTTGGCCGGCACTGGATCAACGAGCACATCCCGTTCCATTTCACGGATGCCATCGCCCTGACCTAAGGTTCCGGTGGCAGGAGGAGAGTCATGAGGCGGCAATGGACGGACTTTGAGCTCAAATGGAGAGAACTCGGCAGGGGTGACGAGCATGGACGATGCCATCCACACAGACACCAGGCAGAGCGCGACGAATACGGCGACGGTGGTTGTGGAGCAGGAGAAGTAGGAGGACTGCGGCGCACGCCGGACATCGAGCCGCGTGTGGCCGAACGCCATATTGATCGGTCAGTCCAATGCTCACATCCAACACGCCTGGCCTCCTACAACAAGAGGAGGTAAGAAGATTGCATACATCGCTGGCTAGAGAAGGGAGGCAGTAAGAACAGTAACTTGATTGTTGGCGGTCCGATTCCAGGGTAAGAATCGAGGAGGGGAACTAGCTAGAAGAAAGAAATCGGGAACGAATCTCAAAAGGAAAAGGAAATCGAATTGCAGGAGCATCAGGAGTTAGGAGAAGTAATCTGGTGCGTACCTTGCGGGAATGAATCGGTGGAGGGGGAAGGATTGAAGCAGGGGACTGGATCCAGATTCCGCGTGTCGGCCGCCAAGAACAGACACCGAAATGGACAGGCAGACGTCCAACTCTACTTTATGGTCTTGTCTTGTCTTTTGGCGGAGAGGACTGATGGGCTGTAATCAGGTGGCGGATAATTTACTGGGTTGTTCTAGGCAAGGAGGAGGCACGGATCAGCTATCACGGCAGGCACCGGGCACCAACTGTCCTTCGCCCCATCTTCCTTCGTTTGCTCCAAGTAGGCTTTTAGTTTTTCTTATTTAGTTTCAGGGTTAATTCGAACCATACTATAGCAAATGTCTGCGATTACAATTTGTTTATTTGTTAGTCATTACAATTCGCTCTTTACATGAATCATGCCATTTTCTCCGGTTCGATGACATTAGACCCACATGCAGACAATCATATTTTCATATTGCCCAAAATACCCCTTTTCTTCTTCCTTATTTCTTCTCAGAACTCAACAATGGTGGTCCTAGGCTGTGGGATCCCGATGGTGGCGCACCACCACAGAGATAGGAAACGACGACGCTGGGAGGAAGGAAGGTGTGAAGCGAATGGGACAGCTCACCAGCGCCGCCACCTCCATGCCCCCTAGTGGCCGGTGCTCGGGGGGTCATGGTCGTCGCTGTTCACGCTCGTCTGCGCGCCTCCAACCGTGCCCGTGCTCACAGATGTTGACTCCCTCTGTGCTCGTGGCCACTCGTCGGCGTTGTCGTACTCGCGCTGTCGCCCATGGACCCGACCGCATCGGCGTCCACACCGCCACCCGCGGATCTGGCCATGCCGCCATAGCAGCAGGCGGGTTCAACCCTCATGCCACGCCCACCGGACGAAGCCCACACACAGCGCCTCCTTGCCCGTGTCTCCGCCATGAAGAGCTCCTCGTAGCAGCTTTCTCCACCGTGGACGCCACGGGAAGAAATATGAGGGAGAAAGAAAGAAGATAACACATGGGCCCAATGTAAGTGAGATGGAGAGGGGAGTGGCAAGGGCATTGTCGGGTTCATAAACACGTTGCGAACGACGCGTAACTCTTGAGCCAGCCCAAAAGCCTAAACAACATGTCAGAAGGACAATCCACTCTCCGACCGAAAGGCCTGGCCAAGAAGGAACGGTGGCCACTTCCGACTCTGGTCCGCCTCTCCGACCGGAAGGCCTCGCTTCCAACCCCGGCCCGCCTCCGGACGACCTCTCCGACCGGAAGGCCTGGCCAAAACACTACTTCCGACTTCGACCCAAGTCTCCGACCAGGGATGCGCCGAACCCCTGCTCACAGCTCTTCTCCAACTGACGCAATCAGGGTCGACTAGGACCAATCGACCAGGGACGCCCACTCGGTAAGGACCAGGAAACGGATGGAGAAAGCAAGGCAGGGCACTCAAGTCAACCGCAATACCGAGGACCGTACCCTGTACACCTGCAGGACAGTACCCTGCGACCTCCCTCGCATGACGGAACCCAAGCAGTGTTGTAGGCGCCGACATTTCTCCTACAGTGTTGTGGACGCCATCAACTCCCATACCAGACAAATACGGTAAGGCTCCCCCCACATGCCTCTGGGCATCAACAGTGTTGTGGGCGCCGGCATTTACCGTACCAGGCGAACATGGTAAAAACCCCTTGCATGCCTCTAGGTATCAATAGTGTGGCAGGCACCGACGTCTGCCATACCTGAAGAAGACGACGCAACCTCCCACATGCATCTAACATTAAAACAGTATTGTGGGCAGCAAGACTTAGCGGCATATGTATTCTCTCCCTCTCACTTGTAAGGCCATCCCTTTTATCTATAAAAGAGGATGCGCTCTCTCCCAACAGGGAGATCGATCAGTTCATCTACATTGATTCACCCTCTGTAACTTAAGACACTAAAGTTATACCGAGCACACGCTCGAACACTTAGCACATAGCGAGGCTCTCGTCACTCTCAGTCCTTCAGACCAGAGTCCGACCAGACCTCTTGTACCCCCCATCTTTCTTCTACTCGTTTGTAACCCCACTGCAAACTTCGAGCACCTGGGCTCAGGAATAAAGTTACCGACCGACTCAAACTGGATGTAGGGCACGTTGCCTGAACCAGTATAAACCCTATGTCATTGAGTGCTAGGCCACCTCCGATCACAACGTACAGCAAAACTATAAATATTTACGTGTTGGTCACTTTCTGCACCGATAATTGGCGCCATCCGTGGGGAAGATGATGTACGTTCAACACTTTTTGGTCATCGGATGGCCCACTTTTCTGTCACCTTCGCCATGGCGGACATAAGCGATACGACTCGCTTCGGCTCACTAGAGTTCCCTGCACTCCCACCTATGGGGATGTGAGGTCTGCCCATCTTCGAGTCGTCCTAGGCCTTCCTCTTTGGAAGCCTGGACTTCGTCGCCGATCGGCTCGGCGTACTACACCTCTGTGAGGAGGCACTTTTCCGACGCCCATCGGAGGGGCGCCCTCCCTCGGCTCCGGGACGCGCGATGACTTCAACGACGAGGCGCATGTGCTTCATTCCGAGCAAACTCTCTGCTCAAACCCCACTGTGAGTAATGTGCATGCTGTTATTTACTTTATATTTACTATCTCCCGCCGATTATCCAGGGGGACCATATTGTTCGCACCGCAAACACCGTACGACCGGTTCCCCTACGGCCTTGCGTCCCCCGCTGATGCGTGTGCTCGGGGGCTCCAAAGGACGCTGGCACCGCCCCCTCTCACATCTGAATCGTGGGAATAGCGAGCTATGCTCCCACTACTTTCCACGAACTCCTGGATGACGAGGTTGAGAGCGACGGCTCCAGCATCGACGACATGGCACCTAGCCATCGTCCATCCTAGGAGTACGCTATAGCAGACGCTCCGGGGCAGCCGCCGATGGTTGTGGAGTCTGTGTAGACTCACACCCCTCTGGACCCACGTGTGGGGGCCCTCGCGCTTGCACAAGAGCACACCGAGGAGCTACGACGACGGCGGTAGAACCAGCCACCGCCTACGCCGGCGCGCTCGGTGCAGCACGTTGCGCCCCATGCGCATGACCCGATGGGCGGCGCCCGGGGTCGCGCCCGCTAGGTCCAGCACGACATCATGAACAAGGGGAATGACCCCCCATAGTTCGCTTGGGCTAGCCAGAATATCACCGATGCGGCAATGCTTCTGCGCGGTGTTCCCGAGCCCGTCGACCCCTAGGAGCAAGCGATCTACTGAAACCTCCGGTGCTGGTAGAAGCCGCCGTCGTTCAACAGGAAGAAAGCTTCGCATCGTGACTCCGACATGCGCCCTCTCTCCCCACTAGGGGAGTGGGGACGCACCAAACGGATCGCTCCGTCCGCTCACCGTGATAGCCGCCAAGAGCGGCTCGGGAGGCCACGGCTGCGCTGGGGTCCGACCTGGCGCCTGCTCTACACCGACCACCGATACGCGAACGGCTCGGTCCGCACCACGACGCTCGCAGTGTCATCCGCAACCCGCATCTAACCTGGTATGATGATGACGTCCACCGGGCGGTGATAAGGGCAGGCGACACGGACCCTGGTAGAACCATCGTGGGGAGCGGTGAAACGCGCCCCAGGCATGGCCGCTAGCCAGACAACCGAAGTCCCAGCGCTGAGGGCCCGGGACCACTGGCCTTTGACCGGCGTATCTAGAGAGCGCCGTTCCCACAACGCTTTCGATCGCCCACCAACATCGCCAAGTACACCGAGGAGATGAACCCCGGTATTTGGCTTGAAGATTTTTGGCTCACCTGCCAAGCGGGAGGGGTGGATGATGACCTTTTCAACATTCAATATCCACCCATCTATGTGGGGGGACATGTTCGGGCGTGGCATGAATTCCTCCCGCACGACAGCATCCGTGACTAGGCGGACCTCAAGAGGGTCTTCATCAAAAATTTCAAGGGGACATATGTTCGCCCTGGTAACTCCTGAGACCTCAAGAGCTGCCAGCAGGAGCCCTGCGAGTCCCTGCAGGATTACATCCGCAGGTTCTCCCAACGATGCAACTCCTTCCCTGATGTCATCGATGTGGACATCATCAACGCATTCCTCTTTGGGATGACCTGTGAGTCCCTGATCCACAAGCTTGACTGCTTGAAGCCCTATACCACCCATGACCTGCTCGATGTCGCCACTAACCATGCCTCTGGCGAGGAGGCGATCGAAGCGGTCTTCAACGGAGGTCGGGACAAAGGCAAGGCCAAGCGCATGGACCAAGACGAGGGCTCCTCCACACAGAGGGGCAAGAAGAACAAAAAGGATTAACACCGACTGGACAATATCGCGTTGGTCGCCGCAGTAGATCACGTGGGCAAGCAGCCCAGCAGGGCCTGCCTGACTACTTCAACAAGCTCATGGATAGCCCATGCACCAACCACGCCTACCCCGTCAAACACCTGGACTGCGAGCTCCTCAAACATTTCCTATGATAGGCCGGTGGGCCGAAAGAAGGAGACGACAGCCAAGAAAGGAGACACGGCGGGCAAGGACAGAGATGGCTTCCTCGACCCTGAGGAATGCATCATGATCTTCGACGGATCTGATGCCATCTGGTCCAAGCGCCAGCACAAGGTGCGCTATAGGGAGGCATGCGCCGCCGAGACAGCCATCCCCTCCTTCCTTAGCTGGTCGGAATCTCCGATCACCTTCGATCAGAGGGACCATCCCTCCCACATTGTGAGACCAGGACGCTACCCGCTTGTCGTCGACCCCATCATCTACAAGAAGCGCCTCACCAAGGTGTTGATGGAAGGAGGCAGCGGCCTCAACATCCTCTACGTCGACGCCATGTGCATCCCCTGGTCGAAACTCCACCTAGCGGGCTCTCCCTTCCATGGGGTGATCCCAGGAGCGCAGGCATACCCACTCGAGCAGATCGACCTGCCCGTCATGTTTGGTAACCGAGCCAACTTCCGCTCAGAGGTCCTCACCTTCGAAGTGGTGGACTTCCTAGGGTCCTACCACACCATCTTAGGGCGGCCATGCTACGCCAAATTCATGGCAATCCCCAACTACACCTACCTCAAGCTGAAGATGCCAGGACCGAACGGCGTCATCACCATGAGCAGTGCCTTCTCGCACACCTTCACATGCGACCGCAAGCATTTCGAGCTCACCACCGTGGTCATCAACTTTTCTGAGCTCCCATGGCTCAGGGAGTTGTTGACCCCAGCAGTCCTAGACTACAACAAACCAACCTTCTTAACGGCCTTCCGCCCGCTCGAGGAAACCAAGGCGGTGGGAATCGACCCCACCGACCCAACCAAGACGGTGCGGATCGGGACCCAGCTCCCAGCCAAATAGGAATGCGAGCTCATCGACTTCCTGTGCGCCAATCGCGATGTCTTTGCATGGAAGCCATCTAACATGCCAAGCATATCATGGGACATCGTTGAGCACGCACTGCGCCTCATCCTAGGCTCGAAGCCTACTAAGCAACGCCTACGCCGCTTCGACGACGAGAGGCCCAGGGCCATAGGCGAAGAGATCGCCAAACTCCTGGCAGCCGGATTCATTAGAGAGGTATTCCACTCCGACTGGCTTGCCAATCCCATTCTTGTTAAAAAGAAGACCGGGAAATGGAGAATGTGTGTTGATTATACTGGCCACAACAAAGCGTGTCCAAATGATCACTTTCCTTTGCCGCGCATAGACCATATAGTCGACTCCACCTTGGGTTACGAGATCCTCTCCTTTCTAGATACCTACTCGGGCTATCACCAGATCGCGATGAAAGAGTCCGATCAGCTCGCAACCTCGTTCATCACCCCGTACGGTTCATACTACTATGTAACCATGCCTTTTGGCCTAAAGAACGTTGGTGCCACCTACCAAAGATGCATGCAGCAATGCTTCGCTGATCAAATCGACCCACTTGATCAGCCTGATTAAGCCGAGCGGCCTAAACCAACAATTGACGTCTATGTTGATGACATAGTGGTCAAAACGGCTCAAGCTTGCGACCTGATCGTAAACTTGGCCACAACATTCACGAACCTCCGAAGGTTCAATATCAGATTAAATCTTGAGAAATGTGTTTTTGGGGTTCCAAAGGGGAAGCTGCTAGGATACATTATGTCCGAGCGCGGTATCGAGGCCAACCCCAAAAAGATTATGGCCATTTCCAACATGGGCCCTATACGTAACATTAGGGCCATTCAAAGGCTCACCGGCTGTCTGGCTGCCCTGAGCCGATTCATCTCCTGGCTCGACGAACGGGGGATACCACTCTACAAGCTCCTCAAAAAGACGGACGTCTTCGTCTAGACTAAGGAAGCTCAGCAGGCTCTAGAGAGCCTCAAAGCATCCCTGATGTCGGCCCCAATCATCGTCGCTCCCGAACAGGGAGAACCCCTCCTCCTCTATGTCACGGCAAGCAACCATGTGGTGAGTGCCGACCTAGTCATCGAAAGGGAGGAGCCAGGACACCACCATAAGGTCCAGCGGCCTATGTACTTCGTCGGGGAGGTACTCACCGACCCCAAGGTCTGGTACCCTCAGGTGCAGAAACTCATATACGCCGTGCTAATGGCTATCCGGAAGCTCCTGCACTACTTCACCGACCACGAAGTCACGGTCATCACTTCATACATGCTTGGGGACATCATCCGCAACCACGACGTCGCAGGATAGATCTCCAAGTGGGCACTCGAACTCATGGGCCACGACATCAGGTATATCCCCCGTACCGCTATTAAATCTCAGGCTCTCGTGGATTTTGTCGCCGAATGGACGGAGGTGCAGCTATCGACCCCGGACGTCACCCACGAGTACTGGACAATGTACTTCGATGGGTCCGTAATGGCGCCCGGCTCAGGGGCTGGAGTGGTTCTGGTCTCCTCGAATGCGAGTAGGTTTCGCTATGCCATCCGCCTCCATTTCTTGGCCTCAAAGAATGCTGTGGAATACGAGGCCCGCATCAACGGGCTACGCATCGCCATCGAGCTCGGCGCTACGCGACTCTACGTCCGCGACGACTCAGAGTTGGTCGTTGACCAAGTCATGAAGGAGTCCTCCTGCAAAAGCCCCCTCATGGCAGCATACTGCTAGGAGGTGCACAAGCTCGAGGACAAATTCTAGGGGATCGAGCAGCATCACGTCCCCTGAAAGGATAATGATGCCGTCGATTTTCTCGCAAAATTGGCCGCTAGGCGGGATCTGTCTCCAAGCAGGATCTTCATCAACGATCTCCACGAGCCATCCGCCCGTGTCTTGGAAGGTCCAATCTAGACACACTTCGATGCCAAGCCAGCGCCCGGGGGCTCCGACCCCGATGCCAAGCCGATGCTCGGGGGCTCCGACCCCAGTACCTCTATGACGACATCACCCGCTAACGTCGTCGTATTGGCACTCGATCAAATCGACTGGTGAGCGCGGCTACTCACCTACCTCCTCGAGGAGGTTCTCCCACCCAAAAGGACTGAAGCCCGATGGATCGCTCGATGCGCCAAGACCTTCATCGCGCTCGGTGATGAACTCTATAAATAGAGTCCATCGGGGGTGCTCATGAAGTGCATCCCCACCAACTAGGGGAAGCAGCTCCTCCTTGAGGTCCATGCCGGGATTTGCGGACATCACGCGGCCCCAAGGTCACTGGTTAAAAAAGCCTTTCGCCAAGATTTTTACTGGCCCACCGCACTATGAGATGAAGAGGAGGTCGTCCGTAGGTGTGAGGAATGCCAATTCTATACTCGGCAAACTCATTTGCCGGCACAGGAGCTTCAAACCATCCCCATCACCTGGCCATTCGTGGTCTAGGGCCTCGACATGGTAGGACCCCTCAAAAAGGGCCCGAGCGGCTTCACTCACCTACTCGTAGCAGTCGACAAGTTCACCAAGTGGATATAGGCCACGCCCATCACCAACATCCACTCGGAAGAGGCGGTCGAATTCTTCCTCGACATCATCTACCGGTTCGGCGTTGCTAACTGCATCATCACTGACCACGGGACTAACTTCACCGGGAAGAAGTTCCTGGACTTCAGTGATGGATACGGCATCAGGATCAACTGGGCCTCAGTCAGACACCCATGTACTAACGGTTAGGTCGAGCGTGCCAATGGCATGGTCCTCTAAGAACTTAAGTCACGCATCTTCGACCGACTCAACAAGTACGTCGGGCGATGGGTTGCAGAGGTCCCAGTGATCCTTTGGAGCCTGAGAACGACCCTGAACCGATCCACAGGGTTCACACCCTTCTTCCTGGCCTACGGAGCTGAAGTAGTGCAGCCCTCTGACCTCGACCACGGCGCCCCAAGAGTGAAGGCTTTCGATCGCAACCAAGCCACGGAGGCTCAGCAAAACGCAGTCGACCTACTCGAGGAGGCCCACAAGATGACCGTCATCCGCTCTACTCGCTACCAGCAAACTCACCGTAGGTACCACGAAAGGAAGATCAGGGGGAGGATCCTCGGAGTCGGGGATCTCGTGCTCCGGAGGACCCAATCAACGAAGGAAAAACATAAACTCTCTCCACCATGGGAAGGACCCTGTACGGTGACAGAAGTGATCCAATCGGGCGCCTACTCACTGAAGGACGACAACAGCAACGTTCTCACCAACACTTGGAACATTGAATAGCTACGTCGTTTTCCCCATAAATTCGGTCTTACCGCTTTTTATTCAACAACTTGCTCCTGTAAAGCACCCCAGCCTGAACACTTTTAGCCTAGGTCGCTCGGGAGCTCCATGAGGGTATAATACTAAATATTACCTCTCTTTTTTACTACACATGGTAAAAACTTTATCCCCGAACAAAAGCGCATTCCACTCCTTTGATTACCCTATGTGACTTTGTTCTTACTCCCAACCAAACACACCCCGCCACAACCTACGGTTACGAGCAGCCTACGGAACAAACAGGCAGGTGCAAAAAAGAAAGGATAAAAACAAAACTATGCTAGGATAAAAAACAAGGAACGGATAACGATTCTATCACAAAAACAGAACCGATGTATTCATTGATACAAAAAGTTGTTCACATGGGGGCTCCCCCATGAACTTAACGATTACATTTTCTGACTACTTCTACTCTAAATACTACTGTGGGCGCTCGGCGGCATCAGCTGATGCCAAAGGAGAGGCCACGACACATGCCACCGGACATAACCATCGCCGCAAGGGCCTCGCCCAGTTCCGTTCCCTTGACTTTGGCGAGCGCAACGGGTACCTCAAGGACCCTGCCGGTTCCGCTCCCTCGACTTCGGCGAGCGCAACGAGTACCTCAAGGGCATCGCACCCATAGATGCTCAGCAGAAGAGCATGGAGCTCCTAACCTTCTCATGCAGTCGAGGCAGCTCCTAGGCAGGGACGCTATCCGCCGAGGTATGATCACCGTGGCTGGAAGATATCTCATCAAACTTTATGAACCAGCCAACCTGAGCAGCTGTAAGGGCGAAACCTCCCACCGACATAGTCCCAAGCGTCTTCCTCTCCATCAAGGCTTGCCCGAAGAAGACTCGCCGGAAGGAGTCCACATCCGGCTCCATCCCGACGAAAGCCTCGCAGTTAGTGATGAAGCCGACGACGTATGACACCCTCCAGTGCGCCACCTCCTTCGGCGAAACTAGCCCCTTCTTGGCGAAGGCGGCCAACACCATCTCATCTACATTGGGGGACCTCCAACTCAACATCGCGCTCCGAAATCACGAATAGGGTCGGTGAGTTCTTTTTTCCTTCTCCCTTACCCTATTTAAAGAAGAGGCGGAGCAGTTGAGGAAAGGCGAAAGGATTGGGGTGAGAAACCCTCTCTCTTCCCCCATTCAATGCGGATGGGAAACGACAGGATGCACCCTGACCGATGGGATGCACCCTGCCCGATAGAACGGCACCTGGTCAGACGGGACGTGGCCTAGGTATGGCCCACCACTACCGCACGACCAGGTACGAGAAACAAAGCGCCACCATGCACAGGCGGCCCTCCGCCTTCCTACGCGGGACTTGGAAAAACCCAAACAACGGGATCTCCACCAGGAGATACCATCGTGTTTCCTAAGTCGATCGAACGGCTCAAGAAAACGCTGAAAGACAGGTAAGGAGCAATGGGACGCCCCATGTAAGCCATGCTGACTATGTCACGAACGACGAGCATGGGTCCCGTCGGACATTTCCGATTGGAGCTCTTCAAACCCCATCACTCGAGTCATCAAGGTAACATTACCAACCCCCGCTCTTTCTTTATAATCATTCATACATCCATACACGCATTCATTCCATATGCCCCCCCCCGGATGATTCTATCCAAATCGCCCGGGGCTCGAGAACTAAGGCAGCGCATATGCGGTTAAATGTATCACAACGCTCCGTGTTGCATCACGAAGCGACAATTGCCTCATTCAACATGAGCAACGATCGACCGAGGTTCGAAGGCTGGCCCATGAAGGGCTCAAGGCCGCCTCGCATCAAACAGAGCTGGGGAGAAAACGCAGATGAGCCCCGAGTGGCCCTCGCCCACTTCCCTGAAGCAGACAGGGTCATCTCAACCTTCTCATTCGATCCTAAACCTTTGCCAAACCCACATAATCTCCATTGAGGGGAGGCCAGCGGGCCACCAGGGTCGGTCTCTAGAATGACCCAGGCATCTGCCGGGTTGTAGATTAAGGAGCAGTGAAATGTCACAAGAGGGCTATGCCGACCCCATCATGAACGATGGACCCGGATTTCACTCGATCATACCCGTTAGCGAGCTCACCGAGCGCGTCACTCGAGCCCAAGCCATCGAGGCAAGCGACAAAGCTCAGCCCCTTCGGTTGTGAGAAACCAAGGACGAGGTAATGCACAAAACTTAAACCGACCCCTACCAAGCCCTAACGGGGCTTAGGGGCTCAAGACACCTAAAACTAACTGCCTTGGCTACGCGGGCTGCATCAACGATAGGATCCATGAGCTCCGTCTCGCCTGATCCCTAAAACTATATGCCTCGGCTGTGTGGGCTGCATCAACGCCAGGATCCGTGAGCTCCGTCTTGCCTGATCTCTAAACTAACTGCCTTGGCTGCGTGGGCTGCATCGACGCCAGGATCCATGAGCTCCGTCTCACCCGATGCCTAAACTAACTGCCTTGGCTGCGTGGGCTGCACTGACACCAGGATCCACGAGCTCCGTCTCACTCGATCCCTAAAACTAACTGCCTCGGCTGCGTGGGCTACACTGATGTCAGGATCCGCGAGCTCCATCTCACCCGATCCCTACACTAACTACCTCGGCTGCGTGGGCTGCACCGACGCTAGGATCCACGAGCTACATCTCGCTTGATCCCTAAACTAACTGCCTTAGCTGCGTGGACTACCGATCCCTAAAAAACCACCTTGGCTGCGCACGACACCTTGGTTGACGACTCTGTCTCGACTAAAATGCACGCACACACGCCCGTTGACAAAAAACGCCCTAGGCGATTCCACCCAAATCGCCCGGGGGCTACACCCGCGGGTGCGCTCACACGCATCCGCTGACAAAACAAAACCTCTCCCTGCTGGCAACACGAAAAACCCCTCAGGTGATTCCACCTGAATCGCCCGGGGGCTAAGGGGCTACACCCGCGGGTGCGCTCGCGCGCACCCGCTGTCAAGACAAAAATCCCCCAGACGATTCTACCCGAATCACCCTGGGGCTCGGGAGCTCCTGTCGGGTTCATAAACCCAGGGTCTCTCATGGACTGGCTTCCCAACAAAGGCTCGACCCAGCAGACAACGTTGCGAACGACGCACAACTCTTGGCCCAGCCCAAAAGCCTAAACAACAGGTCAGAAGGACAATCCACTCTCCGATCGGAAGGCCTAGCCAAGAAGGAACGACGCCCACTTCTGACTTTAGCCCGCCTCTCCGACCGGAAGGCCTCGCTTCTAACCCCGGCCCACCTCCGGATGGCCTCTTCGACCGGAAGGCCTGGCCAAAACACTACTTCCGACTCCGACCCATGTCTCTGACTAGGGATGCGTCGAACCCCTACTCATAGCTCTTCTCCAACTGGCGCAATCAGGGCCGACTAGGACCAACCGACCGAGGATGCCCACTCGGTAAGGACCAGGAAACAGACAGAGAAAGCAAGGTAGGGCACTCAAGTCAACCGTAATACCGAGGACCGTACCCTGTACACCTGCAAGACAGTACCCTATGACCTCCCTGGCATGACAGAATCCCAACCAGTGTTGTAGGTGCCGACATTTCCCTTATAGTGTTGTGGACGCTATCAACTCCCATACTAGACAAATACGGTAAGGCTCCCCCCACATGCCTTTGGGCATCAACGGTGTTGTGGGCGCTGGCATTTACCGTACCAGGCGAACATGGTAAAAACCCCTTGCATGCCTTTGGGTATCAACAGTGTGGTAGGTACCGACGTCTGCCATACCTGAAGAAGACGACGCAATCTCCCACATGCATTTGACATTAAATAGTATTGTGGGCGCCTACCATCATCTTGTATCCGCCGGCATGGGCAGCAAGACTTAGCAGCATACGTACTCTCTCCCTTTCACTTGTAAGGCCACCCCTTTTATCTATAAAAGGGGATGCACTCTCTCCCAATAGGGAGATCGATCAGTTCACCTACATTGATTCACCCTCTATAACTTAAGACACTCTAAAGTTATACCGAGCACACGCTCGAACACTTAGCACATAGCGGGGCTCCCATCACTCTCGGCCCTTCATACCAGAGTCCAACCAGACCTCTTGTACCCTCCATCTTTCTCCTTCTCATTTGTAACCCCACTGCAAACTTTGAGCACCTGGGCTTAGGAATAAAGTTACCGACCGACTCAAACTGGATGTAGGGCATGTTGTATGAACCAGTATAAACCTTGTGTCATTGAGTGCTAGGCCACCTCCGATCAGAACGTACAGAAAAACTATAAATATTTACGTGTTGGTCACTTTCTTCACCGACAGGCATATTGGACCATACGAAAAATTTGCAGTGCTACATATGTCTACATGTGGGCCCAGCATCGTCGAGAACATAGAAAATGACATGGTTTAGATAGAGAGGGAATTGTAATTGTATGAATCCAAATAGAGGAATAGTAATGGTATATCTCAAAACTGTGATATTGAAAGGACCGAGGATGCCGCCTAGAGGGGGGTGAATAGGCGTTTCTAAAAATTCAACCCTTTAAAATACGAAAACGATTAGTGTTGGAGTTTCTAATTACTTGGAGACTCCAAATCAGAGAAATAAACACCTCATGAGTTAGCGAAGAAGTATATAAACTATATTGAATCAACCTATAAGCTACAACCCTGCAACACAATGATCAGTGCAATGAATAGATAAAAGCAGCGTTGGGGAGAAATACCAGACACGTCTGGTATCCATGAATTATGCAGTCCAGCTCCCAACTTGCTCCTACCGATTTCTCCTTTCACACCAAGTTTCAGACACTCAATAGTAACCTGTAGACAAGCTCAAGCAACACAAATAGATCACAAATGCCAAATGAAAAGAGAGATCGAGACACGGCATTTTTACCCAACAAAGATCAGCTCTAGTGGATCACGAAGGTCACTCTAGCCGGAATCTTTTCCAACTCCTTTTCCTCCTTCCACTAGTTGATTCCTTCCCTTGCGGCAGTGGCATCGAACCGTTACAAACTTCCCGAGGCACACCACAATCCCTTGAGTGCTATTCGGTGATGCCTAGCCATTTAGGATCAAAGAGTCCAAGAGTAACAAATGCAAATCACGAGATCGACAAATATGCACAAGTGCTCAAGGGTGGCTTGCTCTCAATTTAGAATCTCACTCAACCCACAAATGGATTTTGCAAATTGAATCAATCACTCGCTAAGAGAGGGTTGGAGAGCGTCCTCAAGGTTCAAAACGTGTATAGAAGTTAGGGGTATTTAATTTATAGCCCCTTTGAAAAACTAGCCGTTATAAAGCCGTCGTCTGGTATTGCTTGCACACTGCCAACGGTCACTAAGTCAGTGGCGCGTGTGAGGTGTTGGAACTCCCGAAGATTGCCAGAACTCTCGATGAATGAAACTCCAGAGCATAGAGAGGTTGATGTGGCTGACCCAATACCGGACACGTCCGTTATTTTCAGCCACAGCTAGATCAAGTTAGCTCTAGGCACTCTCTCACTCGAACCTCGCATGGGTTGGCTTGAGCACTTATGTATAATCATCTATCAACATGATGCATCCCTCTTAATAGTACGACATACATATTTACTCAAGATCAAAAGAAAATGGAATTTGAGCCGCTTGAGTTGATTTTCTTCAAACTATATGCCAAAGCTTTCAATCTTCATCAAGTGAGGGTGTCAACATATCATCTTTGATTTTGTCCTTGAGCATAGCCATCTTGAGCATGTGACTTGACTCCTTTCAACAAATGTGAGTCAACTTCAAAAGCATCAAGTCACTTCTATCAATTCATCTAAGATTTGATCCTTCACTTCAATGTGACCATCATGGTTTAATTGGTACCTCAACTAAATGCAAGTACTTCTTTCTTCACTCTAGCTTGGTTCCTCGGTTGCCAAGCCGTCACTTGCCCTTCACCCTTGCTTAGTACCTTGAAGCCTTTCCTTGCTATTTTTACCATCTCAAGCCATCAAGTCATACTTTATGTTGAATCATCCTATAAGTTCATAATTCATCATTTCAATGTAGCAAGCTTTAAAAAGTGAGACCATTCCATATGCAATCCCTCATGTCTCGTTAATCAAATTCATCAACGTGCTTGCTTTCACATTATTCATAGAAATCCCACAATGAATAAGCCTTGCATGAAGTTTATTTGTATTGTTGTCTTATGTTTGAACTAGATTGTTTATATAACAACACATCATTTTGGCTTTTATCAAATACCTGTGAGATGACCCATTTCCTGTCTAACACTTAGCAAATCGGTTAGATCTTTAATCACGTTGTCATTCAATCATCTAAAACCCACTAAATGGCTAGATGCACTTTCAGATATTTACAATGGCATGGTTAATTTAAAGTAGCTAGAGACACAAGGTTTTGCTAGATTTAGGACACGTTTGGCACTGGTGCATCGCTCCTCCGTGTAAGCTCCGTGGGTAGCTAGAGCCTGTTTGGTGAAGTAAGACAATGTTTGGCATAGCTCGGCTCTAGCTCCCTACGCTACAGCACTGTGCATCCCTCTACTGCCCTGTAGCGAGGAACCGGACGGCTCCGTCTCCAATCAAAATCAACGCGCAAAAGGGAAGGGGCCAGGGATTTGGGGCTTTGGTGGCTCCTCCATAGTACTGCTACAATACCCGGAGCCAGAGTCACCGGAGCCCCTCCAAATAGGCCCTAAGTTTGTGTGGCACTTCTCCCAAACACGAAAAACGGCTTCAACTTCATGCTTTGTTGGCTAGAAATGCTCCTCCGTACGGGGTGTTGGTGTGGCTTCATCCACTTAGCACTCGGAGCCGATGGAGAAATCGATGCGAGAGCCACACCAAACGAGCTCTTAGCTTATCGAATGATTCTAGTTTCCAACTTCAATAAAAAAGCTCATGCTTATTGAGGTATTAGGGATTCGTGCTATCTTATTTTCATGGATGATGGATCTAAAGAGGTTATCCGACTAGCTGTAGAGGCATAACCTCTAGGGGTGGTGGAAGAGGTTGGTTTAGCGGTGTAGGTGATGAGGGCATAGAGCTGCAATATATTTCGCATGACAATGATGACATGTTGTTTGTAGCCATTGCTCCATGCTGGCTGACAGCTCTAGCTTCCATAACACCGCAATGTCTAAATCACAATCGCTAGTGGCTTCACAAAATGTCAAAAGTGCTTGCACGAGCAGCTAGTGCCTAATTTGATAAAAAGGTGAAAGACCTTGCTAGAACATATGTTATGATAAAAGTTGTAGATGTCTTAGCGCAAATAATAGATAAAGAGGTATAGCGAAAGAGTCTGATAAAAAAACATTAGCCTACACCGCTCTTTTATGATGGATGCAAGTCATAAGATCTTCTTTGCATATATGGTCTATAGATTTTACACAAGGCATACAACAATGTTAGTTCATATTGAGTCTATCTTTAGAGATGAGAACGCCACCTGAGCCGAATTGACCAATGACGGTGGTTGGGAGGATGTAGTGGAAGAGGCAAGAGGAGAGAAACGAAGTTAGAGCATAAAAAATAGATTCCCTTTTCTTATGACCTTCATACAGGGGAATGAGATGAAAAAAATTGCTCCACCAAATGCCCTTTCTCAATCCCATTTCCCTCTATTTTTTCTTAATCCCTCAAATGTCAAAACCTCCCTTTAATCCCTCAAATGGAGGATCTGCCACCATTTTTTCTCAATCCCCATTCCTCCTGGTCCTGTCACTAATGTCATGGGCCCACAAGATGGTGGAGTTGCTAACATCTCTGTCGTGAGCATGTGGCTACCGAACCACCATCGCTCCAGGCGGCAGAAAGTGCAAGCCGTTGTGTCGGGAGGCGAGTGCGCGGGGTCGGGCGAGCACCTACCCCGCGCCATCGAGCCACCGTCGCGTGGGGTAGGTGCTCGGGCCAGCCACGCCTCCGATTTGCCACCGCGTGTGGAGCAAGGAGAGAGAGGAGGAAGAAACGAGATGTGTCGTTGACAGGTGCGTCCCACGTAAATAAAGGAGATGGAGTATTCTCACTCTGCTGCTGTAAGCTTCAATTCAGCTTTTCTAAATCATCACTTATATAAGGTTCCAAAAAAATCACATACAATATTTTTAAGGAAATGGGATATCCAATCCGAAGGAGATGCTCTTAGGTCCAATTTGAATGCAAGAGAGAGGCAAACCTAGAGATGGAAAGCTTCCGTAGAGAACTAAATGGTTTATTAAAATAAGAATCAAATAAATTACTCACTTTAGAAAAAAGTCCAGAATCCTAGGAATTTAAGTTTCAGAAAAAATAAACCATATAGATCGATGGTTTGTACATACGATCCCAGCAGCCTCTATTTAGGGTCTGTTTGGCATAACTTAGCTTCACTAGTAAAGCTTTTTTTTTGAAAAATAGCTTTATGAGTAACTTTCTATGTAAAGCTGAGCTATTTTGGAAAAAACTGTTTGGTAAAACAGTTTCACCAACAGCTTCATGCATGGTTGAGAGAGAGAAATGAGGGAGAGAGCTAGGATAAGATACTTTTTTCAGCTTTATTCGAACTCATGTCTTTATGAGAGGAGGAGAAAAACAATTTTATAGGTGAAACTATTTTAAAAGTAAGTGTTTGACAAATAAAACAACTCACAATAGCCAAACTATTGTAAACCGTGCTAAACATATCCTTATTTGCCAAACTATATTACTTTAAAATATACTAATATTTATTTTTTTTAAATATAGCGCTATTATTTTTCACAACCGTCGAACGGAGTATGTAAGGAGAAAAGGGTATTTGGGAGGAAGAGAGGAGAATTCAAGGCTGCTTGGCTCTTGGCTGGCGAGCGGAGGACGACGGAGCAGAAGCAGTTGGCATGAGCCGCTGGACAGTGGGCTTCATATCTAGACTTATAATTTATAATTTAAATAATATTTTTCTCTCACGCCAAACCAGCCGACGATAGTTTGAGTCAGTGGCTTATAAGCAGCCGAAACGAACAGAGAGAGGACCGGGCGAGAGTTCCAGGGGCTTCCTTGCTTTTTCAGTTGGTTTCCCCTTCCGGCTGCCCCCCCCTTCCGCTCAGGCCTCAGCCCTCAGATCGATCGAATCCAGCAGAGCAGTTCCAGCTCCAAATCCAATACAATCCAACCCCCGTATGCTTATGCTGGACCACGACCCTCCCTCCTGGTGGACACTCGAGATTTCCATCACCAATTTCATATCTTCTTCCTCCGCCAGCGCCGCCGCCGCCGCCCCACACAAGGTTAGCTGCTATCCCCAAATCGATTCATCATCCGTGTCCTTCCTCCCACCTCCTGCTGGCTTCACTTCATTCCATTTCATTTCTTCTTCTACCATGCTGATGCCTGATGCTGCAGCGCGGTGCTTCCAGTCGGTCGCCGCAGCATTCCCTTTCGCACATCAAACTAACCAGGTTGGTACCTTTCGCACATCAAACTAACCAGGTTGGTACTGTACTACTTTCCTTTGCTCGATCGATTACCAGCCTGGCAGCCTCAGCATAACCCCCCCCCCCCTTTCGTATCTGCTGCACTTTCACCAACCTCGGTCTCCTCTCCTGGAGTCCATTGGATTGCTATCGCTATCAATCTCGTCTCATTCCGTTGCTCATGACAGGAGCCAGGCAGGCAATGCACGCACACTTGTTTAGAGCAGAGCTGATCCAGGATGGGCCTCAAGGAGCAGCATCCGCAGCTCGACCAAACTGATGATGCCATCAACTCACCCGCTTCTGTTTCTGACGACCACCACCACACACCGGGCATCCCCCGTGTCTCAAGCTGCAGCACCGACAACGATTCTGGCCTTCCACTTTGCCGAGTCTGTCATTGCGTCGAACCCGATCTGAGAGGCGAGTCCGCTCTCGGATTCTTGGGCATCGCGCCGCCTTCCCCTCCGAGGACTGACACTGACTCCACCACCACGACGTCCACCAGCAAGGATGCCATCACTGGGCCAAAGGATGATGCCGCCAGTGCTCCCAGATTTGTTGAGTTCGTAAGCCCCGAGGGGGAGATATTCGTGTGCGCCACTGACGTCGAATCGGGGCCTCTGCACCAGCAAGACCATCTTGTGGATCTAGGGTGTTCTTGCAACAACGACCTTGCCCTCGCGCATTATGCCTGCGCGTTGAAGTGGTTCATCATCCATGGATCCACCACGTGCGAGATATGTGGAACTGTTGCTGCAAATGTAAGGCCTGACGATTTCAATAAGGTTCTCGCTTCCCTCAAGGATTATGAAGCTCTCAGGGAAAGGACATCCACAGGGGAAATCTCATACTTGCAGCATGGGGCAGATACTGGTGTTGATCCAGACGCCGTCGCGGCGATACGAAGGCAGCGGCTTAGCGAGATCTCATCTTGGTTCAATCCTCACAACTCTCACGTGGCTGTTGCCGAAGGCCACATTGATCAACCTCAGCCGCCACTTAGTCCAACCAATAGTTCTGTTCTGGAGCATAGTGTTGTGGCAGCGACATGGGTACATACAAGATGGAGTTTGGAGAGCACTGGAGTTTTTGTTGCTACCTGCCTAGTTGTCATTATTCTTGCATGGTTGGTTGCTCCACATGTTGGCAAGGTATGTTTCGCTGAAAAGGTTCTCTTCTTATTTACACATCCTCGTGTGAAAATTGCAACTTCTGAACTCAATTGCATACCCCTTCTTATTATAACTGTTAAAAGAGAATTGCTCGGTAGTTCTCCTTTGCAAAACTGTACAAATCATAAAGCGGACAAACATTAAGATAACTACACAACCCTGAAAAAAAGGAGAAAGAATTAGATCCGCCATATGAAAAAAAAAGAGAAATAATTTTATAGATGCGTAGAGCAGGTTTTCCATCTGGTGAAGGTGCTGCACGTGTTAAGTATCATTGACTGAAGGACACTGTTATCTGCTGAAACATACTTGTATAAGTTACTGATCATGTGGCTTTCTTTTTTACCCTTGAGGAACTGCAGTTTAGTAACTATTAGTGTTATTTTAAGTTATGCAATTTGAAGTTTGTTAGATAATAACAGTCATCTGATCCATAGAAGTAACTGTGAGCCTGAATTAGAAAGTTTAGATGCAGCTATCCCTTTGTAGCCTTTGGTCGTTCTTGGACCATATTGAGGGTGCTCACATGCATAGTTATTTCTTGCCTTCTATAAATCTGGCATTTTGTATATATATAATTTTCAGCTAATTAGCAACGATTTCTTGCTCTCTTGAGGAAAACAAAACTAATGAGCTAGGTTGATGTAAAAGAAAGGTTCCCCTATGGATGAAGCATTTGATGTGAAGTATGATTTTGTTTTTGGGCTTCTGTGCAGAAAGCTGCTGTAATCTGTCTTCATATGCTTCTTGGAGGTTTATGCGTATTGACTGTAGTAATATCCCTGAGATTTGTAAGTAGACGGTGATCTTTCATGATATATTTCATTTCCTTTTAGCCAGATTTTTTACCTTTGGCTAAGTAAGTGTTTAGAAAGCGATGGTCTTTTACCATTGCCTGAATGCTAAATGATCCTTTCTGATTGCAGGTTTTCCCGAGAATCCAGTATGGGTCTATGCAGTATTGGGCAATCTTGTTTGTGTCCTGGTTCCTTGTGTTTGGTGTTTGGGCTTCACGAACACGCAGCGCACGCTCCTCATGAGCATATAGTGTATGCATGAGTCATTGCAGCAGACCCGATTGCTTCACTACGGCAGTTTTAGGTACTGCGTCCTTGTGTATATTCACGTGTACTATATAATGCTTGCCTTTTTCCGAGTTGTTCTATATAAGATGTATATGCTTGATTCAGAAAAGATGGAAAACCATGTGCAGCACTCTGGTGTGATTATTTCCCCCATTTGTTTGAGATAAGCAAACTAGGGTAATATTGAATGCTAAAACAGATAAAACTAGCCCATAAGTAGTCAGCACCATGTTTTTTTTAAATGAGTAGTCACCATGTTACAAGAGAAGAAGTTGGTCAAGCTTCAGTTATAGGGTAGTTTGTATTATGTAGTTTGGCGCTGTAGCACTGCCCTTGTGCACATGCCTTGGGTTGCTTCTTATTTATTCATAGAGGATGGGATGAGAAGTGATTTGAAGCATAGCCCTATTATGGTTTCTGATATTTGTTCCTCCATGGAAATGATCCTTGGGCAGATTCACAAGAACTTGAGATGGATGTATCTGTGCCTGACAAGTCGTCTATATGTATAGTGGAATTTGCACATGCCACCACTTAAGATGCAGTTTTCATCAATACCATCAGGCTAGTCGACGACATGTGGGGGTCTAATCCTATATGCCATAGACTTAGGCTGATGGTACAGTAGAAGCTTGACCTTAAAACACCACTCTGGCCCTCCCCTTAGAAATGAAGACACCAATCGGTTGCAGTGGGGGTATTTTGCTTCATTTCCTCCATCCATCAGGTATTCAGATATCAGATTGGGGTATTTTTTATTTATTAATTCAACACATCAGCAGAGCATAAATAGCTTTGATCGTCCCATTGAGCTATCTATACTACACTAGTTTACACAGACACGGCTGGCTGAAAAAACGGCTGATGCTGATTTGTTGTGAGAGAAAAACATTATTATTTCGCTGAAACGGTACGGCTGATAAGTTCAAGTGAACAGGACAATCAACTGATCAACTGCATTGTCCATCCTAGGCTATGGTAGCTCAAATATTATGCACTTTGCTGCACATCTAATCCATTCCAAGTAATACACACTTTGCAGGTTGCAGCTGTTTACAATTGCAAATGGACCCCTTGTTCAAAACCAACTGGTACTAGTATCTATCGCCAGCTTCATTCATTCTATTCTACTTCTTGGCTGAGTGGACTACAATCAGTCTCCTCATCCTCCTCTTCCTATACAAGTAGGAACCCCCTCCCTGCTCCCTGGCATCCATCACCTTTCACCAAGTACTGTTTCAAGAAGGGCCTCCTCCTCCTCCTGCACACCACACACAAGTTCAAGAGATCTTATCTGCCTCGTCTTAACCAAAACAGTATTATGAACTACATACATAAGGTAAAGACCAGGCCACATACCACTAGAGCTGTAAATTCTGTCTCTTCATCTACCGCATCCAGAACTGCAGTGTCTTCCATCAGATCCTGAAAAACGTTCACGGTACGCGTGTAAGTGGTTGCTATTTCCTCTGCTCTAAATACAGACTGGGTTGATAAAGGAAAATGCTAATCACAACACTGCTTACATCCTCAGCAATGCGTAACACACCATCCTTATCCTACACAAACATGTGACAACATTCTCAGACATCATGTACAAACTAAATTGCACCACAAGTTGAAGAACCACCTACTAACCTTGACTGCGACGAACAGAAGAGGATCCACTGGTGTATAAATCATATAGTGTGCACCATCCTGCAGATACAAAGTGTCAGCAATCACAAGCATGCCAATGAAGACCCAAGATTGACTACTTGTCAGTTACTTATTTGTCACTGTACCAGTAGCGGCATGCTACATAGGCCAATTATCCTATGAAGTATGAAGCTAACTAAATCGCATCAACTGTACATCTAAGTTGACAAAAATCAGAATTTCATATTTAATATTACATCCAGGCAGTTTGCTCACCAAATTGAAGCAACAAATCTCTACACCTTCAAAAGGTACACCGTCTCCACCATCACCAGAATCTGCAATCTTTATATGAGATACCAAAGAGGATATCGCAAATAGTAGATTGTACTAGTAAGCAAATAGTTTCTGAAATTGTTGAGATATTCAGCTTGTTCGCTGGTTGGTTTCTGGACTGATAAGCCCGGCTGGTGCTGATTTGTTGTGAGAGAAAAACACTGTATCACGACTGATAAGCCCTGGCTGAAACCAACAGGCAGACTGATTGTTTAGAAAACATTTCATGTTGACTACTACGTTGGCCTAAAAAAATATATTCATCCGCAAATACAGATTTTTTTTTTGTCTTTTCTTAATCATTTTGACTAGATGACAAGATATGTTGGCCTCAGAGATTAAAAAAAAATGGATGCCTGTGATTTTGGTTACCATGAAACTCTTGAATGGCCTCTTCTGGAAAGCAGAAGCCACCCCTTGCTGTATAACAGAATCTGAAACGGAGAGGAAAGACGCTTGTACAGGGATATCGCGATAGAAGCAAAGGAATGAACAGATATATCCTGAGGCGTGTGCACGGTCCTTACCCGCTTTCGACAAAGTGCATATGTACTCTGGCAAGGGCATAGGCAACAGATGGAATGATTTGCTTAAGTTGGTCGTCATCGACCTAAATAAACAGGTAAAAGTTGTGCATCAAACGTATAGGAAAGGAAGAAAGCATTATTCCATTACATTAGGAACCATGGAAAAAGAAATGAATAATCAGTTGAAGGAATGTATATAAGGCAGAGAGGGTGAAGACATACAGCTACCCAGCCACTGAAATTTGTGCTCTTGAGAACCTGCACAGGCCTGGAAGAGTGTCACTTGGAGTCTGCCATGAGTATGAGTGGCAATGGACAAATGGTACGAAAGTGTTGGCCGTGGAGCTTTACATGTCAACGGGGCAGAGAAGCAAGCAGTCGTGGTCCTGCGAGCTCCTGAATACTCTTCGGATAATGCACTCCAAGGGGCGGTTGCTGGTGTCGTCGATCTGCAGAGCACAATGTTGGTTTGGCTTGAGTTATCTGGTACTTAATTTCATTTGTGATGAAAGAAAGAAATATGAGATGAATCCAACCATACCAAGGTGCAGAACGAAAGAAAGGAAGGAGGAGGAGAGGAATGGGATCGGTAGGCGTACGATGGTGACGATGCGCTTGGATGCTGCGGCGATGCACCTGCCCTGGTCATCCAGCACGAAGCCGGCCGGTGGCTTGGGCATGGCGGCGGCCCGGGTGCCCCCAGCGAACCTCCCCTCCTCCCGGTCGTCATAGCCACCGCCGTCGTCGTATTCATAATCATCTTGGTCCAGAGGGACCCTGGGCGGACGGCGCGCGGGTCCGGGGGGCTTATTCCTGGGAGGGGGCCGTGGGCGGGCGCGGTGTTGCTGCTGACGGGGCGGCGCGGCCCGGACGGAGACGGCGCGGCGCGTGAGGCGCAGGGGCAGGGGGGGCTTGGTGGTGTGGACAAGCACTAGCTGCTGCTGCCCCCGCTTGCACAAGACCGGAGGCACGGGAGCGGCGGCCGCCGCCGCCGCCATTTCTTGTTGCCTGGGAGGGGAGCCGGAAAGCTTGGAAGAGAAGAGTGGATGGTGGATGGATAGCGCGCTCGTCCTTCTCTCTCAGCTGAGAGAGAGAGAGAGAAGATCTTTCACGCCCTGCCGTCCCCGTCGCCATGGTGGTGGACATGGACTGGTGGTGGGTTGGAAGACGAAATCGTTATGGGCCTGTCTGGGCCACCTCCGCATGCGGTAATGCAGCCCATGAGGCAGCCCACAACCCCTGCAACCCAGCACCGGCGGCGGGCACACGCTGCTAGCGCTAGCGACTCGCACGGACGAGGAGCTTCCCCCTCACTGCCTCACAGCCGTAGCACCGCCGCCGGACAACCATGGCGTCGTCCAAGCTGCAGCTGCCGGCTGACGACAGCGTCCTCCTGCTCGTCACCCACTCCAATCTCTCCACCTTCGCTGCGGACATCCGCGTCTCGCAACAGGTGGGTGTGGCTCTCATCTTGCCGGGATCGGGATCTCCATCGTCTCTGCTCTGCTAATTGCATCGGATCGCAGACCACCGTCGAGGCGCTCAAGGACAAGCTCTGGCGCAAGACCGGCACCGCCGTCGCCTCCATGCGTCTCCAGCTCCGCGACGACACCGGCGCCAAGATCGCCGACCTCGATGACGACGCCGCGCCCCTCGCGGCCTACGCCCCCTACAACGGCTACCGGATCCATGTTGTTGATCTCGATCCTTCCTCACTCGCCTCGGGTGGCTGGTTGGAAGACACTTCCCTTGTCGACAAGTACAAAATGTCCGATGAAGCATACGATAAGCTCGACAGTAAGTTTAAGTTCCCCGGCTATTCATTCCCTTTTTCTTTCCCAGTCAATGTATGCTTTTGGATATGTCTGTTTGCAACTTGCAGTGCATTAGGCCCAATGCTAATTTTATGATTTCGGTGACAGCTAACTTTCGAAAATTCAAAGAAAAGATGGTCCCGAAGAACTCTCCGTCAGAGGATAAAGAAGTAAATTACTACTTACTGAAGTTTTGGACCGTCTTCTTTCATTTTTCATCTCACTTACTCTATTTCTTCAGCAATCAGAAAAGCATATGGAGGATCTGTGCTCCAAAATCAAGGTCAGTTACTTTGGTTCTTCCCATGTGCATTCCATTAAGTTGCACTAAGACCGGCAAATGGTCCAAAATCAGTGTCAGATTTTTAGTGCTGATGATTTAGCAACCAAAGACACCCTGTCAGAGCCTCCTTTCAATTACATCTTTAGTGGCTGGCACAATCACGATATATATGTACCAATTACCATCCTTGCTATAATTACAAATAGCCTAATTTGAGCTAACAATATATTACCAAATCAGCATGCTAACCTCTTTCATTGCCTGATGTCACTTTCCACTTCCCACTGAACCTTTTTTCCCCAAGGAATATGTGAACATCCTTAGGATTGATTTTAAACTGGTACTCTTCATGAACCATTGTTGCCAACTGCAGCAAGTGATCTAACAAATGTGTCACAAGTGGGAGATAGATGTGAAGTCGAGCCTGGTGCCAAGAGGGGCACTGTAAAATTTGTTGGTAGAGCTGAAGCCCTTGGACGTGGATTCTGGGTTGGACTGCAATATGATGAGCCACTTGGAAAACATGATGGCATGTATGTTGAGTCCTAAACTATGAAAAATAGAAAATGATAAGCTTTTGTGTAGATTTTGTTATTAGTCATTTTTGTTATGTAATGCTAGTGCATTGTGGAGTCCTAAGCCAAGCTAATAATATGAGGAGAAATAGAGGAAGACCGAAATTGATATGGGGGGAGGCAATAAAAAGATATTTGAAGGCTTGGGATATACCTAGAAATCTATGTTTGAATATGAGTACTTGGAAATCAGCTATTGAAGTGCCTGAACCGTGACTTGGGGCTCTTAGTGGGTTTCAACTCTAGCCTACCCTAACTTGCTTGGGACTGAAAGGCTATGTTGTTGTTGTTGTTGTTGTTGTTATGTAATGCTAATTGCTGCTTATGTCATATCCCTTGATTTTGTGATGGGTAACCTGCTATTTTCATTAATAAATGGCAGTAGCTCTTGATAACATTTCCTTGTGCTTCGTGGATACTGCAGGGTGAAAGGCATTCGCTTCTTTGAGTGCCCTCAAGGTCATGGGGCAATTGTGAGGCCAGAAAAAGTAAAAGTATTTTCGTTGCTAGATTCCTAGCTCTTTACCTTGTGTGCTTTGGAGCGAGTTTTGGTTAGATGTTATCTCTGCAGCTGATTGCTGAAATTTAGAGGCGCCTAGTGTTTCTTCAAATATCGTTTGGGAACATGAGGAGTAACACAAACAACCTTTTTGTAGTAGCGGGTCATGTGACATGAGTGTGTGTTTGCATTGTAAGGTATTGAGTTTTTCTAAAGGAACAATTGTGAGCATGTTTCGAGTAAACATCAATTAGTAAATTTGTATTATTGCGCGTTAGGTTCGGATGATGTGCTAAAAAGACACAAGGTTTATACTGGTTCGGGCTGAATGTCCCTACGTCCAGTTCGTGGTTGGTGCTCGTGTTATTTGCACTGAAAGGTTCGTAGTAGGGGTACAAACGGGCGAGAGAGGGGCAGGTCCCAAGTCTTTGATGGAAAGGTCGAACGGGTGCTGAGAGCTTGGATGCTGCTTAACTATGTGGTGTGATGTGTGTGAAATTGATCTGTCCCTTTAGTGGGGTGTCCTGCCTTTCCTTTTGTAGATTAAGGGGAGCTGGGATTACAGATGGGAGAAAGAAGAAAAACCAAAGGACAAGAAGGTCCTTTGAAGGTGTCGGGTTTTTTTTTTCTCTGAGCCAGCTCTGTTGACATGGTAGATGGTGCCAAGGATAGCTCCATGCTGGGCATCTGTCCGTTGATGATGCCACGCTCTGACTTGATCAGCAAGTGGTCACGTCCCATCCCGCCCCGGCGGGGCGGCGCGACGGGCCGGGGTGTTGATCCGCAATCCCATGGGGAGCGGATGGCGTAGTGACTGCACGTCCGTCACTGTAGAGGACGTGAGTCTTCTTTTGGACTGTAGTGGTTGTCGTATGGTTCCGTCAGGATCTAGGTCCGAGGGCCCGTGGCGGCGCCACAACACTGTAGAACAAATGTCAGCGCCTACAACACTGTTTGGGCTCTGACATGCCCGGAAAGGCCTTAAAGCGCCCGCATTGTTATATCCTGACGGTACTTTCCTGCAGGCGTGCAGGGTGTGATCCTTGGTATTGCGGTTGACTTGAGTGTCCTGCCTTATCTGCGCGCGTGAATTCTGAGGGGCGGCGTGCACACGTCGGGCGCGGGCCGACAACCCTCGGACGTCGGGCGGCGGAGCCGACCCTCGGACGTCGGCGCGGCGTGAGTCGCCCTCGGACATCGGGCGAAGGCGGAGTCGCCCTCGGACGTCGGTCGAGTCGTGAGTCGCCCCGGACATCTAAGGAGGTGAGTTCGCCCTTAGATGTCAAGCAGCGGTGAGCCCGACCCTGACGCGTCGGCGAGTGAGTCGCCCTTGGTCGTTAGGCAAGAGGTTTAGTCGCGCTCTTGCCTGTTAGGAAGCATCAACGTTTGATGGTTATTAGCTCCTCCTCTTTGGGTACCCCAGTATTTGGTCCCCGACAGTAGCCCCCGAGCCCCTGGGTGATTCGGATAGAATCGCTCGGGCGGTGTTCTGACTTGTCAGAGGGTGCGCGCGAGCGCACCCGACGGGTGTAGCCCTCGAGCCCCCGGGTGATTCGGATATAATCGCCCGGGGGGTGATTCGACTTGCCAGAGGGTGCACGCGAGCGCACCCGTCGGGTGTAGCCCTCGAGCCCCCGGGTGATTCGGATAGAATCGCTTGGGGGTGTTTCGGACCCTTCGCAGGTATGGCTGTGAGGTTCGGTGGTTGTTTAGTCGGATAACTCAATTGGGATCCTAACACCCCGTTCGTGGGGATCCGGTCAGAGTCCGCCCGGCTGAGACTCGATCGCGGACCGAGACTCTCGTGAAGCTTGCGCGCCTGAGTTTTGGCCAATCGTGGGCCCATCCTTTTTTGTAAGGTTTCCTTGGGACGGCCGTCAAAACCGTTGATGGGCCAGTCCTAAAACTCCTGGGCCTGGTCGTGCTGGAGGAACGCTTTTTGACTCGTATCCTTTTGCTAGCAAAGAGTCCTGGTTTGTTCGGGGAGGCAAAACGTCCGACGCGACTTTGGATGGAAAGGATAGGGATTAGGGGCGCATATCCCGCGTGGTGACGTGGTGGCGAATCGTGGCTGGCGCGGAGATCCAGGCGGACGGTTGTCTTCCTCGCATTCGTCGCCCCTATAAAACCAAAGGGTTCGCCCCCAGGGTTTCGTACATTGCCTCCTTGCCTTTGCATCTACAACCTCCGCCGTCAATCGTCTAAGCCTCCCGCATCCGCATCTCATCCACCATCATGTTCGCATCCACCCACCCTAATCGTTCAATGGAGCCGTGGTGCAGATCCGATATCACCCTTCAGCGCCTGGAGGGCCTCCTTTGTCGCGGCCTTCTCTGCGCGTGGGCCGCCGTCGAGGAGTGGCGGTTGCCCGACGAGGAGGACGCGTCGTCGTCGCCCGATGGCTACGTTGTGTCCTTCGCTCACTTCCACGAGCAGGGATTCGCCGCCCCTGCCCATAAGTTCCTTCAGGGGTTGCTGCATTACTACAAGGTGGAGCTGCAGCACCTTAATCCCAATGGGATCCAGCACATTGCGGCGTTCGTCGCCCTGTGTGAGGGGTTCCTAGGGATTAGTCCCCACTTCGACCTGTGGTGGTATTTCTTTGCCGTCACCCTCCAGAAGAAGCGAGAGAAGAGGCAAGAGTTGAACATGTCGATGGGATGCACCGACATCCAGCTCCGCAACAACCAGGTCAACGAATACCCGTTGATGCATCTGTCGACCTCCAACAAGGGGTGACATTCGCATTGGTTCTACGTTAGGAACGATGCAGCCGCCCCCTAGCCGGAGTTCACCGGACGCCTCATCGAGGTGACCCTGGAATCTTGGAGGAAGTGGGGAGTCCTAGAGAAGGACAATGAGAGAATCCAGGACCATCTCACCGCCATCCGTATCCTGAAGGAGAGGGGCGTGAAGGGGTTGGGGATCATCGGCGCCTACCACATGCGGAGAGTGGCGCCGCTGATGAGGCGCGCGCTTCCCCTGCACATGATGGCGCCCGGGGTGGTGCTTGATGGGACGGCGCTTGTGGGGGTATTAACCCCTATACCCTTATGGCTAAGCTTGGGTCGGCCCGGATCGACGGGTTCGGTCCACCAAAAGACGACGTGCGGCCCGGTTAACCTGATCGGAGTCCCGCGCAAGGAGTCAAGGCGGATTTGACGATCAATCAAGATCCTGGTCGGTTAGAATAGAAATCCTTATCCGGCCACATATGGCAATTGTAACTGGCTAGGATTAGTTTCCAGATCTGTAACCCTGCCCCCCGAACTATATAAGGCGGGCAGGGGACCCCTCTAAAAAACATCTCTCATTGGCATACAGCAATACAAATCAAACGCAGGACGTAGGTATTACGCCTTCTTGGCGGCCGAACCTGGATAAAACCTTGTGTCTGTCTTGCGTCATCGTCTTGTTTGTAGCTTGCGCATCTGTCTATCGACAATCTACTACCTTGGGTATACCCCTAGGTAGACTGCCGACCATATTTCGTCGACAGTGGCGCGTCAGGTAGGGGGTGTGCGTACTGCTTCCCAAGCAAACAAGACGATCATCATCTCCGGCTCCATGGCTACGCCGAACGGCCTCACGTTCACCGTTGGCCAGATCACCTGGACCACCGGCTCCGATGACTTCATCGCCATGACCCCGGAGGAGGCGTGGATTCAGTCTGCGTCGACCACTGCTTCACCTACATCGGCTATGGCTCCGACCATGGTGATACGACTCCGACCACGGTGGATACGGCTCCGACCACGGTGGATACGGCTCCGACCACGGTGGACACGGCTCCGGCCACGATGGATGCGGCTCCGACCACGATGGATCTGGCTCCAACCACGGTACATCTGGCTCCGACCACGCCTGCATCACCTTCAGCCACGCCGACAACTCGTCATCCGTTTCCCCGCTACAAAGGGAGGCAGATCGACAACACCGACCTGCTCGACTCCATCGATCGGGTCGGCACCAAGCTCGCTGAAACCCTCGCTCTGGTAAGTACGATTCAAAGTTAGCCTAATGAGCAGGTAACCGCTCCCCACAACAGATCTACCTGGCCAGCTCGGACCAGTCGTCCTGCACGACTTGGTACAGATCTCGTGGTCACATCTACTCCTCAAGGGTGCTCTGCTCGTCGCCGGCCAGCCTTCGCGACGGGTCTCCGGCTCTCCGAGTACGAAGCCTTGACGGAGAACTACCAAGTCCAGCCCTACGGCCTGCAAAATGCTGCCTCTAGTTACGCCTACGACCTGCAACGCCGCTTGGATCTGTGTCTTATGCACCGACCTCAACCAAAGCCGCGTGACTTCGTCAACATGATCCAGATTGAAGATTATCAAGAAGGATCCGTTCACACGGTCCAAGAGGGCGACCCCAGCTCCTCATCTGGCACCGCATCTAATGCATCTGTCCACACCGAGCTTCAGCATCACGAAGATGAAGGCATCAAGTACGATCTGGATATCCTAGACCACGCCCCGGGGTTCTCACAATTCCCGTCTTTCCTGCCAAGACGAGGGGATCTGATCCATGTTGTCAGCAATGACGAACCGCCAGCAGTTGGCGAAACAGAACAAGAAAGGACTACACGCGAAGCACGCAATATTGACCGGTTTAATCGCCGACAAATCGAAGCCGAAGCAGACCAGGAGGCACGACGCATAAGGGTCCAGCCACGTGACCTCAACGATGCTTTCGACGAGGGTGGGGACAAACAGGTCTTCGAACTCCAAGTGCCAATGTAGCCGTCGCCATGGCAACAATGCAGCGGCTACCCAACACCCCGAAACCCAAGCGATTCGCGATGAAATACAAGCCTATCGGCGACGGCCGCTATGGCCCTGCACCGTGGAGATTGTAAACCAAGCTTGGGCTCCATCCGTCTCGGTCCGAGTCAAACCCACCGCCCCGACACCAAGTCGCGCCACGGCCGCCCAACCAACGTGGCTCGCGCAACAACGACCCATCAGACAACCGTCAAGAAGGCAACGGTGGCCATGATGGTGGCCAGGACGACAACCGCCGCCGCGACAACCGCGACAATCGCCGCGATAACCGCGGTCGCAGGGCTAATCCAGATGGCAATCGAGATCGCCGCGATGGCAATAACGATCTCCGCCATTACCTCGGTGGACGCGATCGCGCGCCTTCGCATCAACCGTAGAGCCGACGATCGGCGTCCCACGAAAGTTATCGCCATATGGAATATGACATCGCCCACGGCCCGGCGGGTTTGAAGCAGTTTACTCCACACCTTCGCCAAGTCATATGGCCTAAGAATTTCAAGCTCGAGAAGCTTCAAGAAATCGACGGCAAGGAAAACCCGAATTATGGGTCATGCTTTACGAGGCTGCGTGCGAGATCGGCCATGGCGGACGAGCACATCATGTCTAACTATTTTCCGGTCATTTGTTGGCCATGCGGGTCACCAATGGTGGTCGACTTTCCGGCGAACTATTTCGACTCTTGGCGGGAGCTCAAGCAAGCCTTCATCGACAACTTCATTGCTACTTGTGAACAACCGCAACAAATACGATCTACAGCGTATTCGAGATCGAAAAGATGAGCGGCTGCGAAAGTATCGTCCGGCGCGCTTCGGAGATGCGCATCAAGGTCCCATCAATCTTCGACAACGAGGCAATCGAGGCTTTCATCGCGGCCTCGCTTCCACGATGCCCTAAGGGACAAGCTCCTCCACAAAAGACTGATTCGGTCACGGCGCTCCTAGCCACCGCTAAGAAATACGCGGACAAGCGGCGCTAAAAGATAATTATTGAAGAAGAAGCAAGGGTTCAAGGCTCGACCACCCCCACACCGCGACGACTCCGCGGCAACCGTGGTCGGAACGACAATTTTGACCGCCGCCGCCAACCAAGTATAGCGACTCCGCGACCACCGTGACTAACGTAATCGGTGGCGTAACCGCCGTGGCGATTCAAGAGCAAGCGTGCTTTCGGGAAGACGACGGCGAGGTCAACACCGTTAAAAAGGGTGGCGGACGTCGTAACTATGAAGACGACTACGCCAAGGCATTGAAGGGGCCTGCCGGCTCCATCCTAAGTCAAACCATACCATGGAGAATTGCCGCGTCCTCAAGTCTATCTACACGCGTCAACAAGCTCCGGATCGTCCGACAAGCCTAACGACGCAGGAAGGAACAGCAATAGCGAGGATAACGACGATGACGATGCAGATCCCGTCGTCACATAAGTACGTCAAGCCAACCGATCACGTGCACACCATCATCGCCGGAGGCAAAGTGTCCATCGAGACCAAACGAGAACGCAAAGCCGCTCGCGCCGCGCTTGCTTGAGCGTGGCCAACACCGACGATCTCTTCACCGATCCACGGCTCCCTCCGTGGTCTCACCGTGAAATCTCCTTCAGTGAGAAAGGACCAATGGGCGCAATACGAGCGTAGGCGTTTTCCACGGTCCTCGATCCTTGTATCAACAAAGTTCGATTCGACAGAGTCTCGATCGACGGCGGTAGCTCCATTGATATCTTGTTCAAGAAACGATCCGCCGCATACGAAGATAGCTCAGCGGACCTCAAGGCATCTGAGGCACGATTACGGGGTGTTCTCCCGGACATAGCTCTACACCTCTCGGGCAGATCACGCTACCAATGCAGTTTGGGACCCCGGATCACTTCCGCACCGACCACGTCAACCGTGGTCGCCGACTTGACGGCACCTACCATGCTATTCTTGGTCGACCGTCGCTCACCAAGTTCATGGCCATACCTCATTACAGTATCCGGTGCTCAAGATGCCTACCGAGAAAGGAGTTCTAACCTCTCGAGGCAACATGTACGCAGCTTATACTGCGAAGATGACAGTTTCAAAATAGCGAGGCTCACGACCTCTCTATTCGCATGGCGAGATCGTGCTCAACGCCAAGAAGACCTCGATCGACCACTAGGAGATCCCGGAGCTCGAGGCTCCACGCAAGAACATCAAGTCCAAGGAGCACAAGGTGATCCAGCTGGTTGACGGTGATCCCAGCAAGACGGCCCTTATCGGGGCCAACCTGGATCCCAAATAGGAAGACGCGCTCGTCGGGTTCTTGAGGAGCAACGTGGATGTGTTCGCATGAAAAAACTCACGACATGCCCGGTGTACCTCGTAACTTGATTGAGCACTCCTTGAATGTCAGCAGCAAGGCCAAACCTACCAAGCGAAAGTTGACGGTTCGCTCGCGACAAAAAGGAGGCGATTAGGGTAGAAGTTACACGGCTTTTGGCGGCCGGATTTATCAAAGAAGTGTATCATCCGGAGTGGTTAGCCAACCCGGTTCTTGTGCATAAAAAGAATAATGAATGGAGAAATGTGTTGATTACACTAATCTCAACAAACAACGCCCTAAAGACCCCTTCTCGGCTTGCCTCGCATAGACGAGGTCGTAGATTCAACCGTCGATTCTGAGCTCCTTTCTTTTCGATTGCTACTACGGTTATCACCAGATCGCTCTCAAAAAGGATGACCAGATCAAGACATCTTTTATCACGCCCTTTGGCGCCCTCTTTGCTACGACCATGTCGTTCGGTCTCAAGAACGCCGGGGCTACCTACCAGCGCTATACAAGCTTGCCTCAAAGGCGAGATAAAAGATGACCTCGTCGAGGCTTACGTTGATGATATAGTTGTCAAAACCAAGGAAGCTCATACCCTTGTTGACAACACGGGATGCACTTTTGCAGCCCTTAACACATTCTAGTGGAAATTAAACCCAAAGAAGTGCATCTTTGGTGTTCCTTACAGCATACTCCTCGGCAGCGTCGTCGGTCGCGATGGCATACGCCCTAACGGGAAAAAGTCAAAAGTTGTTTTGGACATGAAGCCGCCCAAAAGGTGAAGGATGTTGAAGCTTTCCGGATGTATGGCCGCTCTCGGCCGTTTCATATCAAGATTAGGCGAAAAAGGATTACCGTTCTTTAAACTACTCAAAGCGTCAAGAAAAGTTTGAGTGGTCGGAGGAAGCAGTGCGTTGCCTTCACACAATTTGAAACAATACCTTACGTCACCCGGTACTCCTTTGCTCCAAGAGAAGGCGAAACACCCACCGCTATACATTGCGGGTACCAATCGAGTGGTCTCCATGACCATGGTGGTCGGCGAGGCGAGCCCGACCCCGTCTACAAGGTACGGTGACCAATCTATTTCATTAGTGAGGTACTCAACGAGTCCAAGACCGGTACCCTGATTCGAAGTTGATCTCGCCATCGATAACATCCCAAAAGTTGAAACAATACTTGACGGATATCGTGTGGTGGTCGTGATCGAGTACCCTCTGCGAGACATCATTAGCAATGAGGGATGCGAGCAGGCGCGCATCGTCAAATGGGCAATGGAGCTATGCCCTTTTCCTTGGAATTTGCAAGCCGCTTTTACAATCAAGTCTCGAGACACTTGTCGATTTCATCGTCGAGTGGGACAGACTTAAGCACGCCTGCATCTCCGGATCAAGCGAATATTGGACAATGTACTTTGTGGCTCTCTCAACATTGACGGTGCGGGGAGCAGGAGTCCTTTTATATCACCATCCAAGGAGCAGCTCGAGACGTCCTCTGGATTTATTTCCCGGCATCTAATAATAATGCCGAGTACAAAGCATGCCTACATGGTTTTGCGCATTGCTTGTTGAGCTTGGCGTTAAACGCGTCTTTCGTCTATGGAGACTCTGCTGCACGGTCATCAACCAACTCAATAAGGATGGACACAACCGGTGAAAAGATGGAAGCATATCTTGCAATTTGATCGAAAAGTGGAAGAGCGGGTTCTATGGCATTGAGTACATACCGTGGTGCGGGACAAGAATCAAGCGGCGGATGCCTTTGTCAAAGTTAGGATCATCCCGAGCAAAAATCCCACATGGCATATTCGTCCAAGACACGCTCGCCCGTCCATCGAAGAGAAAGATTCCACGGCGGACAAGCCTCGGACCAGCAATTGGTGGCTACGATTCCGGCGTCAAGCACCACCGAGCCCCCTCCGACCACTCATGATCTGATGGAGAATACCTTTCATCAAGTACCCTAACGGATGGTAGCGGTTACAGCGATCGGACGGAGAACGGCGCTGATGCGTCGCGAAGAAGCGATACACCTTTCGTTGATGGCAAGCTATGGTGCAAGAACGCAAAAAGAAATCTTGATGAAGTGCATAACCCGAGGAGGATGGCGAGCATCTCTGAACCAAATCCACTCGGCTCCTGCGGCAACCACGCGGCCTCAAGAACGGCTGGTCGGCAAGGCTTTCCAAAGCGAGGTTCTATTGGCCGTCGGCGATATCCAACGCAGAGAGGCTAGTCCGCCACTGTGAGGGTTGTCGGTTCTTCGCCAAGAGAATCCACGTACCAAAGACATGAGATCCAGATAATACCAGCCTCCACGGCCCTTCGCATCTTTGGGGATCGGATATGATCGGACCCTTCAAACCGGCTCCGGGGAAATTTACATGCGTTTTTGTCTTCGATCGACAAATTTTCTAAGTGGATAGAATACATGCCTTTGATACGAGCATCCTCGAGAAAAAGGTCATCACGTTCCTCAACCAGGTCATCCACCGTTTGAGATACTAAAACGACATCATAACCGATCTGGGTACTCGGTTTCACGGGAATGTTTTTTGGGACTTCTGCGATGAAAGGAGCATAGTAGTAAAATCGTCTCGGTGGCGCACCCTAGAGCTAATGGGACGGTCGAAGCGGGCAAATGGCATGATCTTGGGACGCGTTGAAGAAGAGGTGTATAGAGAAATGACAAGGCTCTCGGAAGATGGCTCAAAGAGTTACCGGTAGTGGTGCAGGGACTCGAGAACTCAACCCCCGTAATAACAAGCGTCTCGCCATACTTTATGGTTTACGGCGTTGAGGCGGTCCTCCCTGCAGATATAGCTTTCAGATCAGCCACGGGTAGAGAACTTGACGAAGGCAAGGCCAATGAAATGCACGGAGCTAGAAGTGAATAGCGCAGAAGAGAAGCGGCTCGATTCTTGTATACGTCTGGCCAAATACCTTGCTGCATTTTGCGTAGGTACTACAACAAGAACGTTAAAAAAAGCGGTTTTTGTGGTGGAGACTGGTCACGAAGTGGAAGAGCGAACCAGTGGTGTCCATAAACTCGCAACCCCATGGGAGGGGCCCTTCATGATCAAGGAGGTCACACGACCAACGTCTTACATGTTAGCTCACACGGGCCAGTGCAGACGTACCAAACTCGTGGCACATCGACAAGCTTAGACGTTTCTATGCTTAACTCTTTGAGATATGTACCCCTTTTGTATTTTCGATTTACTTCAATAAAGCTATTATTATTTCTCCGACCACTCTAATGTGTCACTTGACTTATATGGTTATTCCAACTTAGCGATGAAAAGCGACCACCACTCCTTCTACGGTTTTGGGCGGGACTGTCTCCGGTTCCTCCCAACACGTGCATGGGATCCGCTCTACGCGGGTGATCGGTGAGTCCCCTTGGTTTGACTTGTTGGCGTCTGCGTGTGCAGCAGTCACGCACCTCACTCCGACCACATGGCAAACTAGGGCCGCTAAACTTTTCGAGGATGATGTGTCGGGTAAAATGGTACAACTAAAAGCGAGCGTTATTATGTTCTCACTTAGTTCCACCAACATAAGTTTCAAGCTTAAATATCGCTTTATACAAAGCAAACAAACTTATAATGATATCTGATTTACGTTATTACAAGCTTGCTGAAGAGGCCCAAGTTTACAATAACACAACTATGTCCTCCTTCTCTGACTCTAAGCCTATTACATTTGGTTTGGTGGTATGTGGCACCCCCTCTTTGCTCATTGCTTCCGATATTCTACTCGAGTCTCGGGGACTCTTGTGCTAGCCGAGCTAAAGGGATGGCCCCACCGATGCACGGCTGGTCGAGACCCTTGAGCCGTCGGTTGGCTAACAGCAGATGGTGTTTTCGGTGACTTGTCGATGGCATACCCTGTCTGAGTCTTTGCCCCACCTCCTGCAGTTAATGTCGCCAACTATCTTTGTGACAGATCCATTTGAGCCACCAAGCTCCTCCGCCTTATGCAGGTCTACTTCCTTGGTATCTAGCCTCCAGCGCTTGAGATCGATCGAGGGTAGTGGGCACGCACCATGCTTAGCACATGGGCGCCCGTATACTCACCCGCCTCCTTAATGAACTCCTGGAACCATCCCCATGCTTATGCTGCATCTCTCGACCGGTCCGAAAGTGGGGGTCCTTGGCTCTTCCTCTGTGGAGCGCGGGTCAACAAGGTCGAGGATGGGCAAAATGCCGATTGCCACTTCACAGTACCAGTTCTTCCGGTGTCCCGATCCTCGGTGGCCTCGAGGCATTGTGCTTTCACCGTCACGCTCTTTCATCACACGACTTCTAGATGCCTCTTGGCATTGGCTTTTAAAAGCGCACACCGTACAAGACATCAAATGTAAAGGCACGACAAGTCAAAGGCGGGCATGAGAATGAAGCAGTGGCACTGGAATACTTACTCTTGATTCCTCCTTCATTTTGGTGGTGTGGTCACGGGAGTTTAGACTGGTCTGGCGCCCGATTTCTCGTTGTCCTCCTTGGTGACCACACTCTGCGGTCACGTGGCTATTCTCCTCTTGGAGGCGGGTTACCTCAGCTTCTAAGCTTGCATTACATTTGTCATTACCAACAATGCAACAACACGTGTCATACACTTGATGTGACAAAATGACAACTTACTTGTTTTTGGCGCTCTTTGTCATTGAGTGGCCGACCGAGTTACAGTTCTGTGTTTCTTGCTCTGTCCTCTCTGGTCGGCGGCTTCAAGTTGGCGGCATAGCGTTCCACCTCGGTCGCCTTGATTCTCTATTGCTTGCCGTGATTCCCTCAATCTGGTGAAGCACCTCTTTCGGTACTTGCGGTCTTCATCAAGTCCTGCATATAAGCAAGCTAAGTCGACGGTTTGACTACATTCTGAGGTCAAGTGGTCAAGCCAAACATACGGACTTCTGTCACCAAAGCGCTTTGCCGCTCGTTCAACTTTTGGGTCTCTTGATCTGGGGATTTCTTCGTACATAACCCACTAAATCGTTTTCGCTGCGCGACACATATACATGTTGTCGTTTGTCTTTGGGAATGACCTAGGATCTCTTCGACTTCCGTCCTCTTTGGCCTCTTGTTCGAGGGCGTATTTGGGCGAGATAGTAGTCTTCGCGACCACTATGGCTTTCCCACGAGCCGTAGCATCGGCATAGCGTATTCATGCCAACTCGGTTCTTTGCTCCTCGGCTCGATCGGTTCCCTTGGCGCCAAGGTATCCGCCTCAAGCAGGCTAGTGCTCGAGCATTTGTACTTTGCTCGTTTGTCTTCTCGACCAATTGCTCGGGGGACTGACGTTGGGCTGCTTTCGTGTGCTACGGTTCTGTGGAATTTCTTCTGAGTTGCTCGCATGATTAGTTGTCGAGCGATTCTTTCCGCCGATCTTGGTGAAGCCGTACCACAATCGGCTATCTGGTCGGGATTTTTGGTGGGCCTTGACCTAATATACGAGAGAAAGTTGAGGAAGACAATAGTATTCAATACAAATTATAATATTATATCAAGGTTACAGATACTTACTGACTTGGAAGCACGGAATAACGTATGGCGAAGAGCGTCTCTTTTTGACGCGCTTTTGCTCCACGTGCTCGGCGGGTTCCACGGGTCTTTTTCCACCACCGGTCTTGGCGTCGGGGTTTGGTGCTGACACTTCCCCGCTTGTTTTTTGTGTTGCGTTGGTCGGTGGTGCGATCACTTCCGCGCACGGAGGAGCTACCGCTCTGTTGACCCCATTGTCTCCTCCTCTTCGAGGATGAGTCGGAAGATATCCGCATCCTCCGTTTCGTCATCGAAAGGGGAAGATGGCTTGGCGACGTTTGTTGGCATCTGGCCGCTTGCTACTTGACCTTGGCCGTTACATCCTCCCCAACTCAAAGTCTTGCCCGATCGGCGTCTTGATGCATGGCCTTTGGTCTAAGCGGTTGAGCCGGCAATTTGCAATCAATCCACGCCCGGCGGAGACACGAATATCTTTGCTCGGTCATGACCATTACTACAGGAAACATAAAGGAGACAACAGTTAAATTTTTTGTTGCAACATAAATCTACGGGCACAAGGAGGCATCATTTACCTTTGGGGGAGGTCGGGCCAGCTTGAAGGCGTGCTCGATGTCGTTCAACCTGACATAATTGGGGTCGGCTAGATTGAATAGCTCCCCAATTCGGCCTTGATTTCTATCTTGTCGGCCTTTGTTTTTACGGTCCTCGTCGGATCTGCGCTTCTACGGTACTCGAAGAAGCGGATGTACCCTCTTTGGCGAAATTTGGATCCTTGGTGATGAAGTTTCGACCACGCTTGGACCATCCAATTTTCCCCACAGGATCAAGCGAGCATTCGTGATCTGCTCCAAGTGTAGGCTTCTCCGACCAAATTGTTCTTCTTCTCGGTATCAACCCCACGTCACACAGGGTGATCGTGTTCAGCTCTTCGTGGATGTAGAACCATTTCTTGTACCATTCGTCCAGTGAGGTGTTCCATGGGCAGTGTAGGTACTGGGCCTTCATACCATCACGTAGATTGAGGTATACACCTCCGGCTATCTTTGAGCCTCCGCTTCCTTTCTTCCGCAGATAGAACAGATGGCGAAAGAGGTCGAAATAAATTTGAAGCCACCATAAGCTTCGCAAAGATGGATGAAGGTGGAGACAAGAAGAATCGAGTTGGGATGCAGATTGCAAATCCCAATCTCATAATATAAGCAGAGCCCCTGAAGCAAAGGGTGCACTGGAACCCCAAAACCCCGCTTGAAGAAATCCTCGAAAACCACAATCTCACCTGGTTGTGGATCGGGGAAGCTTTCTCCTTCCGGCGCACGTCATCCCGTGAGTGCCTTGTTGTGGAGCACTCCCATGGCGACGAGGTCTTCGATGGTCTGCTCATTGCTCCTTGACTTCCACCACTCCTTCGCCATGACTCCGCCTTTCTTACAGGCGTTTCTCTTCGCCATTGATCGCCCTTGTTAAGAGGGTGGATGCGGTGGAGGAGGGATTGGTGGTGATTTTCGGAGGAGTAGGGTTGGTGAGAGGAAGAAGAAGGTTCTTGGCGGTGAATGACAATGGGGATCGGTAAAAAGTAACTTACCGACTCTATATTATAAATAACCAAGGGCTCCGTCGTTTATTTCGCCCGAGATTCTTGGGGCGTCTTGATTGCGCCTTATGACAGTTGTTTTCACAACCTCGAGATCTACACCGACAAACCATATACGTTTCGGTGCAGCGCCTCTTCGTTGATAATGTGAGAGGCCCACACCGACGCACCTCCATACAAAGCGTATGGCGGATTGTTTGTCGAAAAAAAGTAAGAAGGTAGAGTGATATGTTATATCAAATGCCTTTTTGACCGTGGCGTGGCGATTGGACTTGACAGAGTAAGGAGATAAATCACCAAATA